>JAUMHP010000080.1:11889561-11969084 GCA_032361065.1 Enteromius trimaculatus
TAAACACATATATAATGTAAAGAAAAACTTTTATTTTGGATGCGATTAATCGCGATTAATCGTTTGACAGCACTAGTATTTTTATAAAGTTTTTATAAAAATAACACATATTTTATAAAGATTTTGCACATTTTACTCAGGAACAATGAAGTAACCCAGGGAAAACTTTATGAAATCCATGACAAAAAAATATATTTTTAAAAATACAAAACAGAGAACTGTGAGTTATTGAAACCTCCCTGGGTCTGCTTCCACCACAACTCATCCTCGCTCTGAGCAGGTCTCGAACCCAGGTCTCCAGCTTGGGAGGTGGGCACTCTACCAAGGAGGCTGAAGGCCATGACCTCTAGTGTCAATCGCTAGAGCGCCTCTTTTTTGAGATCAGGGGAGTGAGGTTTACCTGCACAGCACTAACTTGCTGGCCTCCATTACATTATGTAATATGTATATATTATATGTCAACAACCCCAGTCAGCATGTGCACCTTAGAGGCATTATTCTCTTAAAAAACAAATAAATAAATAAAAATGCAGAAAAAATTATAGCTGAAATGGCAAGAAATCGCAATAATATTTACTCTACCCTGACAAAATGATTCACTGGCAGATAGCCATATACAGTAGGTGGACAAACCACAAAATCACCTACAAACTAATGTCCAGAATAGTTTAACATTTAAGAGCTTTCAAATGTTGACTTTCAGCAGGCTGAAGGGACGTACACAACATTTGTTATTTTGTACGGGGCTTCTGCAGCATGTATGACCTGAATCAGTGCAGAAAGCTGGATGAGTCAAGAGGGCGTGTGAACGAACAATGTCTGAATATTAATTCTCAGTCCTGGACTGAGAACCATGTGTACGTGTAAAGCAAAACACACTCTTGCCCTTCACACTTTAATGCTACTGTTTGTAAATACTCCTCCATCTGCCATTGTTTGGGCAGACTCAAATTAACCTGGAATAAGATGATGCATTTCAACAAAGAAGAACAGCTTATACCCAGCATCCAACTATTCCTATACTGCGCAATTCACACATTCAGAGCCAGCGACCAGACATAAAGAGGTAAACTTCTATTCACCTGTTCTCTTACAGTAGCCTCGAGTCCTAAGACTTCTCAATCAATACTCAGCCGCTGATCCATGCGACAGCATAAACTTTCAACTTACCACATCGGCACCTCATAACAGACATTAATCCCACAGCCCTGAAATCAATACGCCATCATTTCTCTTTTGTGTATTCAGCACCCTAAACAATCCGCCAATAACAAACACGGGAAGTATTAATGTCCCCATCCTTTAAAACAGTCTAATGAAGCTTCGTCTCATAAATGACTCTGTCTGGGAGCGTAAGCAACGTTAAATATACATTACTCTGGACCCTGGAAGTGTGCGGTCAGGGGCGCGCCAAGCACACATTTAGTGTGGCTACACAAACAACCGGCTATGAATAAATAAATGCAGAGCAGTGCCTGTCCGGACAAAAAAGAAGAGTCTGCCTCGTGCCTCAGGCTAATTTACACCAGCCTAGCGGCCACAAACAACTAAGAGAGAAGATGACGAGTTGAGGGGGCTTAGTTTATCAGATAGGTCAGAAAATGGAAATGTAATATTGATCTTTAAAGCACGATGTATGCGTGCCAGGGTCTACATTTAGGTAACAGTGCGATTTCAAAGCACACCATGAAGCTTTGAAACAAAAGCAAGCACTTCTTTTGGGGCATCTGAATAACTGATCACAGTTTAACAAGTTTTCAGCACCACGGACAGCTCCTGACATGCCGGCGCTCTATGCCAAATTTAGTGGGTTTGACAGGCGGTGTGTGTAAGACAGATTGTGAAGAGAAAAAGAGAGCATCCATCTCTCCTTCTATATGAGCATGCTTGTTTATTTTAATGAGCATGTATGTGAAGTGGGACAGGGAGATGTATACTGGAATACATGGTCCAACTCATCCGGATCCTCAACGGAAAAGCCATACCTTGCCATCAATCATAGGGAGAAGGCTCGGGAGGGAAGGAGGAAGACAGAAACGGGGAGAGAGATAAACAGAGAGAGAGACATGGGGGTGGAGGCGGTTGCAGGTTTGCTGCCAGTTTCTTGATTAATCTGGACAATATTCTGTCTTATGAGTCATTTCATTCCCCAACATAGCAGAGCTCTCCTCTTGCACAATAAAGAGGTCTCGGCAAAGGCTATTGACCACTTTCTAAAGATCTGCCAGCCTGGAAGACAAATGAAGTGTGGCCTCACATTCAGTCGTATTAACATAATAATGATATCCGGGGTCTGCGTCCCTGGCTGCCACACCTCAGCCACGTAATGTAGGATTAGATGAAGAAGAAGAGCTGAGGAATTACATTCGATTAGCACTAAACAAGAGAATGAGACGTGGAGTGATTAAATCAATCAAGTGTGGGACCGGGACAGTCACAGAGGGAGTGTGTATGTGTGTGTGTGTGTGAGAAAGAGAGAGAGAGATAATATGCCCTTAACACCTCGAATCTCTAAACAGTCATTCCCTCTCCCAGACAGTCTATTCTGCGTGAGTGAGAACTTTTCAGAAGGGCCAACGAGGTGCAGAGCATTCTGGGTAAATGGTGATAATACGTCCCCTCAGCAGATCTCTGCCGTTATGCAGAGCGAGAAGAGCAGAGCTCCGCAATACCACCGAGACATGCCTGGAAGAATGAGGCGCTATCTGAGGGAAAAGTGTTTTAGAGGGAAGGAGTGCCGAGATTCCTCATAGGCTTCTTTTCTCATTAACTCCTCTCCTCCCCTGTCTTATTACTGAGACTTTTCTCAATAAAGAAGATCTGGACCGGATAAAAAGACAGCCACACTTGCAGTCTCTTTGCTCTCTGTATGCTTCTCTCTTCTTTCCCTCCCTCTCTGTGATCACATTCCCTGAAAATGTAGTTTTGTGTCATCGTTTGAATCTTGCTTGGATTGAGTTACAGTGCGTTTATAGCAGCCATGCAACCTTTGTGAATCTGCACTCTGGGACAAAAGTGTTGCATAGACAGAATTTTAACAAAAACAAAAAAACTAAAGGTCTGGTCCACATTAGGATCTGAATCTGGCTTAGGTGCCAGAACAGAGGCCCACTCACATGTAAAATGATCACCATGAGCATGTTTCATATTTAGACTTTATACTTTATGCTCAAAGGTTTGGGGTTGGTAATAATTTCCTATATGCTCAACAAGGATGCATTTATTTGATCAAAAAATGTTAATATTGTGAATCATGGACACAATTTAAATTAACCTTTCTATTTGAATTGATTTCAAAATGTAATTTGTTCATGTGATGGCAAAGCTTCAGGAAGATTTTTTAGCAGCCATTACTTCAGTCTTCAGTGTCACATGATCCTTCAGAAATATTTAAACATGCTGATTTGGTGCTTAAGGAACTTTATTATTAATTCTTTCCCAGTCATTGAAGAGATATCTCGTCTACTGGGTTACAACTCTTCCCTGTTTTTACGTCAACCCCTGTTTTAGGTGGATTATGGTAAGGAACTCCCTAGTACATGACCTGAACGAGTTATGGGACTTCTTGGGTCTACTGGATTTGAAAAAAAGATGATCATCAAAAAACGGAAGCATCAGAAACAATACATATCATAATATAGATAGCATAGCATAGCAGAAAATATTTTCTGTAGACTGTCACATCTCGGTGAAAATCATCAAAAACGTTGGCGGTGACTGGCAATTTTTTTTTAAACGCTTGCAGGGAAAGAGTTAAATTATCAACAGCTGTTCGAAAGACTATTTTTGTGTTTCTTTGTCAAATAGAGAGTTCAAAGAGCAACATTTATTTGAAACAGTTTTATCTGCCTTTACAGTCACTTTTGATCAATTAAATGTGGCCTTGCTAAATAAAATAATAAAATTAAGGCTGACCCCAAACGTTTGATGCAACTTAAAAAACAATGGATGTACAGCGGACATACAGCAAGTACAGTTCTGCTCGTAGTGAACTATGAGTTCAAACAAAACTCTGAATATCTTTTCCAAAACTGATGAGATTTTTATGCAATATGTATCAGGCAGTCAGTGAGCAGACACTGGGAGGTCTGTCTGAAGCTGAGACTACTGGGACATAGTGAGGGTGCTGCCAAGCCCTGGAGACTGATACCATATGTGTAGGACAAAGTCATGCTGGAACAACCTGCTCTATCCAGGACACAGAAACTGAGCACCTGAAGCAGCAGTGAAGCAGAACATGAGTCAGCTCAGAGAATACTGAGAAAACAGACTGAGAATAATATTTCAGAGAAAATTGAAATGTTGCTTTACAGGCTTTTATTTTAGTCTTTTCAAAACCTGGTGCAGCCGAATCACTAATGCACTTTCAATTAAGCGCATTTTGTATCACACTGACCCCTAAACACAGTGTTTTTAACATCAATTAGTGACTGCTTAGTCAGCTTGTTTAAGTTTAGGGTTTGAGATCTCTGGCTAGTGATTCGACTTACATAGCAATATTAGACTTACCAATATTTGCACATACAAACAGATTTACATCACTACTTACTGTATTGTCTGATGCACTGTTCTTGTTATTGTCTTATTTTCATTACATCTATTTAAATTTTAATTTATTTAAAAAAATCTAGTCCTACTATTGCACTATTGTATGTCTGCACTGTAGATCCAGAGATCTCGCCATTTCGTCTCCCTGTATACGGTGAAATGACAATAAAGTCTACCTTGAACCTTGATCCATATTGTTTGTGCTAACTTTTTATTAAAAAAGTTTGGTGGTCGCTTTTAAATCCATCCCTAGTATATGTTCTAAAAGCATGAATATCTATCTTCTTTGCTCTTTTAAAAGCTTCATCTGCATGCGATTCCTTCCTGGACCTCTGAGCTGGGCTGTAGTTTTGAGGTTAGCTTTGATCAGTCGGTGAGCTCAGGCTCCAGCGGGCTGAGGGGTTATGTTTAATCTCCCTGCCTGTCTCCATTACAGCTGAATTACACTTGAAGGTGTGCTGCTTAGCTCAAAATGAAAAGAGGAAGAAGAAAATATATGATGGTCTAAAAAGAAAATAATAGGTAGCTGAGTTCCCAACAGTCTTACCTGTAAAAGCCAGTAGCACCTGCGGTGGAACGTGGGGATGATGGAGGAGTGGACATAACAGCCGTACAGACACTGGGGAAGAAATACACACAGAAACATAAGGTTAGTAGAGAAGTGGCTAAGCTTAGGTAGGGTGTATGTCTCAATGACTGTGTTTGACTAATAAAATAAAAAATGCTATACTTTAACAGACACTTCAACAGGTCTCCTCTAAATACAACAATAAAAAATTAGAAAATACCTTTTAATATATTTATAATGTATGTTTGTTTTATCCAAAAGAATCAGAAATGAACATATAGGTTGAGGAATGACACTCGCCCATGTGGTCAGGGAACGTGCAGGACACTCAAGAGGTCTGCCAGGGATGGAATGAGTCATGTGATTTTGAGAAGACATCTGTGATGCTGAGCTGTTGCTGGGTGCTGGCTTTCCACCCAAACATATTGTTTGCAAGCACTCAAGCCAAAGAGCTTGGCTCTTTCTGGAATAAATCAAATATCCATTTCTATGGTTACGGCTCCTCTACAATGCACACAGGGAATATTTATTTACCTGCTGAGAATTGGAAAACAAAGCAGTCTTGGTGCATTCAAACACACACACACACACACTTGCATGGATGTATGCACATGTGCACACAAGTGCCTGCAGATACACACACACACCATGCATTATGAGATTTTTTTTGAAGTTGTAAGGGAGTTTAAGGGCACCGTTATACTGCAATGACAAGCTAATGTGGAATACGATTAGGAATGTGTTCATTGTTGGCTGCGTAAAACCAAAGTTAAAATCGCAAAGTGTGCAAATGAAAGCTATTGTGTGGTTCAATTCAAGGTACAGGTATTTCTGTAGAACTCTTCACAATAGCTTTTCAGAAGAGATCTACAAAAGATCAAAGCCTTGACAGTTCCTAACATGGTATAGATAAAAGGAGGATAAAACCTTGAGAGAAAACAAATCTCTGCAGGAGAAACTCACTCTCATCTGGTCAGTAGGATTGCTTCTAAAAAACCAAGATAGTATCACTGTTTTTGATTAAGGATAACAAAAACACAGTTTGCAACTATACTAAAGGTTTCAAAATCAATATACAACATGCAATGAGTCCATACTAACCAATAATATGGATGTCTATTACCCTGTGTATACTGTCCACAGTGTGCCAATTCTCTATATGCACAGAATCCCCAGATGACTTATGACATTTACCAAAAGGAACAGTACACACAGAGAATACTGCGCAGAACAATGTATCCTGAAATGCAAACTTCCATGTATTGTATGATGATTGATGGATACACTATAAACAGATTTATATCAGCCACAATTTTAACATCTTCGGTCGGGGTAATTTATATCATAATATGTCGCAGTCGTGGCCTAATGGATAGGGAGTTGGACTTGCAACTCAAAGGTTGCGGGTTCGAGTCCCAGGTCCGGCATTGTGGGTGGGGGGAGTGAATAACCAGTGAGACCCTTGAGCAAGGCACCGTTCCCCAAACTGCTCCACGGAAGTGGAATGTGTGTTGTGTGTGTGCACTTGGATGGGTTAAATGCAGAGCACAAATTCCTAGTATGGGAAACCATACCTGGCCACATGTCACGCTCTTCTTTTCCATTTATATAAAACAGCTATTTTAAATTGTACTCCTTATATTCCTGTTTTTACTGTATTTTGTGGTTAAATAAATAATCATGAGTGACTTCTTTTAAAAACATTAATACATCTTATTGATCCAAACTTGGTAGTGTACTGTATATAGTGCAAATATTTTCCTCCCAACAAAAATGGATACAAAAAAAATCAGTAAAAAATAAAATGCAATCTTTTTTTTTTAATATTATGATAACGGTATACAAATTGCTAAATTAAACATGCAATGTAGTGAGGTCATGTGACAGTGATGTACTATAGCAGGTAAAATACATTATGCACAGTGCACTGCACAGTATTAACTTAGTAGTAAAACAGTTTTCCATTCAGCCAAAGTCTGTCTTTCTCTTTCTTTCTATCACCAGCAGCAGCATAAAACAAACAAGAGTGTGTGTTTTTGTGCTAACACAGATTCCCTGACCGTGTCAATGCACTCAGACACTCATGAGCAAACAAACACTATAGTCAGCAGAGCATTGAGGTCCAGAGTCTCTCACCGGTTCCATCTTTCTCCTATGCTAATCTGAGAGGGGTAAACAGAGGAGATATCTGCAAAGCTTTCTACCATGGGTGGTGTCTCAGGGCAGCCAAAGGGAAGCAAAAGTCCATCAAACGCCACTGCTTTTCTACGCTTAGCTCCCATCCAGCTCTGGATCCAAACGTACAAGAACACATTTCTCCATCTGACAGATAATGTCTGTATGTGGATGTCTGCTGTATGTACCAGGCCGAACGCTGCGAGCGTCTGTTCCGCAGTATTGACAGGTGTGTGCGGTTCCTTACTGTTCATCCCACTGTTCGGACTGGAGAGTGAATAAATTAGCCCCAGGCAGCTTCTGTTTACTCAGTTTAAGAAATACACAAAGTATTCAGCAGGCATAAACAAGACGCCTGGGCCGTGTCAGACTGTAGCACCTGTCAAAGCTGATACGGGAATCAATGTAAACCGTCCATTGGCTACACACATACTGTCAGAACTTACACAACAATATAGCTTTGTTACCAAATCTAGCGTTCTGCCTGTTGCCTACATAGGCAGCTGCCTTCTGACAGTGACTGAACCTCAAATGTAAATGATTTGGAGTGAGTTTTAGATTGGCAACTTTTTTTGCCATGCAAAACAGGAAGGCTTCATGATGCAAAGCTAATGATTTGATACTAGAAGCACAAAAAAAAACAAAATATTTTTTTCATTTCTTCTTATATATTGTACATATTTTACATTGTTCTATTGTATTTTCATTTATTATTATTTTTTTACTCTTCTTCCTACTGTGTGGATTAGATAGCAAATATATCAGCCCCAGGCAGCCTCGATTGGTCTTCTGTCATTAGGTTATATATGTAAATTATAAAATACATTTTATACTAGAAACAGGTAGACTGACCAGTTCGCACCCTCCCAAGAAATTTGATATAATACGCACAACAAAGCAAATGAGAAAACCATAAACCTTTAACGCAGACTAGCTTATCAGTAATTCAGGACAAATATCATTCAGCTCTTTGCTGATTCTCTCTCAAGGCTTCGTGGCAATGTGACAAACTGACAATGACAGAAGCCATTATTTGCTGTCTGTGGGCTGTGACAAATGACAGCACATCAAATGGCAAGCAATTAAGGCATAATTATATTCCCACAATCATGCAGGACTTCTCTCCATTTCTCAATCTGACTTACTCATCATTTGAAGCAACAGCAAGACTACAAATTACAAACTGTTCTCAATGCACATCTAAAACAGGCCATAGATGAGATTTTGTTGTGAAATGGGCAATTTGGAATAAAAAATAATGGGGTCAGTCTGTCAATCGGTCTAAAAATTGTGTTGCTTGCTTAATTAAGTGATCTCTATGAAACTGTATTGCAAACCTAAGTTTTTTATTATTAAAATATAAATGCTCAACAGCTTGTACTGGACCGCTTGAGAATTGACCACAGAGAAAAATGTGTGTAAACATCCTGATCAGAATTTCTATCTGTCCAAAAATAATAATTACTGAAAATACTAAGCAGAATATATGGTTCTGCTCAAGGACATCTAGTTTATTTGCTATTAAATTCCTCTAACTAAACTTTTAAAAACCTCATTACAATACTGGAAACTTCTTAAAATAATAAACAGATTGTAACTAGAGATTTCTTATAACACTTGCAATTTTTGAGAATGACCAGGGTCTATGTGCCCATGGTGTCAGTAATGGTCAACAGAGGGGATAAACACTTCGGTCAGATGTTACATGGCCAGACAGTGGAGCTGTGATTAGGACACACTAATTGTGCATGTCGTCATAGCAGGTGTTACACCGAGCCATCAATCAAGGCAGCCGGGTAGGCAATGAAGGCAAGGTGTCCAACCTGCCGAAGACGTGAGACCCTCTCATTAGGCCATAATGATGTGTGAAGGCACTCTTAATCAGACCATGGCATCTTAAGTATGGTGCCAATTTGCTATTTTATGATGTGACGATGTGTGTGGTTGTAATACTGGATGCTTTCAATGAACCTCATCAGAGTAGATGCTGTTTAATGTGATGCGAATAAAAATGAGCCTGCGAGGAAAAGACATACAGTCCATTCAATATACTGCACACTATTAACAGCACAATCTAAGCAAGACAATACAAAATAATGTGGTAAACATTTTAACTAATCAAAAATGCAAATAAAAATAAATTATTAATCAGATTACATTAAGACACTTCTGAAATGTTGTTAAATATGAAATTGAGCCACTATATTTCAAACATTCCCAAAACTGAAATGTGAGAACTGGAAAAAAGCTTATTTCATTTTGTTAACATTAGAGTTGAAGTTTTCTTTTAAATTGTGGATGTCGGAAATCTGTTTATATCACTTGATACATCTAGCCTGTAGTGTCTTGCCTTATTAAGCAGACTCACATTCTATACCTCAGCCTCATTTTCATTTGTGTCAAATTAAATATCATGCCTACCCTGATTGAGGCCCATAAGCCTCTAAGGGAAACCAGACACTGCAGAGTGTTTGTCTAGTCTGGTATGGCAGCTATACCGAATCCCACGCTAACCTTGATAGAGTTTTGTCTTAGCTCTTGCTACACAAGGAATAATTTATCAGACAGTGAATCCAGTTGGGAATACTCAATCATACAATTTGAGAGCGCATTGGCGACAACTTGATGAATTACCTCGTAGAGTGATATAGTGAGCCGAGACCTTGTAGATAATCAAGACAAATCTATTACCAATCACTTGAACATGTACATTTGTCATGCCTTACTCTTCTTTCAGCAAAACTGAACAGACCTGGATAACTACGTGTTTGTGCGTACATGACCTGCAAACCCTTATATGTATGTCTTGGCTATGAAATCTTGTGCCAGCAGATCTACTACAGAGTCGCTGTTTCATTAAGCAGATCAAGATTTGTATTATCAATCAGGTATATATAAGTAGACCTGACTAAGGGTTATGAATTGAGCCTGAGGCTAAGAGACGAATATGCCTCCTTTCCAGTAAGTTACTTATCTTCATATAAATTAACACAATATACTGTGCATGTTAGGCCATGCCCCAAATTTTGCCCTATGGACAGTTAATTCATAAATATAAAGGGTTTCACTTTATTTTAATGGTCCCTTTAACGTATTCTGTTGAACTTCAGTAACAATGCACATATCTACTAACTCTCAATAGAGTGCTAGCAGAGTTTTAGTAGACTGGTAGGGTTAGGGTTAGAATAGGTTGATATGTACTTGCAAAGTTACTTATAGTCAGTAGAGCGTCTTTTGGGAGACCATCACAAGTTAGCAGATATTAATTAGAGAGTGTACTAATATTCTAACGAGAGTTAGTTGACGTGTAGATGCAAAGCTACTTATTGTCAAATGATTGTTCAAAAGGGACTATTAAAATAAAGTGTTACCATATAAAGTGTTGTATATAAATCCTAAACTTTATCATTCCTCTAAAACTTTTTTGAACGTACACAATTTTTTTGTCAATACATCATTCAAATTATAGCAATGGTGGTTTGTTTTTACATGAAGATGAGTACAGTAAATTATTAAAGTGAACAATTTGGATGTAAATCTGAGTTAGAATTTTCAGACTGAACTGAATTTTAATGAAATAATTCTCAATTTAATTCTGAATCATGCACAGTCCTGCTAGCATCGTACTAGTATCGCATTAGCAGAAGCATCTCTAGTAAACCGAATCATCTCATTGAGTTTAGCCGCCTCTGCTGCGGCATTTCAAACTTCAGCTGTATAAAACAAAATGAAGCTAAGGAGACTGTGATCATTGAACAATACCGCTCGCACAAAAAAGAATGCCTTATGGTAATTCGGTTTCTAAAAATACCTTGCACATTGTAAATAAACAAAAACAGTTTATACACAGACCCCGAAAGGGGGAATTAATTACTCGAGCTGGACAAGTAACCAGAGCCATACATCAATATCACAAACACAACAATAACACAGAGGAAATATTGTACAACTAAGGCTGTCCAATATCACAGCATACAGTGAGAGAGAGGGAAAGAGAGATAAGGAGGAGGAATAGTGTGCGTACTACCCACACTCATGCCTGTGACAGTACAACAAATGTGTGCGCGCGTGTGTGTGTGTGTGCACGTCTCTCAGGCAGAAGACACAGTGTCTGTTGATGTTAATGCCAGGCCTCTGGGCTCAGGGCCAAAGGCATTAAGTGGAATCGAATTCCACAAAACTAGCTTTAATCAGCAGGTTTTTAAGGTTAGAATTACCCTCTCTCCTCCAGCATGCCTGCCAAGGTTAAAGCCCTGCCGGAGCAAGCTGAGGTAATGGGATGGTGGGGTGGCAAAGGCCTCATGCTCCTCTGCTCCTCTACACACTAAAACCGCGGCATACTCTCACATATGACGAGCATCTATGGAATACTGAACAACCCAGTGCTCTCGACTCATCCAGGACAGCGGTGACCCACTAAAGTATGTGTGTCTACGCAGTGTGGTTAGCTAATTCCCAGAATTACAATCATGTGCTCATTTGCACGCCCTCATGCTTTTCCAAACCTGTTTAAAAATATTTTTTGGTTGTTTCTGGGGAAAAACAAAATAGATACATTGCATTATAATAAACAATGGGGACTGGTGATGTTAAAAAAAAACAAGTTACCGTTATTCAATAAAACCCCTCCCCTACTCTGTAACTCGCAGTTCTGATTCAATTTAATGACAAATTTGACAGGCATCCCACAAGAACCTATGACATCAAACCTGGTGTAAAAAAAAGAGATTTAAATTCAGCAGATGGTGCTCTATTCCTTTTATACATTTCGTTCTATGCAAGGTTGAGGGATCTAACCACTAACCACCACTGCATCTACGAGTTAGATACTTTACTCCAGGTTAATCCAAGGTGACTGACTACTGACCCACTGGTGTGCAAGACAGGTAGAGAAAGAGAGTGACTGTTGATTGCTGATCTATTACATCATTAGCAGACCGAAGGCGGAGGTGGTATCTAGACAAGACGAACATACGGTTTCTAAAAGTGCTTTTACACATCCGAACCCCAATCAGCCCTCAGGCTGAGCAGGCTCAGAGCGTATAGAGCCATCATTACTAAGAGTCTCTCCGTGTCACAATGTAAGGGTACCGTAATAGCCCATTAAGTCCTGCTGTCTGACAAAGTGACTTCGGGCCTGAAGCCTGGCCAGAGTTCTGCGGACAGAATCATGATTCACGAACAACCCTGTGCAACAGGCAGTTCACCCCCCCTTCTGCTCTGTGTCTTCCTCTATCAGGGTGAAACAAAAATAAATGGCATATTTCTCTCTGTCAGAGAGGGCTGGTGATGCATGAGCTGCTAACACAAAGAACGCGGGCCTCTGGGACTCCACAGAGCTCGATTATTTGCGTCTATGAAGGATAGTAGATGACTCTCAAACAGTGAGACCAAATCGAGGAGAGGCTCTTACATGCTGGAGTCAAAAGGATAGAAAGTTTAAATGAGAGATTAGCTGCCTGAAGGGAGGGATTGTTGGTGTCTAATATAACAATTACAGAAACTTTCATGAAAGCTTTGAAGCGAGTTTATCTCTTAAATATAGAGAAAAGGGCTTCGGCATGCCGTTACTTGGCAAAAATATCACGGGTATTGAGAGATAATTCCCCTTCAACCCACTGGAAATTTTTTTTTTTAAATACGGGGAAATTGTGCCTCCTCATTCTCCATTCACACCCTCACCCTGTCTGAGATCCCATTCTCTCCTCTACCTCCTCCTGATCCCTGATCCCAAACCCTACCGCCGTGCTGAATAATGAATCTGTGTCTCCATCAGCCGTAGCGGCCCATTATTCATGGAATTCTGGGTTTCATTACGGCAGCTAATAGAAAGGCAAAAGGACGGCCAGTCCCTTCTGTGGGGGTCGAAGGTCAGGGGTTATCTGAAAACAGCTGATGTTTCCCAGCGTGCTGAAGTTTCTGGATCTATCAGCATTGGAGATCTGAGAGAGCAAGCGATTCGTAAACACGACGCGGTAATATTAGACTTCTGAATGTGAATCAGAGGCTGGTTTGCATGAATAGCATTATGAGGCGTTTGGCGTTTTGTTTTATTTGTGCTAAATATTTATGCACAAAGCTTTGCTCCCTGGGGAAACGGTTCTCATGCTTTTTGAACAGCTTCAAATGCTCACTACAAACGCTGAGCAGACAAACACAATGAGTCGACTGTGTCAAAATATGGAAAGTGGGTTAAACCGTTTAACCCACGCTACAAGAAACTTAAAGGAACAGTTCACCCGCATCCATACGACTTTCCTCATTCTTTAGAATACTAAAGGAAATGTATTCCTGGCTGTTTTTCTTCTTTACAGTGAAAGTGATTGGGAATATAAAAGAAAAACACAACAAAAGGAGCATAGAAGAGAACCAAACGACTTCTGTGATATATTCCACAGATATAAGATATGATACAAGTTGTTATTTGTGCCAAATATAAAGTGCCAGATTTGACTATGGAAAATGTTGCATGTGTCTGAATATGTATGATTGGTTACAGTGATGTTACACAAAACGGATTTACAAAATTTGAATAAAATACAAAATAACGCATATTTTCCAACATAAAGTCACATATAATAGCTAAATTTGAGTTTTTACTGTAAATAAATGATTGACATTGAAAGATAACATATGGATTCAGAAAATAATAACCAGAGAGATCTATTACAAGAAAGCCATATTATAGCAACCTACATTTAAATAAAAGTTTCAAACAGAAATGAACTCTCTTTTGAAGAACATCGAAGAAGATATTTTCTGAAATGTCTCATAACGTTTTTCTCTGTTTCAAGTCAATGATTACCAAAGCTATTTGCTTAATAACATTCTTTCTTATTCAACAAAAAACCAAGAAATCATACAGGTTTGGAATCACATGAGGGTGAATACATGATGGCAGAATTTAAATTTTTGGGTGGACAATCCCTTTAGGCTTTTACAAATGCAAGCCATTTCCAGGGTATGTGAAACACCCAAATGAAACTTTTGAGTGTGACTGTTTAAAGCAGGGAGGACATGTAGCTCTGCATAATTGTGTTAGCAGTGATTAGCACACAGTTATAGATCTCTCAGCTTGATGTATACGCTCTCTTCATTTCTGCCGGCTCCCACACGAGCAGACAGCCGCTCACAGAGACTGTTAATCAAAAAGAGTCTCTTCAAAAAAGAGAGAGACCGAGTCAGCGAGACATCAGAGGAGAGCGGAGAGACTACTTGATTACCAGCGAAACAGCCAGAAAATCAGACCCTGGGATGAAGGAGGAGAAAAGGAGGGGAGAAAGAGAAGAGGAGGTAAAGAGAGACGGAGAGAGAGCATGAATGCTAACCAGGACCCAAACACATAGCAGAGGCTTTATCCTTCACAGGCAGAGGAACACCAATCGCAAACGCATTTTCTCAAGCCCAGGCCCTGAGAGAGATAAAAAAAGCAATTTGTATTCTATTCCTCCTCAGCGTCGCTTGCCCTGTTCCTCTGCCTGCATATTTGTAAACACGGCTTCGTCAGAGCAGCTTAATCTTCCTTGCGCAAACGCAGGCTGGAGGCGGCGGAGGGGTGACGGGATAGGGAGGTTGGGGTGGAGGGGTCAGGAGAGGTCAGTACATGCCAAGCCACATTTCCTGCTCTGGACCACGAGGTACGCTCCTTTAAACAAATACCAGAGTGGCAAACACTAGTCTACATGCTTTGTGATAATACATTTTTTATGTTCATGTAATAGCTATAGTCAACAATTGAAGGGCCTGGGACCATATTTTTGCTTGCTTTTGATTATATGAAATTATACAAATAAATGTGAATGTAAAATATTAGATTGCCAAATTCTAACTTATTCTATTTACAATAAGTCTAACTTGCGTATTTATTCTAAATGAGATTTTTCTTAGTTATTTTTGATTCTATTAAAATGTATATAAAATGTAATTCATATGTGTATTAATCTCATAATATACAAATTAATTTCATTTTATAATGACAAAATATGTTAACCTTTTTTTCTTGCTGAATATAGCACGCTTGATCTAAGCTCCAGTGGGCCAGAAAGGAGATACTATATTTTGGAGCATGGTGCAAAGTCAGGATCCAGATGGCTTGGAACAGTTTGGGACAGCTTGATATTATCACAGAGTGACAGACAGAGTGATCAGTCCAACATTAACTAGCAGCACAGATACAGGCCTTACTAACCCGAGCAACATGTCCAAATTTACTCCCAAAACACAAGCCAAATTAACAAGAACAAAAAGGTGAATGGCACTGATCTCAATCCAAATAAGAATCTGTGCAATTATTCACATATTGTGGTGCACAAGATACAGAAGACAGGTCTACAAAATATAATAATTGGGTGACAAAAAATTAATCTTAAAGAGAAATTATATATTTAAATCAAATACAGATATTCCTAATAATGATAGTATAATTTAAAGTCTTTTTAATTTCTATACATATATTTTAATGAACAAATAAAAACATTTATTTTATGCTAAATTATAAGAATTGGGATTATGATAATTAACATTCTCTCTCTCGCTCTCTCTCTCTCTCTTTTTATCTAAACTCAAACTGTCACTTATTATAGAACTTCATGGGGGAAATATAAAACACAGTGGTTAGTATTCTACAGACTGAATTTCACTTTTTTATTCACATAAAAGAAAACTGAAAAGTCTTGAGGAGTTTGTGATCTTTTGTTGAAAACACACACACACACACACACAGACTTGTGTCTAGATACAAGGAGACAGATTCTGTGTTATGAGAAAGAGAGAGGGAGACATAGGAGCGACACAAAAT
The DNA here is from genome assembly GCA_032361065.1 of Enteromius trimaculatus. NCBI lineage: Eukaryota > Metazoa > Chordata > Actinopteri > Cypriniformes > Cyprinidae > Enteromius > Enteromius trimaculatus. Next base: position 11,905,650 of record JAUMHP010000080.1, read on the forward strand.
GAAAGGAGCGAGTGTAAGATAGAAGGCAAGGAGAATGAGAAGTGACACTTCATTTCTGGGGCCCATGTCTGGCTGACTTATTATGAGATGTTTTGTAAGCTGGCTTGGTGGTGCATCTGTTCTGGACCAGAGCCTGTTCTCTCTCTCACAGAGACTGGTGGAACCTGAGTTCATCTGCCCTGGGCAACAACCCCCTCTGTCCTGCTAAATTTACAGCCTGGCTCTCTCTCACTCTCTTCCCTATCAATGCGACCCCCTTCTCATGACATAGTCCTACCTCGCCTGCAACCTTTTCTACTATAAAATAATATAATAGTCATAAAATGGTTACCGATCATGTATAACTACACAATGTATCACTGTCCATAGCTACTGCAGTTTGAATTGGGTTCTCAGGAAATTTAAACATGCTAAAAGTTGAATGCCCTTTCCCGCTTTTCAACATCAACACTTGCCTTCATCTATATTAAAACATATTATATATAGAACATCCTTGTATAAACAACAGACAGATGGACAAAATACTATATTTGAATATTATGTAATGTATACAAATATTTATGGACCTATGGACAAGAATTTAGAATTCAAAAAATATATATAATACATAAAAAAAGTGCATAAATAATAAACAGATATTTTGTCAACCTTAAGAGCAGCTTATAATATATTTTGAAGGCTTTAAATGAATATCCATTTCACAGAAGCTACAATTTGGTGTGCTGTGAACTGTGATTTTTTTTGTATTCCATCGATCAGCACAGTGACAACTGAAATTCACAGACATTCAGACATCGATAAAAGATGAAAGAAAGACAGTAGCAAAGTTGGGTGATTGAAAGAGGGCGTTAGAGAGACAGGAAGCAGAGGTACAGAGAAGAGGTGGAGTGGAGGGTGTGAGTTATGTGACATTCAGTATCTCTGGAGCTCAATCCCCTCAACAGTTTACTTTCCCCAATTACAGATATGGGCCGCCCCGCTTTATCCTTGCTCATGAGTGATATGACGCCTCCGTCCTTCAGTGCACTTCCCGCACTCCAGATGATCTAATGTGACAGAGTGCAGGTGTTAGTTATCAGAGCTTTGCTTCGTCGGAAAACGGCAGGCTTTATTTGCGACTGGTAGCACGCTAACTGTCCCGTCTCAAGGTTAGGAATGCTCGCTCAGAGAATGAATGTGGACGGTAATGCCTTTTCCACAAGCGTCATTCCTGTTTCCTCTCTCCTGAAGTGGTTCAAGACTGCTGCTTGATTTATACGCCACACGCACCATTAATCCTGCAACCATGCATGGCTCTGCTGAATAATTGATCTCGTGCTTCTGTAACTAAATCTGTCAAAACAATGACACCCCCCCACAACCGACAATCGCTGGCCCCCACCAATGGCTTATGGTCTGCTAAAAAGGCAAAGCAAAACAAATGCTAAAATACAGACTAAAACACTCATAGCCATTAAAAAAAGAAGGCTGGTGCAACTTGCATTGTAAATGAATCAGTGTGTCTGTGACTCTTCCTGACCACAAGAGGGAGTTTCACAGCTATGGTATATTCTGGCAAAATTTATGTGTGAAACTCCAGCAAATCAAAAGAACATGTTGTAATGACATCAAGGACATCAGAAAGAAATCCTGCTTCCTAAGCATTTCTCTTTTGAGAGCAGATCTCAACCAAATTAGAAGCAAATATTGCCAGTGGCCCCAGACTGTTGTTTACATTTACTGTGACATTCACATTTAATCTTGAAACATTTATAATAATGACAAAGTATCAACAGAAGGATTTAGCATGCTAGTTTTGATATTTCACTACTATTTATGCTTAAAAAACTTGACAATAAATTCTTAATATCTGATACAAAACCTAAATAATATAAACATTTATATTGATATTTTAAACCGAATAAGGTTTTGCTAAACAACATTCATTGCCATTTTTAGTTCAATAGTGTGCAAACTTGGATAAATACTAATGTACGTAAACTGCACGTTTATTTCATATTTCTAAACAGAATCAATTAATTTATTAATGAAATTAATTATTAAATTATTTAATTTTTAAATGTATTTAAATCTTCTTTCTAAACATAGTATAGAATGATATTTATTGGTTTTTAGCAAAAACAGTGGTGAGTATTGGCCAGAACAAAAGGTCAAATGAAAGTACACTGCATCTAAATAGAAAATATAGCTATAGATGCTGAAAAGTTTCTTTATCAACACGGCTAGCAAAACATTCTCAATATCCGTCCTCTCTAAGCTGGCCTGATGTTGGCAGTCATAGGCCTCCAGAGGCTGTAAATAATGTCCCATGCGCTGTATGGAGCAATACACACACATCACCCACAGCCATCCTGTGCCAATTTACTGTTTCTGTGTCTCAGTCGCCGCCTGGAAGGCATCTGTATGCGTGGCCATTCCAGCCCATTTACATGCAGTGCCCTCTGGACAGAGATGAGCTTCTGCTTCGCTCTCAGCCTGTCTAGTGGGGCGAACGGGGTGAGATGACCCTGGCTGCGACTGCGTCCACAGAGATGGGGATTTCTGCTAATGACCACAGAGCAGGTCATCGAAATCAGACAGCAGACACAAGCTGACGGAGAGAGCCGCATCAAAGAACGGAATGCACCATGTAACATCTCTGGCATGAAGCGGCTCATCTCGCCTGATGTATTAATTAAACAACTGTGTCAGCTTCCGACTAATTACCATTTTGTCCCATTTGCAAGAGATCCAGCCAGGGAAGGTGGAGTCACATTAGTGCAGAGCCAATCCGGAAGACTGGAGGGGCTGTTACAGGAAGTGTCCTACGAGGAGCTCGTTTTTATACTAGCAACATGACGTAGCTGATTAATTAACAAGGTCAAGTGGATATTGCTTCGTGGTGTTTTCTAATGAGTCCCCAAACACAGACAGAGAACAAAAAAGAGGCGGAGTGTGAGTGTACTGATGGGAGTATGAGTGGAGGGAAGATTGCAAGACAGAGAGAGAGAGATAGTTTTCCCATCAGTGTAATGCGCTGTTCCATATCAGTCCCAGCGGGATAGAGCGCTCCGCCGTCATTAGCGTCCACCCACCACTGAATCTAATTAGCCGTCCTTTTGCTTTGAGACACACACACAGAAAAAAAAACACACACACTGCCGCATGTGTGTGATCAGTAGATAGGCTGTCGTGAATGCCAGTGACCCTTCGGTTTCATGCTGCTGTTAGTGAGTGACAGTATGATGAGTACAGCTTGAACGCCCCCTTTCCTGCTGAGTCCATTTGGGGCCCGCCGCCCCCCTTAGCTCATTACCGTGGTGAGTTTGTTTAGATATCTGCCATGACAGTCACAACGACTTCAGGGGCCGCTGAGAAGCATGTGCGCACGTCCATCGCTGTGTCCATCTCTGAGCTCTACAGTTTTCTAATGCTACGCAGGAGGCCTATTTCACAGTGCAGTCTTTCCTAGCAAACACATGCCTAAAACCTCTGCAGCTCCGCTCTGTTTGTGCCATTTTGCCCTCTGTAAAGTCTAATTGAAGTGCAAGATTTATGTAAGCAGTTGATGGTGTAGGGGGAGCGCGGTGAGAGCAGACGTTACCAAGACGGCATGTAAATGAAACAGCACAAGCCCAGCACAATAGCAAATAGAACGGCAACAAAACAAAACAAAACAAAACAAAACAAAACAAAACAAAACAAAACAAAACAAAAACAAAGCAAAGCAAAGCAAAGCAAAGCACAGCAAAACAAAACAGCTCTGATATTTTTGATGGAAAAGATTTTGATATTTGATATTCAAAGGGAAATCTTGCCATTGTGTTTTATCTTAAAAGAAAAAACAATTATCAATCACGGCCTTATCTGAGATTGATCTAAAGAAGAGTAAACTGGTATCTCTAGAGTGTTTCTTTATTTATTAAGAATAATACAAGCTGATGAAAAGCTCTGATGCTCTTGCAGGAAAAAAAAAAACAATCACACAAAAGCTTAGCAGACCTCAGCAGAATTTTAAAGTCAGTAAATTCTACAAATCCCCTGGGACTTCTGCTTGTTCCTTTATTAAACACTTGGATTTTATTTTATTTTGCTTTCAGCTACAAATTAGAATGTATTTAGAGTATACAGTATAACGCGCTTTGACGAAAAAATAAAATGATACTGGCTAGAGGCCGATAATTTTATAAGGAACTGCAATTTAGTAAGTACTTCTAACTTACCTCAGTGGAAATTAATCATCATACACTAATCTAAATCTAAAGTTAATTTTTTCTAGGAATCCATGTGGTGAATATGTGTGCAAAAATCCTCATATTAAAACAACCAAAATGAACATACAGTACTACCTGAAAGTTAGTAATTTTAACAAAATAAGAGAGATCATACATAAGATTTATTTTGTACTGTTCTTAGTAAGAACATAAAAGACATAAAAGAAAAAAAGATTTGACATAAAATAAATTTACATTTAGTCCATAAGACTTAAAAAAAGAAATTATTAAAATAACACTATTAAAAAGTTTGGAAACCCATGGTCCACGACTGAAGGAAATACAATGCATAAAGAGACGGGGGGTGAAAACTTTTTGAATGTGAAGAGTTAAAGTTAAATTGTACTTAATTTGTCTTCTGTAAAATATGCAAGAATCTTTTGTTGCTTCCGAAGGGCAGTTCTAAATGAGGGAAAACATATATATATTTACAACAATAAAATTGGACGTCTTCATCCTGTTCAAAGGTTTTCACCCCTTGGCTTTTAATGCATCGTGTTTCCTTCTGGAGCATCAGTGGTCAAACCTCAAAATCATACAGTCATACAGATATATCTTATTTACTAATTTTTACTTCCAAATCATGGATCCACCAGCATTACCAAGCTTGAAAGAGCCAGGAGAAATATGGGGTGATTTTCATTTTTTGGGTGAACTATTCCTTAAGCAATATTATGCAAACAAGAGTACTATTAATTCAGGCAGGTGATTACAGCCATGCCTGATTGTGACAGTTAAAAATTAAAAATATTGTCAGAGAGTAAGTGATAAGTTTTCCTCTGCCAAAGCAAATATATCTAAACAAACTCAATGTAGAAAAGCTGCAACAAACTAAAACCTAGAAGCTTTATTCCTAAATGATTTATTTATTTGTTTAAACAGAATAAGAGTGAATGACTAAATGGCTCTCAGACAGTCACTGGAATAACTTTAGGATGAATCAGCAATTTTGAACAAATCAGTTGAGTGACTCATTCAGTGACTCACTTATATTAGTTTCGTACTTATTAATTTCTTTGAAGGAATTGGATCATTTAATGACTCATTTAAAAAAAAAAAGACACAATCATTTAGTTCCTGAACAAGTCAGTATGTTGAATGAATGATTCAATAACTTATTCAAAAACAGTCACTTGTCACCACCTACTGGCAGAATTATGTACAAAGACTCACTTAAAAATCCCAACTACTGATACACTCTTACAGCCTTTATACTGTAGAACAAACACATTTAGAGTTGGTAAATCCATTTGACATATTTGACAATATTTAAATTCCACAGATGATCGGTGTAAAAGAAAATGAAGACTCCACTGATACTTTTTGACCTTGCGATCATCTGAAGTATGCTTATGTAAACAGATGCATTGCCTGCAAAGAACCAGCTACAGTAAGCCTCAAAACTACAACCTAGGAAAACGGGGCAGAAAAAAACAAGTACATGCGCTTAAAAATCAGTTAAATAGGCAGGGTGAGATATTATCCTAAAGAGTGAAACAGCATGAGTGTGTTTGTTGGGAAACAAAGTATGAGTCGCACTGCTCACCTACCACAGGTGGGCAAGTGGGAATAATTGTGTAATTACATCAAATGTGTTCACAAGGACGACAGCATGAATCAGCCCTGAGACACACACAAACTCACACACACATCTGTAGCAGCCCTCAGCACCTGCAAGCCCTGATCACTCTCTCCATACATAACGACCAATAAAGTCACTGCTGACTCTTACTGAAACACAGCCAACAGGGAAGAGAGAGGGAGAGGGAGAAGAAGAGGACTCGCATGATAGCACCCACTGAAACAGGCTTCACAAGCCAGCGGCTCCTCATTTAATGTGTGACCCGTCTCATCCCTTCGCCCACGGTGTGTGTGTATGTGTGTGTAAGATACTGGTGTGGGATGCCCTGTGAGCAGAGGGCTCCAGGAAGCAGCCTGCTTGACTGTGACTGAGGGTGTTAATTAAAAGCCATGGTGAAGCCAACCAGAAGAGTAGGGCGAGCGGCACAGTGGGCGAGCGTAGACTCCGGGAACAAAAAAAGCCAGAGAAATGAGAAGCACAAAAAGAAATAAAAGGAAATAAGGAGAGAGAGAAGAAGCGGGTGAAGGGATGGGGACAGCATGGGGTGAGAGCCGGGGATAATTACTGCTAATAAAAGCTAATGGAATTTATCCCTCTTGTCAGGTGTAAGATGATGTGATTATGGGCGAGCTGGCTGAGGGGAAATTGGGAACTGATCCGTTAATCCCCCCCATCCTCCTGCACCACGGACGACTGGAGGACCAAGGGGGCTTTTAGAGGAGTGGAAACTTAAGAACAAGGGAACCAGAATGAAGCGAATGGAAAATGGCTCGAAAATAAGTGACATCTTGAAAGTGCTTGTGGGGTCAATGAGTGTGTGTACAGCTTATATAGTCCTCGAACCTGTGCATGGAATTAAGGAATCAGATTACTTAAACCTTTTGGGGTTTAATGTTGAAGCTAGCATCAAAAAGCTGTGTCTCCATCAGAGGTCATGGGTCTTTCAGTAGCACTTTGATGCTAAACACGTCTAAAAGGACCTGGGAGTGGTTGAAAACAAAACATTGGACTGAAGTGGGAAGCAGTGAATCCAGATTTAAACCCTCTGAAAAGGTTTGAGGTGATAATATTTAATAATACTGCCATTTTATTCAATTTTGGGATTTAATGCTACATTACTGACAAAAATACAGTATCTACAGTATATTATATATTTTCTCTTCATTTCTTTATCATTCAGATAGGAGAGGTGAGGAGTGCAGAGTGGAGAGGAAGAAATGTGGATAAAAAAATTATATACCAATATGTTTTGCTTTTATTAAAATTGCATTGTTTGAAAACAAATACATAAAAAATAAAAACAATAATATCAAAGCAATATTTTAAAGTGATTAATTAAAAGCACACACTCCATCCTGTGATATCTGCTTCTGTGTGTAGATATGTGTGTGAGTATGAGCTACATCTGCAGATGCAGAGATGATCAGTGCTGTAGCTATTGGACTGTAAGGCCAGATCTCCGTCTTCTCTATCTCCAGACAGCACCTGCTCCGGGTCTCGATCAGATCACGGGGGGCCGGCGGAAGGTGAGCTGAGCAAGGGAATGAGAAACTTTGGAACAGGTGTTTGCCTTGCAAGAGAGAGAGAGGAGAGGAGAGTGGACGGATGGAGATAAGCCAGTTAACGACAACCTCTATCCTCAAAATCCAACACAACCCGAATCATAAAAAGGAAACAGAGTACCATAGCAGCAATTCCCAATGCAATTCAGATGCATCCAACAGTTGAACGAATAACGATCATCTATTCCCACAGGAAAGCTCTCCACATTCTCTTGGATAACATAAGACTTATCCTGAGCCAAAAAGGTTCCTTTACTGACGCTCAATGAGTTTGTTTAGTGCGTGTAAAGGCTTTTTATGGGTCTGTGTGTTTGTATGAGGATGGGTGGGATTTATGATGGGGGAAGTCTATGCTGATGCATCTCTACAGCAGATGCAGCTGAGTGAAGATAAAATGCAATTACGAAATGGTGCAATTATGAAATATGAATATAAAAACGCTAATGAAAAGATAGAAAGCTAAATTAAAACTTAAACTAAAATCACAATGTAAACTGAAAATCTGAAAAACAAAAGCTAACAAAGGAAATAGCAAATAAAACAAGGATTACTGTTATACTTTTATATTTTTTAAGAAAGAAATTAGATTTTCTAGCTGTAAATGTCATGTTTAATTCAATGTACTTGTAATAGTGTAATTTCTGAGTCAAAATTGGTGGTGTATGGTGTGCAGTTGTACATGATTTTAGTATATAAAATATTTTTAAATTGTGTTGTCTGTGTGACACTGGTGTTCAGACAAGCAGACTGCGACTAAAAAAAGCACAGAAGAGCGTGTGCGAGAACAAAAACACAGCTTTTCATTCCAAACACACACATGCCCACAAACCTTTGTGCTTTGCACCTCCTCCACTGTCCAAGTTCTAAGCTTTTCAACTCTGAACTTACTGTCGCTTCTTTTGAATATTTCAAACTGCTTTTCTGAAGCGCTCTGTCACTCTCCAGTCCTTGTCTAGCATGAGTTATCCAACACTGTGTACTGAAGTAGTACGCTGCGTTCTGTACCACTAGCAAGCTTTCCGTACGTATGCTTATGCTTTGTATCTTATACGCTGCTTCTACTCCATATTGATCTTTTCACCGGCCCATTTAGCCTCACAGTCAAAGCAGAACCTTCGGAGGAGCTGTTCCCAGGACCTGGAGAGGGCAAGAGGGGGGACAGGGCTAGAAGAATTGAAGTGACTCCAATTCAGGTTGGTCTCTGGGGCAGACGGGTGCTGTTCTGTACATCGGAGAGCAGCCGAAAGGCTTTATTGAGCTTTAATCAGGTTGGGGCGACGCTCTGTGGAGATCAATGCTTCATGCACAAGGTGCATCGACTGGGTCCTGCAGGGCCTGTCGACAGCCTCTCTCCCTCCTAATGTTACTCTTAATGAGCCAATTAGCTGACAATGGTGCGGCCAGCATCTTAAACTGTTGTTTACTGATGATTAATAATTAATTTCTCATGTTAAGGTATGAATGAAATTAAAAGAGCAAGAGGGAGCCATTAGTTCCCTATAGTAGAGGCTTATTAGGAGGAGGCACTTATTTATCTGATGGTGGAAGGGGAGGTAATTGTTCATAGAGTCAGAAGATTATTATAGTTCAGTGACCAACATAGGATTTGCAATTTAAATAGACAGTAACAAGCAACACTTTGTGAAGTGAATGCATGCATCATCTCTAATGCCTACTTAGAAAAAAACTGGATCACTGCTGTTATATCATCTGATCTATCTATCTATCTGTAAAGTATGCAAATTCTGTCAAGTCCATGTTCATTCTAAAGTGTGTTTGAATAATTTACAGCTGTTTTTTTCCCTCACATTAATTTTGGATCTGCTGTATAGAGAGAAAAACAGATTTCTCAAAAATAATAAAAAAAGCTGCATCAAACTAAAAGGGAGATACAGATTGTTTTATAATTATAAGCGATGGTCCAAGATTACTGGAGTTGACACATTTATGTAGATTTTTATTTTTGTGGTTGGGCCTTGAGATACAGTACAACTTTCCTGAGAGAGTTTTAGCATGCTGACAGAATGTTGTGCTTAGAATTGCCGAAACTTTCTCTGAAAAGATGCATCTTTAAATGCATCCATTTTACAACCCTGCTGCTGCAGCCTTCAAAGCCCTGCTTGTGAAAAAACACCACATTCTACAATATATTTCTTTCTATTGACTAACATTTTTTATTCCGTAACCCTAAGCATAACCCTCAAAGAAATCATTTTCCAGTTTCCATGTGGAAATCAATGTCTGATTCTCTCAGTGCAGATGATTTCAGGTGCTACTATCCAGGCAGGAAACATTTGGTAGGCAAAAACTGACCCCAAACCCACCCTCTTCGCAAGCAGAATTCCTAAATTCCAAAAACTCTCAGAAAAAGAAGGCACCTACCTAAAAGCCAAAACTCACCTACCTTTGCACAAGCACACACACACATGTGCGCACACACAAACAGTATCCTTCAAATCGAGCATAGACTTCAATAGCTAAAGCTTCGACTTTAAATAGTCCCCTTGACAAGCCTGCTGCTTTAAATAAGCACCTCTGCCAGTCTGGAGAGAACGCCTAATCCCACCCAGCAGAACGTGCACACACACATTTACACTCACACACCACAATCCGGGTAGAAAGAGAGAAAATTTACTGAAGGGGATTCTGGAAGAATTCTAAAGCCTGGCGCACATACTGTGCGATTTTTGCCACAATTTTGCTGTCTGAGAAAAATCTCAGAAATTGTATGAGAAATCGCCAGTCTTAGTGTGATGTGCACACCAGTTACTTTTTAATTGACTTCGTGATGAATCTTAACTTCCAACAAAGTTTTGATTTTTGTTTTGATTCTGAGCTCAGCAACTAATGACGTAAGTATGTGAAAAAAAAGGCATTTGATAATAATGATAATAACTTATCTAGACGATATGCAACAAAAATACTGTACCTTACTATGTAACTTTCATTTTAAGACAGTTTTATCAAGATAACGGTAAGTTCACTCTAGACTCCAGACAAAATAGTACTGATATTAGCGAAAGGACTTTTGAGTGGTATCATAATAATGTTGTGTGTAAATAAAGATGGCAGAAAGAAAAGGAAACACTTCAAGCATGACAAAAAGTCTTAGCCGAGTTGTACAATCTGACAAGCGACAATCGTAAATGATCACAAAAATCATAATATGCATCCCCCAAATGAATTAAAATATATATTATTTTAAACTGATTATACTTGACAGCAAAGGATAACACAAGAAAACAGGAATAATTGTAATCACCAGAAAATTTCTAGTAGGAAATGTACTATATATATATATATATATATATATATAATTTTGACCTGTGTATTTTTGGCTATTTCTACATATATACCTCAATGACTTAAAACTGGTTTGGTGGTCCAGGGTCACATACATTATCAATGTATACTGTATATTTTTATACATACATATACATATAAGACAGTACTATCAAGATTAAATATCTAATTATACACACACGCATTTACAAATTGGTTGTTATATCTAACACTGCACTGGAAAACAAATTCAAATATGAAAGTGTATTTGCACCTGTATGCACACATACAGCACACACGGACGTCTTTTATTTTAGAAGCATGTGACAGACCTGTGTGTGACCAGGGAATTAAAAGTACCACTGCAGACTTCACACGGTGACAGTTTGACAAGATAATTAGCGAATGATCACTCTTTGTGAATCCAATTCACGAGTGCATTTGTTTCTCTGTGGGGTGAGAACACACTGACTTCAACATTCTCTCTCTAAGCGTGATACTGGGTCATTTGGCTACTTCTGACAAGATGGGTTTTTTTTTAGTTTCCCTAAAAAAAAAAAAAAAAAAAACCACAGCCTCGCTCTGGACTCACATTCTCCTCACGGTCCCTGCCACAGTCCAGTGTCACTGAGCGCTGATGTAATGTGGGCTGGCACAGGAGCCATTGGCCTGAAACTCTTCTGACGTCAGTGAGCATTAACGCCCGCCCTCACCCTAAACTCTCTCTCAACTCCCCAATGAGAACAGCCTGTCCAGAACACACCAAACAGCCAAGATATGGCTCGTCCTCCACCTCCCTCTCTCTGTACCTGCGGCTCTTGTTCTTTTATAGCAAATTGAACCTTTCACTCCGAAAGAAATAATTACTCTCAAGAGAAAAGGGGACTGCCATGGAATGCTGATATGACATGCAATGTCACCTTGCCACTCAAGACTGAAGAAGTGAACGCAGCCTGGCGAGAAACACTGAGCGGAAGAGAGCGAGTGAGGGAGAGTATGTTTGTGAGTGTGTGGCGGCAGGAGTACTGATATGGGTGACAGTGAATACATAAAGGACATAGCAGCATTCCAATGAGAGAGACCAGAGGGGTGTCAAGAGACAAGGAAGACGTGGGTGTCTGAGGGGCAGGTCGGACTGTAGAGGTCACCCCCTATCTGCTGGATCTGCTGGAGCAGATGAAGGTGCGTCATTACAGGTCTTGGCTTTTAGCACGCCGCCTGGCTGAGGGGTCACGCTCCAGCTCCCAGCCAGTTAAGTAGCCTTTGAGAGAGTGTGTGTGTGTGTGTATGTGAGAGACAGAGAGAGAGAGAGAGAAAGGAGGGAAGAGCCCATGGCCGAAGAACTCACTCAACACTGTCTGACACCTGAGACTGTGAGCTCAACAAATAACCCCACAGCTCCACAACACACATACACATAGAGAGCCTCCCTCCTACCTTCACCCTAATTCAGCTCGCAGCCAAGAGCTCCCGCTGATATTCCATCAGGAACAATGTCTTCATTTCTGATAGAGGGGGAGGAGGTGGGCAGGCCAGAAATCACTGACACACCTGAGATCACATCTACTTACATCTGTTGTGAGCATTTTAAGGTATCATGAGAGGAAAACGTCCCAGACAAACTTTGCAGTCCCATGTAATCACTTGCTAGAAACCAACTATTTAAAAAAAGCTTTAAAAAGGTATATATTGTTTTAATGTGATAGAATAAATTGAAAGTAAAATGGAACCAGATGTGCAATGTTAAATTGCAAATTAAATTAAGGAAGGTTAAATGTTAATTCCCGAAGCATTCTATAGTATGCTAAAAGTGTGTCTTTATAAAGCATTATTACATGGAAAGATGCAGTATTCTTAAAGCGCCAAATAAAAATACCTACTATTACTTGTAAAAGAGCTTCTGAAGTGTGTACCCACTTTCATGGTCACATGAAAATTCCAACAAATACAAAATGGGATGTTTCATTTATCATTGAACTTTGCTCCTTATTATAAACCGAACATGATATTAATTTGGACACTCACCTGTGCTTTGCATCAGGAGTGAGGTGTGCAGAGATGATGTCTATAAAGAGCATTCTAAATGAGTCAGAAACAAGGTTTATGCTTAGATGCTTATATAAGCAGTAGACAATAGCAAGCTCACTAGGTTTAGTACAGGGGGTTTGAAATGACAAAATTGCAAAACAAATGCAACAGAAATTCTAATAGATAAACAGAGTCCTGAGTGCTACACAAACAACTCTACTGTAAGATCCATTATTTTTTCACCCTATTTTTAACATTAGCTCGAGAGTTTTCGGAGTAAAGCACAAATATCCTTGAAAGTCATAACTCATGTCTCAATGTGAGTTTTAAACTGCGGAGTAGTGTGCTTATAATAATATTTAGCTTTTATTGTACCAATAAAATCTGCAGTGCTTTTTGAGGAAAATCAGATAAGACAGGAAGAACACACATCACAACATAGGAGTGTGAGTGCATCTCTTGTGTTATAGGCATAGTATGGAAAAGATGTTGTTGGCTACTGGCACAAGGCTGGTGTGTGGGCATGGTGTGTATACTGTAACTGAGAAAACGAGAAAAACAGAGCAGGACTAGTAGACGTGCTTCATAAAAGTGAGTTTATAGTCCCACTGCAAGCTCTATCCAGCCCAAATTTCCCACTCAGTGACTGATTCCCTGTGGTCAAAACCAAAATATTGTGTTTCCAGATACAAACTATTTATACTGTAAACAAGTCCACGAATCCTTTGTGGCTAAACCAGTAAAAGATCCATGACGCCAACTGAGAGAAACCACATCTCCCAAGATGCATTGGTGAAAGGCCAGATTACTCTCTCCCTCCAGGCTGAGGCTTCATCTTCTTCCTAGGCTAAGGAACGACACTGCCATCATGCTCTCAATTTTCTGCCCTGTGCCTCTGTGTTTTATGGGTCTAATGCAACTACTCCCAACCTGGGCCAATGAGAAGATAACTGACCACGCTGCACTCATCCTTCAATCCCTCCACACTCCAATTCTACAAGCGGTTAGTATACTTCACTTCACTTTACAGTAAAGCCTATACATCATAAAACTATGATAGCTTTAATATTAAAACCATCCCATAACATGCAAACAATGCTAACACCTACAGAATACCAGGAATGTGTGCCATTTAGAACTGAATTCAGAATGCCTTTTAAAACTCAGTTTCCAAATTAGGATACAGACTTTAATATAAGGAAGCAGAGTTAAAATGAATAGAAACGCAATTCCAATTTCTTGTGGTGCCAATTTCACCTCATGAATTGAGATAATTGCAAAATTCAGTTTTTTTGTATTCGTATTGTATTTAGCACAGCAGAGCTCCTGAAAGATCCAGTCCTCACAAGCATGTGCGGAAACCCTCAGTTAATATATGAAGAGGGCAATTGATGTGGTGCTTACAAACGTTAGTAGGGCTGGTGGCATTGATAGAGGTGTGAGGAACACACCACCTGGACTCCAGACAGGAGATAAACAGTGCCATCACTCACCGAGCCGCTAGGCCTTTATTTATTCAGGAGCGTGTCGGAGAAGGGTGGCCCTCTGATCCGTAATTAATTAATTAGTTAATTCATTAAGAGCGCTGTTCATGGCACGTTGGCTTTTTGTGTTCATATGGCTGATGATCAGGTCTTAATAATACCTTGTTTATATCCAGGCATAAATGTCAAAAAAAAGTGATGGACGACAAGAGCGTTTTATCCGGGGTGAGAGCGAGATTTATCCTCCAGCTGGAGTCTGGGTAAGAGGCTTTTTGAGAAGAGTGGATCATAAATTACGCTAGCGGCTACGGCTGTCTGTGAAGCAGCAAGAGACGGTGGAGAGGAAGAACGAGAGAGACGGTTGGCGTTTAAAGGCACAGCGGATCTTTTGCACAAAGGAACATCTTTCGACTTTGAAAAACCCACCGGCACGTCCTCAAACAAGTGCTAACGTAAACACAAAAGATTGTGGCCGTACCATCACACGGAGGAACGTAAATAACGAATATGCACATACACACACAACACACACCGCTCCTGTAGGCGTTCTTTTGTCTTGCAGGATCGCGGGGGCCTGGCTGTAATAAGCAGGAGTCCCAGGGTGCGACGGAAGACTAGCAGAGCTGGCTATCAGAGGCAGCTTCCAGCAACGCATGCTATGTGATACATTACATCGCAATCCAGCACCCGGTGCCCACCGCTTAGCCGAACTTTGAAAGATATTGCTTATAAAAGAGATGACTCCTGGCGACGGCTAAGTCCTGTAGTTTTATTACACCTCAGGGCTACAGTGGCCTGTCTTTGGAGAGATAAGGTTGTACCCTTTTCATTTCCTATCCGCCGGCCGATATTTTAAGCTGGCTTGTTAAGGGGCGTGAGAGGAGAGCGGGGAATGGCGAGTTTGATGCATGGCTTTACAACAGGAGCCGGGCCCATAACGCTCAAAGGCCGATCATTACTGACCTTAATAGCCCAGTCTGCATCTGGGCTTGATTGATCGTGCCTAGCAGGTTGTGAAATGCACCATCTGGAAGGAAGGAACTAAGGAAGGAAGGTGAGTAGGAACCAGACACGAGATGAGAGGTAGGCAGCAAAAGCTGAGCGCTGAGCATTAGCCCAAGTGAACGGGGGGATAGATGGAGAAAGCGGGGGGATTGATGGCTGGAGTGGGATGCCGTGGAAACTTAACTGCGCTAAGAGGCCTTGCTAGTGCCATAAACACCATCACTGACATAAACAACAACACTTAGCTGAGCTATGTGTATACAATATTCATTTCAGGGGGCGGCTTGCTAACTCTTGTTTACTCGCCGAGCACTGGTTTATGTGAGCAAAGTGCAGCCAGCTGGGGTTAAGCGCCACTTTCTGCCTCATCTGAGGTGCAAAGTGTGTGTGTGTTTACAGGATAAATCACCTCACAGGTGTCTGGACTGAGAGAGAGAGAGAGAGAGAGAGAGAGAGAGAGAGAGAGAGAGAGAGAGAGAGAGAGAGAGAGAGAAAATGGGGAGGCTTGTTTCGAATCAATGAAGAGGAAATCAAGAGACCGGCTCAGTTAGTGCAAACACTCATTATCATGATTACACAAACTCTGACATCACTTTTATCAAAGGATGTTCTGCTTGATTTAATTAGTGACTGAGCTCCCCTTTTACTTTCATGAATATATGAAAGTAAAAGGGGAAAAGACTTGATTCCTGAAACAGATTAAATTACACCCAGTTCCTATTAAAGTTGAGCAATTTAATAATACTGACTGTATTATGTACATTCTTGACAATATGAAGTAAATCTATTCATGTGTATTTGTGTTTAGAGTAGATACATGCTTGCACCAATTTTCCAAAGTTTGGAGTTGGTAGTCATTTTGTTTTAAGCTCAACAAGCCTGCAATTACTTGTTCAAAAATATTAATGTGACGGTAAAGCTGAACTGTCAGTATAATTATTCCAGTCTTCAGTGTCACATGACACGTTTTAAATTATTCTAATGTGTTGATTTGGTGCACTTGAAATATTTCTCATTATCCAACAGCATTTATTAATAAGAAAATAAGAATCTTTTGTGACATCTAAAAGGCTATTATTGCCTCTTTTGGTCATTCGAATGTGTCCTTGCAAAAAAAAAAAGGCATTGATTTAATGAATTATTAATTTAACTGAATAAAAGTATTCATGTATTAATTTCCTATAGCTTACACAGTAGAGCATGACATTAGCAACACCAAGGCTGTGGTTTCAATTCCCAGGGAAAGCAAGAACTGATACCTTGCAGGCAATGCAAGTAATTTTAAATAATAGCATCAGTCAAAATGAATAAAATTATTTAAATAAAGTTAAATCTTACTGACCCTAAATTTGTGTTAATCAATAAGTTTTTGTTTTATTTGTGCACATAAAAAATGTTTAGTCAACTGCCGTCTTT
The DNA here is from genome assembly GCA_032361065.1 of Enteromius trimaculatus. Lineage (NCBI taxonomy): Eukaryota > Metazoa > Chordata > Actinopteri > Cypriniformes > Cyprinidae > Enteromius > Enteromius trimaculatus. Next base: position 11,922,262 of record JAUMHP010000080.1, read on the forward strand.
CAGCTTAAGTGAAAAACAAACACAGAAATTATTTAATTGGCACATTTTAATCTGCTTCACAACAATGTTTGATCAAAGAATCCCTAGATCAGAGCAATGGTTTAATGTTGAATACTAGAAAAAAGAACTGAAGAAGCATGTTATGTTGATGAGAACAAAGAATACACTGATATAAACAACTGCAACCTCACAGTCTCAGAAAACCGGACAGTAACAGCACATCTGGTGTGTGTGTGTGTCTGGGGTGACAGAGAAGCAGGTGGAATGGAAGCATTGTAGCTGACTCAACAGCTTTCTCATTTTATTACCAAATCAGTCATGACAAACCCCCCGCTCTGTACATGGAGGGGAGGGGACAATGGTTTCTATAGTGCACAGATTTATCAGCTAACGCAATATGACCTTCTCGATGTACAGTAACGCTCCCCTCTATAGATTTCACGCGGTGAGTCAGACAGTCACCTCTGAAAAAACTTTCTTTGTGTTTGAATCAGTCGTATGTGAGCATTAATGTATTTGCAAAGATCCTAAGCCAGTATATAACATACAATATCCATTTCTATCAATATGATAATTTAATCATTCAATTTTGCCCCAGAATCCATCTGCAGAGACATTTTTTTTCATGTTACATTAAATCAACAAGAACTCTCGATTCTGGATTTTGTATTAGTTTCATTCAGAATTATATTTTCTGTATCCCAGGATCAGATGGCTATTGACAGGAGGCTGAAGAGCTCGTGCGATAGGCGGGTGTGAATGGACATGTAGAGAGAGAGAGAGAGAGAGGGGCTGATTGATGGCAGGGAGATGTGCGGGATTGTGCAGGACTCTGAGTGAGTGTAATGGAGTTCATTCATGAGTTACGAGTGCACTCCTCACCGTTGTAAAAGAGGGATAAATCTCCACACAACTGCCAGTGAAAAAGATACAAGCCAGTGCCATGATGGGACACAAAACAGACACTGAAGATATCACACACACACACAAACACACACACACACACACACAAGCACAAACAGACATATTATATCAGCAGTTCTTAACTGGTTTGTCTCAGGACCCAGAAGCTGTATTTTTGTCTATTGTCCTAAGTATCCAATTCTTATAAAAGCGAACATATGTACAACCTAAGCTGGAAATGTATTAACATGCCAAGAAGCTGCATAAACAGAGGCCAATTCATTTGGAAAAATGTACAAATTAGGTTTGTAAAGGTTGGATTTTGTTGGTTTTAAGCTTTTTTTGTAGCCAATGAGTCACTGCACAAAATAAACTGTTTATCCTCACTGCAAGTGAATCCATTTTTAATGTAGTCTTGGTAATTTTTTTATACGCTGTTTTCAAGAATGAAGTCATGTCACGCAACCTTCGTGCTCGGGTCTGAATTATTTGGCTCGTTTCTACCAGAGTTCTGTTCTCCTCCTTCAGAAAAAGCCTATTTGTTTTGCTATCCAAACTATGCACTATTATATGGTTAGTTTCATTTTATTATTCGCATTTAGCATTGTTTTATGCTTGCTGTCCATGAACCTATAAGAACAGACCTGCAATTCTGTTGAGAATCCGCTGCTCTATATGATGTGCATTAATTTTCTCCTCTCTTTATTGGCTGGGCTATAGAGGAGGCTAATGGGCCTTCAAAGAATTACTGAGAGTCTCAGTCTCACACAAAGCAAGACCAGTCCTCTGCCTCACTGGAGCCCTGATAATGAGAACACAGACCCCTATGATCATTCACAGTGAGAAGATGACAGCAAAGTTCATCACATCCACCATTTAATTTATATACATACACACACACAGCAGTTAATGTATAATGCACAATTTTGGCCTATTACATTACAAAAAAAAAAAAAAAGTGAACAATTGGCACTCTTCTGTTTGTGTGTGTTAGAGCTTGGCTTTTTTCTGCAGTAAAGCATTATCCAATGCATGTGTTACACTGTTAATCAGAGTATATTATGGGTATAAAAGAGTGTAGTATAATTGGAAGTCGACCTAGACAGAACTCGGACAACAAAAATGGCCAATAATGAATATACTGTACAGTAGCATGACATCGGGCACAGCTTACTGTAATAAACAGAAACATGAGACTCCCTATTTATAGATGTCTTGAGCAGAACCAAACTGTCAAAATCTTTCCGGTTTTGTGTATGTACTTTATGATAAAAACACATTAAAACATTAAAACGTTATTAATGAATTAGCTGATGAAATGTGTAAGTTGTTTCGAATTTAAAAAAATTGTCTGCAACATGTATAAAATGTAAATGTTGAAATTACATTTTTAGCCTAACTTGTGCACAAACATGCACACACATGAACATACATTTGAATAAATCTGGATTTACTGGCATGTAGAGACTGAAAAGAGAGAGAATAAGGAATTTGTTGGGTTTAGGTCAGGATTGGGTCAAGGGGTCACGTTTACAGGCGTACAGTTCTTGCGTCAACTAGCTTGAGCTAACAGGAATAAATCCCACCTTCCCTGTGTGGGAGGAGATCAGCACTAATACACACTCATTATGGTACAGTGCCAGTCAAACTCTGAGAATATCTGGAAGGTCTTAAAATAACTGTTGCTCATCATTTTTCACTGCCGCAAGATTGGGTTACTCTGACAAATCTATTCAGTGTCACAAGAAAGCTAATAACGAAAGTGTATGTGTGCTTGTCCGTGACAGATGTGAGAGGTGGTGGGACTAAGTGTGTGCGGTAGAGGAAGAGAAGAAGAGATCCAAAGGTGCTGCAAAAAGCACAATGCTGCCGGATTACCCAACATACGTGTCATTTAAAAACTCCCCCATCACTCTCAATTATTAGCTATTCCCACTGACACCCTGATGCCCACTAGGAGACCTTGTGTTGGCCTGCGTGGGAGCAGGTAATGGAGGCATTGATGGATATTTCCCCTCAGCCTCTGTGGTGTGACGCCCGCTTGCTTTCCCGCTTGCCCGACCTGCTGCCCGCCCGGCCATGCTCGGCAGAGCTCCGGTGTCAAGGTAACAATGATTCATGGTGTGACCTTACCAGTAATGCCAGCCTTAATCTACGCAAGTGGAATAAATGAAGTGGTTCCGCAGCCGACGTGTCAAAGAGTTTTTATAAAGACAAATCCACAGGCGGGTTCAGCTGTGTACATATATTCATAACAGTCAGTGTGACGCAAAAAAAGGGTCTCTCTTTCTTTCTTGCTCTCTTACACACACACACACACACACACACACAGCCTCTGATGCTCCTAACTCCTTCACAGTCACACTGCCGCAGTTGTTGACTGCAGCAAAATGATATGAAAACTGATGAAGAAAATATTTATTCATTCAGATATTCTTATCCTACAATTCAGGCCATTCAGAAAACTATCTCAATAATTTAATTTATTCAATAGATAAATGCAAATAACAGATAAAACAGATAAATTGGGAAAAATTGTCAAAATGCCAAAATGCCACGCTCACTGTTCACATGTGGCCATACTTACAAACAGGTAAACTGAAAAAAAGATACATTTTTTATAACTGTAAATTATTGTATACACATATAAATGTTTAATCTGTAATGACAATAATATTAAAAAATTATTAGTACAGCTAGTACAGACCAGTACAGATTTTAAATAAATGCTGTTCTTTTAAACATTCTATTAATCAAATAATCAAGAAAGAATAAAGTCCATAAAACTATTAAATAGCACGTCAACACTGATTAAAATGATTCCTGAAAAATGTTAGTAATTTAGCTTTTGCCATCACAGGAATAAATTACATTTTAAAACACAACAGAAAAATGTAATATATGTATTTGTTACAAATATTTATACTTTTACTGTAATACTTTATTAGTGTTTACTGTATTGTTTGAATAAATGCAGCCTTGTTGATCATAAGAGCAGTATATATAATTTATCTATATATACTGTATTCACTTTCACTTTGGTCTAACTGTTAATAACAAACATATAAATCAGAGGTGGCAACTTGTACAAGAAGTCAGTCTAATCACTTCAGAAATTTACATATACTGTAGCTCATATCTCACTCTGTGTAAATTAAACTCCTGTGTGGATGCATTCACACAGCAGACTAATCAAACTCTCTCAAATTTGACTGCGAGTTCAGATTAGTTCAGGGTGATAGTTCACCCAAAATGAAAATTCTATCATTATTTACTTACATCGTCATTCCAACCCATGACTTTCTCTCTTCTGCAGAGTCCAATGTGTTCAGATCCTTTTGACTTTTAAAATATCATAAGTGAGCAAATTACTTTTTTCTCTCAGGAAATAACTTGAATGTGCTTAACACTTTTCTACTATTTCTTAACTGTGTGTGAATGGACGTATATTTGGCAGTCTGAAACAAGCCTGACAGCCATATTCAGCTGCTGTGTGGACGTAGCCTTACGTAGAATGGAATTATTTAAATATTTTAGGTTTGGGAAAAAAAACTCCAGTCAAACTAAAGTGCCGATAGCCAAACCCGTACTCCTTAGTGAGCTATACAAAACAAATCCATGTCATCCTATAGAATGTACCCCGCTTTAAACGCTGGTCCAGCACATCACCAGTCAGATCCTCTCCTGTTCTTCTGACAAGACGGAGCTGGATCTATCACTGGGGGGCGGCTGTCATGAGGAGGTGTATTAAATCAAACACAATAAAAACTGACAACCATTCGACAGGCTACAAGTCCTGCACACCGGACCCTCCCCTACCCCCCTCTCCCACAGCCATACTGACGTCTGGCTGATTTATGCTCCCGCTAAGGATGATGATGATGACGGTAATAATTAATCAAGGGCTCTTCCTGCACCTCAAGGAGCTTTTCGGAGTGACCTGAAAAAAAGATACATGGCCCGCTTTTCCCTCCGTCTCCCTGCCAGTCCTGAGCTGTGGCGAGGAGAAGGCTCCATGCATTATCCTGCCATCACCAAAGCTATTTATATCGCCCAGTCTATCACTGACACTTACGATTCTCTGCCTGCTGTACAGCAGGGGACCCGTGCCAAAGCGCAATTTCCTTAAAGCTGCCCCATATATCGTCGGGCAACAAAACAGCCTATGCAAATCGGGAGCAGTCAAAGGACAGCGAGGTGACAACAAGAAACCAACATCATCATTTCTCATGCAAGAAGGGAGGGGAAACCAGAGCAAAAATCCCGCCCGGTCCGAAGGGAGAAGTCCTCTGAGCGAGTACCATGGGTGTTTTGAGGGTGTTTTGAAGGCTATAAAAGGGAAAGACAGACCAGAGGGGGTGGAGGAATAGATGCTCTTGGAGAAGAATGATATTTTGAATTCCTGTGTGGCTGCTTCAACTGTAGCCTGGAGCCATAGGGAAGCTTTTTGTCTCACCTCCTCTTTATTTCCTCTGCTGGACTGAAGCCGGCCGGACGTGCCGGGCATGTGTTTAAAACTAAGCCTGTCCCTCTGCACTCCACCACTGTATATAAAGCCGCACACACCGTTGAAACACAGTGTCAGCACACACAGCCGCTGTGACTGATAAAGGAGGCACAAATTGAGTACTGTACCATAAAAGACTCCTGAGAGGAAAAAACGCCTGTAATCCATATAGCCGAAAACAGAACTTTACAGCAAAACACATAAACACGGGGCCTGCTTGGAAAAGTATATCTTGTTCACAATCACTCTCTCTCTCTGTATAACTCCCACTGTTTGCTTTGTTCGTCTTTGATTTTAAAAAGAAACTTTTCCTCTTTTATCCATCCTATCAGTTTTTTCAACTTTCTACACAGTGATCAATTGGATTTTTGCCATACTCTCCAATGACTTTTTTTTGGTTGTTTTTTTCATTTGAATAGGGACCCTGTACAATTTTAACATAAATACTTCAATTTCATACAAGTATCGAATTTAGCCAATGGCTAATAATCATCCGCTGTCACTTGGCAGGTAGGTAGTCATAATCACAAATAAGCATAAATACAAAACAACATACAACTTTGCATTTTTTATTTTTTTTTGTAAAGTAAACTTAAGTAAAGTTTTGTATAGTAGATTAAACCATCAGTACACCTGTCGCAAAAAATTCCTGTATTATATAAGAAAATGAAGTTGTACGAAGACAGTTTGTTTGGATGGCATCATGTAAAAAAAAAAGTGTTACTTTTTGACCATGCACGCAATGTTTCACTTTCATACAAGTTTATGTATTGTCACTTTCAGGGCCTTACTGTGTCGACATGCTTAAATGCATGTTGCATTAGATTTCATCTGTGCCGAACACCGTCACAACATGAATTCACTATCACTGTGTCTGGCTGCGAGTCATCATGCTTTACGACCCGCAGTCTATTTATACATCCACACCATCAAATGAAGTAACGGAAATGCCCGCGGCAGGATGCGTATTCTCAAACGTCCCACCAGTTGGTTGATTTCCCTGGGCATTGGCACACAGTATGCCATTATGTGCCCACCTACGCTGTCAGGACCCAGTGGTGACACTGAGAATCTCACCACAGTCTCCTCAATATACACCACCCATGCTGCTTCTCCTACAATGACAAATGAGTTTATGTCTATTTTTACGCCAAGATCCGGGAGTGGAAAAGTAAACCTTTTCAAAAGAAAGACAGTCTGATTTGTTATTGTGTTCTGTTGGCAAGGGCGGAGGGTTAGTTTGTTGCTCGCTGTGGCCATTTCATTGCTAGCAGTGAAGCCAAGAGCAATGGAAGCCTGCCTGATTGAACTGAGAATGAGTGAGATTTAACAGAGAGATTCAGGCCCTGGAGCCAGGAAGATAGGTGAGCTGGTCAGTCCGCCAGGAGTCCTCATCCCCACCCTACAGCGGTCCGTGAAAGGGCCAATGCAGAGGGCCTACAGGCAACGTCTGCAAATCAGTACTGCCAAGACGTACGAGTGAAAGAGCCTGATCTCCCATTGTTCCAAAAACAAAGAAACAAAACAAAAGATTTAACACTCATAATGCGGACAACACAACCAGATTTAGTTAAACCAGTGTGGTTGTTTTGATTTAGTACTAACAACTTACAGAAACATAAGTCATGAATGACAAGCAGTTTTTGCATCATGCAATACTTGTATATTTGTATCATATAATGTACAAATACTGTTTTTAGGTCTGATCAAATGAAGTTGAATTAATACAAGGCAAATCTCGAAACTTTTTATCAATTTATCAAGTGCAAGAAACACTTGTTGATTTGGTGAGTTTGAACCACTGGATTTACATTGATAATTCACATTTTGTGATTCTTGCAGTCTCTTGATGTTGTACATTTGATGTTGTAACAGGCAGCACTTTTCTCATGACATTTCTCATAATACTGATCAACATAAATACCCTGTCAATAAGGGAAGTTTGCACAGGACCTAAAAATTAGGATTATAGTGAAGTAATGCCAGATTTCAAGTTGTGATTTATTTTCAACAAGTATGTACATGAATTCAAACACGATAAAACCCATGAACACTGTTACCATCATTTTATGCATAAGATCTAGAAATTTTTTTTGCAAATGGTAAACAGTTGTCTGGGTGAGTGAAAAAGGTTGAAAAGGTTCACAATGAGTGTCTGGTAATGATATAGATTCACCAAAGAAACCTTTAAAAGATCATCAGCATTACCGCCTACATGACAAAAGCATCAAAGAACGAGACAGCACTGGGTTGGGGAGTGAGTGGGTCCTTTTACTGAGCAAATTAAACTTGCAGCTGAAGTCATAAAACAAGAAATAATGAATTCAATTAGATTTTTTACTAGGGAAAGTAGGGCTGAGGATGTGCTGAGTGGGCAGAGGAAGAGCATGGCAGTTATGTCGGGTTTAGCTGAGCTACGCCGAGTTAGCGCTGTGCTAAGATTTGTGCGCTGTCTGTCGGCGAGTTAGCCTTCAGGAGCAGTTTAGACCTCTACAGGGCCACCATTAGCAAATGAATGACTCTTAATTGGCCCGCTGAATACACACTAGGTGCTTGTTGATTTAAAGAGGGCATCGTGCCTCTGTCAACGCAGAATATCCGACAGACCGACACACAAACACATACCTTCTCACGCAGGCTGTACTGTCAGTGATGAACAATTTAGGGAACAAATGTGATTTGCACGTAAACTGTGAGACATTAGCGCTCTGTGGGAGAGAAAGAAAGGCAAGAGAAGAAAAACAGGGAGATAAAAGCGAGAGAGCTTGGCTAGTCATGAGCGAAAGAAACAATCTTTCAAACAGTGTTGACACAGTGTTAACACTTCCTGGTAATAAGCAGGTGGATTCAGTTCTACCAGCAGCCACCCTTCCTGTTAGTAAAGAGCAGCCCATCCATTCAGTGAATTCAGTGTGATGACATAAAACAGGCTGTGGAAATAGCTTGGTACTGCAAAACAAAACATAATACAAAATAAAATGAAATAACTGAAGAATGATTCATGACTAAATGACTTGCTGGTTCTTTAAATGAATCACACAAAAGACAAAATAGTTATAAGTCTGTTGTCAGTAATCAAGTCACTGAATAATTAGAGCAAGTCTTCACATTCAATCATGACCAAAAAAGCATTTTATTATTATTATTTCTTTTTTAAATAAAAAAGGATATTTTAATTTTACTACAAAAAATGTACAACACGGTCTTAAGAAGTCTTTAAAACATGTTTAAACAACATGTTACAAAAACAGCATATGTCCATGTCAAAAATATTAGTCCATTGGCTGAACAATTAGTATATGCTGACATCAGTTATGCCACACGTGAGAGTGAGTTCGAGTCTGGTTCATGTCATTTCCCAATTCCAATTCCCTTTTTTATTACCATTACTCATATGGAAATTTTTTCCCTTCAGTGAAATTGTAACTTTGTCCTGAGATATTACATATCTCTCACTGTTGGCTCTCTGTGATTCCATGGAGAGACTGGGCCAGCTATCATTTACCGAGAGAAAATCCATATTTTTGTGTTCTGCTGCTATTTAAAGCAGTGTCAGGATTCTCTCAGGAAATGATCTCTTAAATGGGATCCCTGCTTCTGCCTGTTATTACTTACTTACATGAGCTACACATAATTTCTCAAACTGTGTGAAGCAGAGGGCAGAGACATGCCTCTGCTGCTGTTGACACTAATCAGGTTGCAAATATGGGAAATGAGATGTTCATATATTTCATTTCTGAGTTATTGCATTTACCAGGGTAATATTCCTGAAACCCTGACTCCATGTCTTATTGGATTTATTTCCGTTGAAATCTTCTAATTTTCCCCTTCCACAGTTACTCTTGTGCTTTGTATATCAGAATAATAAGGTTCATGAATGTAGAGATGTCCTCTTGTATAACTACCTGTTTACACTAACACTAACTTACACTAACTTGCTGTTTGAATTGAAGTACTGATAACAATTTTATAAGTTGCACAGTGCACAGCATATCTAGTAGATGGACTACACAATTTTCTCTGTATGTTTACTAAAAAGAACTGATTCATTCTTCATTTTTTGTGATTAAATGATAACTGTCTATCTCGAGTACAGCACTCGAGTCAGATACATAGACTAAGTGTTATTTTTATGGCTATTTTGCAACATTTTCAAAGCTAGAAAAACCCTCAGACTCATTCACAGTACATGAAAGTAAGTCATACAGGTTTGGAACGACATGAGGGTGAGTTTCTTTTTCCTTTTTTTGGAGGAGCTAATCCTGTAAGCTCAGGAACAGTGTGTTTCACTGATGGTTTGTTTCTTGAGTCACTACCTGGAAGGATGATGACGACGAATCCAGCCAGCACTAAAATAGGAAAGGCAGCCGGCCAAACCAAACTGGTATTAACAATTTAATAGTGCAAACCTTGCCAAAAGCCCCGAGAGGTGGGCCCAGAAGTCTACTTTCAGACTTCGGTGCAGGTTGCCAGATCTTTACCTAATCTAGCAGCTGACAAACACCTCCGTTCCATCACAAGCCATCCCCGGGGCTGAGATTCAGATGTACAAAGCAACACTGCAGCTCTTCCCTGTCTTTCCACTGCCATTCATCCCCATTCCACTGCCAATTAAAGGCATGATTAAAACAGACAAAGTGCCTGGCAAATGAACAGAGACACCTCGGCCACTCTGGCTTGTCAATTATTCCATTGGCACAGTGGGGAACAGTCAAAAACAGAGATGGGAGTGAACATGAACTGAGTGAAAAGAGATAACAGGAAAAAAAAAAAATCATTTACTCACTTTCAAGTCATTTCAACCCTTTTTGACTTACTTTCTTCTGTTTTGTTCTTAAATAATCTTTGTTTTTTTTTTTTTTAATCTCTACTATGAAACAGTGTTGTTTGTTGTTGACTTAAAATCCCTTCTTTTATGTTCCACAGAAGAAACAAACTCACACAGGTGTGGAACAACATGAGGCTGAATAAAAAAAATTAAAAAAAACTAATTTGGAATTTTTGGCTCTTTAAGCCAATGAATTATTGTTTCCATCCATCAGTGCATTTATAAAAGACATACAATAATTGTTGCAATCCGAATGCAGCATATAAAATAGACACTGTGAGTGAAAGTGAATAGCCGGTGACAGTTTGACTATTAGAGCCCTGGTCCGTGGCCTCACATTGCATGTCAGTAAGTCACAAAAGGCCTCAAGTGATAGGCTCAACAAAAAAGCCCTCAAGCCCACATAAACCACCCACAGCGCGCACTGACGGCTAAAATATGATGGGCTCCTGGAGCCCATAAATCTTCTTTTTGAGTCCCAGCCTCTCCAGCATCATTACTGTATCCCACCGGCCCATTTGGGCTCCATTTCACTTAAATGTCAACTTTTCAGCCTTTTTCTGGGTCCTCTCTGTTGCCATTTGTTTTAGCACCAATGGAGGAAAAACAAGAAAATAAGACAGCCGTGAGTGAGGAGGTTATGTGTGTATGTGTGTGTAAATGCATTTCTGACAGCTTCTTGAATAGAGTAGGTGGAAGGGGTTATCATTTAGCAGTAGGGTGAAAAAATGAAAAATAAAATTGGTGATGTTGGGCTACTTTGATGTGCTGATGCAGAGGCTGCTGTGCTTGCGCTAAGAAAAAAAGAATCTCGCTCGCAGAAATGAACGTAAAAGGACAGTTTCACATTTAGCAGCCTGAGGCCTAATTGTTTGATATTTCCTAAATGTTACTGTTATTTATACATCAATCATCATTAAGAACGTAATGATATTCTTTTAATTTAATGAAACTGAAACGATTTTCGCCGATGCAGATTAAAATAGAAATGGAGGCAAGTTGATAAGGTGCTCAATCAATTAAAGGCAGATGGTCCAGCCCTGCTGAAGTGCTGAACCAGAGGCGGAATGAGGTACCAAAGAGCCTTGCTGCTGGGATATTCCCTGTGAAAAGCTGTGCTGCTCCAAGATAGGCCTCTAACCACTGCGATGAAGCCATACCACAAAGTGTAGCAGTTTGAAATCAGCACATTTGAACCCAATCCTATCACACAGGAGCAGCCTGGACCGCCTCGCAAGCCAATAAAGTGTAGCCTCTGCATCTGTTTTATTCATTTGTGCTCTTTCGCTAGCCTTTAAATGCATTTTTATGCTCTTATTCCCCAGCGTTCTCACTTTGAGGCATTTTGAGGTGGAGGTAAAGTTAAATGTGATAGGATAGAGGTTGAATGCAAACAGCTCGTGGATAAAACAGCAGCTCTGCACAGCTCATAAAGCTCTACGCTGATTGTGGAGAACACAGCTAGAGGACAGGAGGAACAGGCTGAGGTTCTGGAGCTAATGCACCAGCCATCTGGCTTTAGCCAAAACACAGTGCGCTGATCCAAGCTCTCTCCTTCCCACTTTCATTCTGCTCTCTCTATATTTCTCTCTCTCTACCCCTCTTGACAGGGCCTTCTGCTTCTGCATATGGGTAGTTTCACCAGTTTACGAGCGCACCCAAACAGAAGGACAAAACCCTAAAGTTCTGCCAATACTGAACAAGTGATCATGTGTGGCTGCTATATGTGACGTGCTCTATTTTGAATCGTTGGCTATGTTTACAAGCAACTGTAATTTTGATTGCTTTATGTTAGACTCATGACTGCAAAGGTATGCGTCAAATTCTGAAGCTATGAGATTAGGTCACTCCACCGGTGAATTCTTTTTTTATTCTCGGGGTCATGCATGGAAAAGTAAGGCCAGGCTTTATTCCCAGCTCCTCTATGCTGTCGCTTATTGTGAAGAGCCTTCTGTGAATATTTCATGAGTATGCTGCGTGATAAAACACAATGGAGAGCAGAAGGAGGTTCAAGACCTCTTCTCCAAGAGCTGTACAATGCTGAAGTAAAGTCTGTGTGAAAAGACAGAGGTGAGTGAGAGCTAACTGGACACATGCATTTCCATTCACTTGATTAGTCTGAGCGTCTGCCTGGCTGCCATTCCCGAGGCTTGTTGGAAGGGGACGGGAGAGGGAGTCTGATTTATCAAAGCCCGGGCCACCACGAAGTGCTGCTCAGCCCTCCGCCACGCAAAGCGACATTAGCCTAATGCAGCCTAAATCTCATTCTCCCTCCACATGCTTTATGATCTGCCAGTGAAACACCTCGCACGTTATTGAATTAACTATAGTATGAGAACGCCGTGAAACAATGCTTGTACTAGACCAAAACTTCAAGACTAGTGAGTGTGAAACTACAGTATATGAGAACATACCTCAGTTACTAGCACTTTCATTTCCGAAGAATGGAAGCAGCGTCATCATCCATTGTTACAGACACACCCAGGCTGATATGTTCTCCCCAGCTGTATTATGAAGACAGAACTAGGTACGGTGAGATTCACAATGGAGCCACCAGAGAGGGAGGGAATGCTCCTTTGTGTTGGTGAATTCTTGAGCCATGTGGATGAATTCCCTGCTTCAGCACTTCTATACTGAGGACAGCTCCCATGGGCCTGTCACTCATCCCCTGGGCTCCTCCCACCACTTTAACTGACGCTCACCTTCTGTTCACTTCTGGAGTAGTAGGGGAAAATGGGCCATCGGCTGACCTATTTCAACAGGGCCGAGACTCAAGTCCAAAGTATGAAATCCATCTAGGAAAGGGTTAACTGGTGCGGAAATCTATATTTAGGGATCAGAATGATGCTTTGAGCATACTGTATGCATGTGAACATAACTAAGCCAAAAAACATTTAAAACATTCAAGTATCATAGCTAATTCATGAGCAGATATATGTAGTTGTATGTTTGTTGCATGTTGGCCAAATGGGTTTGACAAGCCCTACGGTGAACATCTAAAGCCTCTCTGAAAAACAACTCTCAGAGAGAAGAAAATGAGAAGGAATTTTAAAGTACTTTCTCACACTCCCGTGGGGAGACGGTGGTGGGAGTTTCCCACCAAACCATATTAATAGTCGGCTGAGAGTGTTTTCATAAGCCTCCAAAATTCATCAGGGAATTTTTAAAGGTCCCATAAAAAGGCTGTAATAAATACAGCAGCTGAGGTACGGAGCTGTAAAGAGGTGAGGACGATTCTCTCACCTGAAGCTGGGCTTAAGCAGACAGCTGACTGGACACGTCTGGCTAATGCGAGACAGTCGATGAGACGTGGGTGGAAGTGTCTTGTGTCATGAATTTTTTTCAATATGAATGCCATTAAGACTTTGAAAACTGGGAACTAGGGATGCAAAAAGTGCTATCGGGGCATTTGATACCAGTGTTGTGACTGTTAACTAGATTTTCTGTAATTAAAACACACGCATATACATAAAACATCTAGGGAAAAAATAGAAAAGTAAAAATAACAAAAGAATAAAGATAACGCATAATTAAATTAAACTGAAAATATTAGGTATCATTAGAATATTACAATGACCTTTTTTCATACTAACAAACTGAATGTTAAAAAAATACAATCAAAATTAGTATTGAGAAACATCATATTGCTAGACTAACGATTTTTTGGTGTCTTGACAGCCATAGCTGGAAGTGTGTAGGTTCTGCCCATTATATAACTGCAAATTTAATGAACACCTCACCTCCAGTGTTTCAATCTGTTCACCCTGCTCTCCTTTAACCTTTCCAAAAAAATGTGGCACAGGTTTGTAAGCAGTGTTGCCATCCCAACTGATGAGGTGCTGCCACAGGACCGCTCCAGGCTGGCTGGGTGACTGGAGATATGGTCTTCCTCTTTACAGAGCCGTGAAACTACAGTCCTGCACAAAGACAGCACTCCAGAGTGTGGGCACGCCACTGGCACATCCAGTCAGAGAGAGAGAGGATGGCGGAGATATGTGACTCTACTGCAAACAGTCCAGATAGAAGCTCATTACATGGCAGAGCTCGCTATGCAAAAAAGATGATTAAAAGCTAACTGCCATGATTGAACAAGACCCGGTCTTCCCTTCTGTTTTAAGTGAGCTAATTTGAGAGGAATCTACGGTAAATGAGAGAAGACAAAAACATCCATTGGAGCCAACAACAATACTGATGCGCATTTACTCTATTAGAGTTGATTAATCGAACGCTACGGCCTTCAGTTAGCACAAACCACAGAGAGAGAAATGTGAGAACAACACAAAAGACTTCAACCATGCCGAGAAAGACAAAGACTGAGCAAAAGCTGGGATTGTTTCAGGAAAAGGTCAGCCTGATTTTCTCTTCCCAAATATGCTGGCCTTTACAAATTAACTTGGCAAAGGCGATATTTCCACAAAGCCTAGACTATGAATCAAAGCTGCGTCCAAAGTTCAAACACCCAGCCAGCCAGCCTACCTCCCCTTTCCCTTCCGTCGACCGATTGAGTCACCGTGGTCAGGAATTGTGTAATTAATGCTATGGCAGGCCTAATTTCAGAGATACTTTTCTCTAATTACATTCAAACGTTTATACGGCAAGCCAAGAGCGTGATGGTCGCTCTGTAAGTGGAGCCTGCCGGCCGAAGGACACTTGTTGTTGGAACACAATTGTTGTGTCGATCTCTTGATTAGTGTGTGTGTGAATCTGCTGACAGGAGGCTTTGCTGTATTTCACCGATAATTACCCCTCGCTTCTCACTATAAGATGACTGATCACATTCCAAGTCTGTCAATGTCCCTTACTTTATTCTCTCTGTCTCTGACTGGGCAACAAAAGAAAGAAAAAAATACTCTGCACAAAACCTCATTGCACAAACATATCTATATATACCATACTTTACTACCAGAGTTCACTATAACTCCCCCACTCTACCAGCTTCCTGCCACCTGTTATAAAATTACTTTCTTTATGACAATTTACATTCAATTCCCTTTACAACGCAACTTCTTTTAGAACTTTTAAACTTCCTACAAGCCAGGGAAGTCTATGATTCAATACCACATTTGATTCAGCCTAAACTCAATTTGGGAATAGACTTCATTACACTCTGTGGCTTTGGGAGGTCTGTCTGAACTTCAGCACAACAGTGATTCAACTGTTGGGATTCAAAGTTAGATTATGCGGGCCTAATATGAGTCAAGTTGTTTGCTGTGAGTGTGTATGAAAGACATGCACAGAGCTATACAAGCTATACCTGTGTCATTTCGCTTTCTCTCCTCCTTCCTCTTTCCCTCATCAGGGTATTGCCTGTGCCCATTTTCACCAGCAGGTGCTGCTGTGAATTAAGCATAGAGCTTGCAGCAGAAGGAAGCAGACATGTGCTCAGGTTGACATTTTGGCCTGGTCCCTACGGACCGCGTGTGAATTTATGTGTGCGAGCGAGAGGAAGCCAGAGTGAGAGAGGAATAGAGAGACTTCATGAATCTATGTTTGCGTGCACATGTTTGTAGCGGTGCTGCTTGACTGCACATTCGGACAAGGTACATTCTGACCTTGTGCAACCGAAGACAAACAAAAGCCCTCGGCTGTGTGTCTATCACTCCACACTGTAATTTCTATGCTGTGTGACAGACCGCTGAAACAAACAAGCCCTCCACCTGCCACCCAAACAAACACTGTTGTCTTGCAAAGAAAGAGCAAATTATAAGAAAGAAGCAAATTGCTGGTGCATAAGAAGACATGTTTTGCATAAGCAGTACTATGAAAATGATTAACTGTTCAAGCACTGGTCAGCCGGTATTTTATGTCTTTTTAACTGTTCCAGTCTAAACGAGTTATGGACTAATGCGTCGCCTTCTAGTGCATCAGAGAAGCATTTTTCTAAATGGGGTGCAAGGACCTCCAGGGTTTTCTGTGGAAATGTCTTGAATTGTAAAAAAACTAAAACTTATAACTAATACCAATATAATACCACATATTTCAGAATATTTAGAAATATACTTTTTTCATGTGATGGTAAATCTGTCATTACTCTAGTCTTCAATGATCAGTGACTAGTCTTCATATAATAGATAGATTCAGGCCTATGATAGTATCCAGGGTGCTTGGTATATAAAAAAAAGCATTAGAGGCACAATGTTAAATATTTAAAGACATTGAATATGCTAATCTAATGGCCGAGGTGACCTTGAGAAAATGAGGCACTGTGTGTTGGGTGCCTCGATTCATTAGAAACACTACATTAACCGATCTTCCAGCACTACACTAAGAAAGCCACAGCCTCTGAACATACAGCCTCGAAACATATAGCAAAATCAATGTCATCACTATCATACATTTACATGAGATCTACAGAGGGACGTTTCTGCAGGCTGATCAGCGGATCAAACATGTTCACCCTTTTAAAGACATCACCGGATTAGAGCTGGAGCAAATCTCACCATCTAATGCACTATAGGGAAATAATGGAGGCAAATGAGTTGCACATGAATGTCACAAGTGATCATTAGGATCGATTTTACATCTCTCTTCAGAAAAGCGGTCTCCTTCAAAGCCGCCTCCATGGGCTCCTCCTCATCTTTTCATCGCATGCAAACATATCTGCTTTGTGGCAGTAGATTAAAGGTTAGCTGATGTAAATGGAGTGTATTTGCAAAGATCTGGAAGATGGGTAAGGTCACAGGAGTCGTTATACGGCTCATATTGGTGATTATAGTGGCAACGAGAGGTGAAAGAACCTGTAAACATCAGTGATGGACAGCTGGGAGGTAAGCACTTACCTCCAGCCTACACCAGGCCATCTCTACAGGCGCGTGAGATCGTCAGGGCACCACACAGAGGTTGTGGGGTGACATCCTGAAGCGTACACTTGCCCATCAATCACGCCATCACTTGTCCTGCTCAGTCAGAGGCCAAGGCGGTGGAAATCAAATTATTTCTTTTAATTGAAAAAAACTGAACCTGTGACTGGGGACTTGGTGTTGTGCTATTGGCAGAGGCGCACAGGTGAAGTCAATACTGCTCAATGGGTGTCGATTCATCAGCGGCGCTTAATGTCGTTAGCCCTGAGAGGCCTCTCTCTCCCACTCCACCACTCACATGCTCCTTCCAGCTATCCATCTTCCTCTCTCATTACCTGCCTCTCATTGGCAACTCTGTCTGGCTGACCACAGGGAAGCTTTTGCATAAAACACCATTTCAGTGAAGAGTGAGATTTAGAGCTTCTTTCTTCATCTTTATGCTGCCTTCAAACCCGCTTGGGAAGTTTGCAAATCATGGTGTGATGATAATTATGTGTAATTTCAGATTTCTTTCTCACATTTTTAATTCCTGACAAAGCTTTAAAAACTAAATTAAGGGCAAAAGATTTATATTAGGTGTTGTAATTGAGGCTATATTAATGCATTTTATCATTTTCATGGAATCACGATTCGTTGCAGAGTGATAAAAACGCAGTCCGTAATCAGTAGTATTTTCACATAATCAACAGTACATATATGTACAAACAGAATTACAGTAAATAAAAAAAAAATAGTACAAAGTAATAGTACACTTATTACAACAAATACCAATTATCTTTGTTATTATTTATAACCAACACACTCTCTCAACCCTAAAAACACGCTGGCGCATCCTATAAATTATAAATATAAATATATATATTATATAATTATAAACATTATAAAAACTCATTTTACTTCCATGATGTGACATATAAAATGCATAAAAGAAGCAGGAATTGACTGGATGGTGAAATATGGGCATCTCTGTACATAACATCTGTACATAACGGAATGAATTGAGATCGAATCCAAGTCTGCTAATCAATGGCTAAAATCCATTTGGCTATTGGTTACTCTCATCCAATAACCTGAATGACCTAATGGATGTCAGCACAAAATGAAAAGTCATTTGAATTCAGCTAAAGAAACAAACAAAAAACATGATTTGAATAATACGCACTGATAAATCACTCACAATAAGACCACAAAGGTGAGTGAGGAAAGCAAAAAGTGTACATTTTTATTGACGCTGAAGTCAGCATTTCCCTTCTACACTCCTTCATTTTCTTAACCCTTTACTAGAGCTCCGGATGACACGTGGCGTAAACTCCAGCTGTTGAATATCAGTAGCTCTCGAGTGAAACAGGTGATGAAATCATTTACGGCACCATTATCGAACTAATTACACAGAGAAGAGTGGAGGAGGAGAGGGAGACACTGGCAGAGGAAAACAGAAATGGTGTGTGCACTGTTGGGCATCAGTATGTGTATAACAGCGGCAGTGAAGGTTCTGCCATTGGGCATAATGTGGCACCGTATCTGTCAAACAAGCACTCGGATACGCAGAGGAACTGCACTTGCTGAAGTCACCTCTAAACAATACACAAACCTCTCTGCTTTCACTGACTCTCTCTCTCTAGGGTCGAAGTGTTCGTCTAAGTTTAGTGCTGTGCTGGGCCTGTCTAACTCCCCAGACAATTACTGTGTGTATGTTAGCCCAGGGCAGTCAGAGGAGACACATTAGTGTTGGTCAGTATCCCAGCATGCTCAGCTCACCTGGGCAATGCCCCCATGGGCTTGGACTGCTGATAGTCTGCTCTCCTGGGCTGGTGCCAATCAGCAGCACATCCGCTCACAAAAGCACAATCAAAACAGAGAGAAAACACACACCGGTTTGCGATAGTCTTGGGTGATCTGTGTCTGTAAATCAAACAAAAGTGCTCCTCGGAAAAAAATCACTTTCTCAGCTTTGGGCTGCAAAAACTCTAGCCTATATCTATCTATCCATCTGTCTGCATAACATGTAGACTATAATCTTCAAACTTACAGCTTTTTGAAACTAATTTAAACTTTAAAATATACTGTAGGATTGTCAAGGCAAACAAAAGCGCACCTTTCCTTTAACTCGAGCTTAAAAATATCTTCTTTCATAAAGGTAATTCATTTACGAAACCTCATCACTTCAAAATACTTATCCTAAATACTGTGTATTCTAACGTAATTGGATGAAAAAACCCTGCTGAACAAAAGAAAACATAGATCTAGATTTAATTGTCAAATTGCGCTGAATCTGCAGGCAAAATACAGACAGAGAAAAACATACTGGAAAGAGAGACTTCAGGGAATTACTTCTGAACCAGAAAATTCACCTTGTTGAACAAATTTTAACAAACATGCTTGGTTAGAAGTTTTTCATATAAGCTGATAGATATTTCTTTTTGTAGCACAGCTATCTCTTACTAGAATCCTTCAGTTCCTTCACTGACTCTTTAAAGGCTGAATCACACTGCAGCAAAAACAGCTTCATTTCAGATATCCTAAAGTTGGGCGCTGGATTTCAAATACAGGGATTGAAAATTGTCAAGATCACACTGCTTCAACAAACACCAATAAACCTTTAAAGAAGGTACTGAAATGGAAAAGGCTGTGGACAGAGACTTTCCAAGGGGAGGATATTGAGTATGCTAATGCTTAATATGTAGGCTGTAGTCCTCATTTAAAAGAGCTAATAGTCTTTTGATAGAAGCAACAATATGCATCTTAATATGGTGGCAGTATGAGTGAGAAGCAATGTCAAAAGGCATCCTGTTTTGTTCTATATTGTTTTGTTTTGTTCCATATTATTAATACGTGTGTGTTGTATGGTAGAAGGTTCAGTGAGATGATCAGGGTTGAATTATCTCAACCCTGTGGATGTGAAATCTTGGGATTAAACTCCATTAAACACAGAGAGCCATGGAGCTTTATCTCAGGATTTTACTCTTACAGCCTGCTCAGTCACCATGCACACACAAAAGAAAATCGCCATGACACGTCCTTCACCTTTATCGACCAAATTACAAAAGAAAAAAGAGGAATAATGCACCTTTCTTCTCTTTTCCTTGAATCTTTTTCTACTCCTTCACTCCCTCTTGCTGAGAAGAGTCTTTAGAGTCATTAAACTGCGTAGCACGTGTCTTTTTTAAAGGCACCAGTGTCCAGAGTAGCATTGGCTCAGAGCGCTGTCGTGACTCCTAGAGATCACAGTTGCAACGTTCTCCGCGACTCCATTCCCTTGCGGTTCCCTCTGTGTTAATGGGAATTGACCAGTGTTGTGTCCCTACTCCCCCTTCGGAGACGGCCCATTCTCCCGATGGCTACGGACCAGCGAGCCCTCCATGCCCGCCAGCCTCTGGCTGCGGTACAAGGCTGATGAGGTCACAGAGCAAAGAGAGAAAAGGGGGAAAAACAGCTATAGAGATTTCAGTTCTGTGGAATCCAGCCAAACAAAATCGAACTAAGTGCAATCCTAATGCACGATAATTGTACTGAAAAGTAGAGAGAGATTTTGTGTTCGTTCGCCTCATAATAAATTGGACCGATCTTCTTTATTTAGTGTTTTCCATATTAATTACAAGAGGCCAAATACAAAGTCCACCTAGAATGTTAGGGGATGTTTTGTTTTCTAGTACTGAAACAGCTGTATTTTTTAATTTATTAATCCTCTATGTGACATTTACAGTACAATTAAATAGACTGTTTCTGCTACTATACTATTTGCTTGACAAGGACCAGAAAGTATTTGGATAATTATGGAGTCTTAAAGGAACAGTCTACCAAAAAATGAAATCTGCTGACTCTCAGGCCGTCCAATTTAGTTTTCCATTTTTAAACCTTTAGCATTACATCACTTGCTCACCGTTGGATCCTCTACAGTGAATGGGTGCCATCAGAGTGAGAGCCCAATCTACTGATAAAAAAATCACAATAATACAAAAGCAATGCATTCCAGTCCACCAATTTAATGTCTTGTGAAGTGAAAAGCTGTTTGTAAAAAAAAAACAAAATCAAATCCATCACTAAGGACTTTTACATTTAAAGATACAAGCCAATTAAATCTTCCACTTTGTTTTTGATTGTAAAAGGTGTTTGACCTGCAGAGCAAGTGATGTTCTGATGAGGAATCAAACAAACTGGTGCGGTTCATCGCATTAACTACAGTACAGTCTGATTTAAATAATCATGCACTCCCTTTATCTGTTTTTAGTTTGAGTGATATGTAGGTGCACACTCATTCAATTAGTGAAGTTTAAAAAATGTTCTATGGCTGCCCACTCCAAAACACACTGTAAAAAAAAAAAAAAAAAACACTCTGCCAGCATGATGAATTTTTTAGAAATTCTCAATGTTATATTTTGGAAAACAGTACAGAGGCAATAGTCTGCAAACACACATATTTTTCCAAACTAATCTAGAGATGGAAATTTAAACCTTTTAAACTCAAATTGCATACTTTTCCAGAATGAGCAGAAACCCTGGAGGTAGGTATAAAGGTAGATATTTCTATAGATTGGACTGTTTTTAAATAGTGTGCTATAGATGAGTCAGCTTATACCTGCTCTGGACTAAAAAGAGCCACCTTTCATCAAACATTTAGAGACATATGACACGTACACAGGCAAGGGCAAGCCTGCAAGAACTAACACACACAAGCATCTAACATACAAGACACAGACTGAAGTTGTACACACACACACACACACTGTGTGGGACGGAGTGTGTCCTCGCTCCGCTGTGGGCTGTATTGATCTGTGCTGGGCTCTTTATTGAAGTCATGATTCATGCTGTTGCTGTCTCTCCTTCACTCCTCACAGCCACACTTCTCTCTCTCTCTCTTTCTCTCTCTTCTGACATAACCACCAAGCAGGTCTATTTACTTGCCTTGTAACTTTATCCCTTGACCTAAATGACTGGCTGATCAGTGTCTAAAACATGATTTAAAATAAAAACGAGTAAGCGGTTCTAGAATATTTTTTAAAAGATTACATAAGAAAATATAATATTATTTATATTATTTAAAATATAATAATAGTTTTTAAAGATTAGATTATTTTTTAAAGATAAATATTATTCAAATAAGTTTCAACTAACAAAATAAACAAAATAAATTATAAGTAACAAAACACATGAAACACACACACAACACATACACACACATACAGTATATATATATATATATACAGTATGTGTATGTATATATGTTTTATTAATATTAAACACATAAAACACAGAGCATAGGTCTTATGCAAACTGTAAGCCTGACATTTGGATGTGCTCTGTTGGTCAAATAAGACTGTCTACATTTACTAAAACAGAATCAACTGCACTAAAGCTACATTAACACCACCAAGATGGGCAGTTCTTTACATTGGCCAGCAGGAAATCAGCAGCCACGGTGCCTAAAGCTTATAAAGAATGAAAGAAGACCCAGAGTACTGGTTTCACTCTATAGATAGAGTTTGATTTATATAGTGCTGTGGGAATGATGAATCACAGCCCGTCTGCTATGCAACACGGTGAGACGTATACAACACGCACCCACACCGGACTATTGAGAAGAGAAAACCATTTGAAACAATCTCACAAGCTGAAACACTTTCAAAAGCCATTTAATATTATAGTGGAGTGTTGATATTGCATTATGGGAAACTGTTATGCTTTGTGTATTTGATAATGCTTCTGTTGATGATTCTGTGCTCAGCGTCATCGAGAAAAAGCTCTGTATTGCTGACTAATGCCCTTCAGTGCAGTGAGACATATAAAGCCCCCTGAGTGAGCGTTCCATCTCCAACCAGCAGAAATTAATTGACTGAAAAAAATTTGCTGTTTAAGGTTGCAGCGGGTTACATGAGGCAGAGTAGCAATTGTTCACTGTTTGCCTGAGGCTATATTGCGTTTATTCTGTCTCTCTCTCTCTATGTCCGCTATGCGTGATATTCCTCCTTGATTCTGTTCTCCTTCTTCTCAACCACCCCTCCTCTCCTGACCACTTTTCAAGGCATTTCTAATAGATCCATCTTTCTCCTACAGGGGATTCCTTAATCCCAAATCCTTGAAGAAAGAGAGTGGATTTGGCATGACCGCAGCGGTGCGTGTGCATGTGTGAGTAACTGTGTGTGTGTTCTCTCAAGTAGTGGGGGGATTCATACCAAGGGCCCCATTGTTGAGGCAAACTCATTCAGTGCACTGCAGAAGGGCCCTTAAGTGTTTCAGCTAACTCAGTGTGAGGATCATTCTTGGGTAGATTGAAAGACCTGTTTTTCACACAGGAAATGCTTGACAACACTTTGATATGATGTCATGTAATACATTTTGTCCTCTTCAAAAGCTGTATTGGCTACGATAAAGGCAGAATGAAATCTAAATTTATCCAGGATGTATATTTATTCAGTTTTTTATAATGGGCATGGTCGATGTGTACATTTTTAATATATAGTAATTCATAAAAAAGTATCTTTTATCATTAATTCTATGCTTTTTTAGACTCCATACATTAGAATACATTTTCTACTGATGTAACCAAGGCTCCATTGGTAATATTAATATATTTCTTCAAAAGCTGCAATTTCTCTATTCAATCATATTGTAATGGATGAAATCCTGTTCAGGTCTGAAACCACCAGTGAAAATGTTTGTATTTAGTATTTTTGCTTTATTGAAAGTCACATGATCAAATGTACTTACTTGATTAGAGAAGAACCTCAAACATGTCTAATTTATTTTACATCATAATGTATATTTGTTTTAAATTGTCAAAAATCCTGAAACCTTGTTTATCTCAGCTAATTTTCAGCATGGTTTTAGATTTCTGGAGTCCGCTGAATTTTTAACTGAAGCAGTTAAATGCACTGCGAATGCCGTTTCATGTTGTCTCTATTATGCTGATTAAGGATTACTGTAATTTCTGCATATGTCTGAGTTTCAGGCCTATAATTGTGTCAGGATCCCTTTCTGTGAAAAGAAATGGTAGAAAAAAGCAAAACACATACGCCTCTTAAAAGTGCATAAACATTTTTTATAAGAATGATTTTTTATAAAACGCATCAAAATTAATAAATTAGTTTCCCATGACCCTTCCCCACCTCCCCCTTTTGGAATCACACTTGCTTTCTTTTTCAAAACTTGGACTAGGTTTTGTTTTAACTGTCCACACTGTCAGTTTACAAATGCAGTCAATATCCAGTGGATCTATATTGGTTGCTATAGTAGTAATATAAGTGTCAGTATAATGCCATGAGACTTTCTCAAAGTACAGTAGCTGTCAGTGTGGAAAGAGAGGAAGGAAAGCTGGAAATTTGGCCACTGCTCATGTCTATCATGACATCTCGCCGCAGTGCTGAACTCATGAAGTGCTTGAAAGAACAAAAGCAGAATCTTTTACACATTGCATATCATGTGTCTATCCAAGTCATTCACTCATGCGCTTTTCAATATATAGTCAGTGTCACATACAGTACTAAAGCATACGAGTAGTGAGTGAGAAAAAAAAAATGTCTTTGTGGATTTGTGAAATATCATATGAAGTATGAGTAGTCAAGTAGTCAAAATGAACATTGAACAGTAGTATATTTATAAAATGAATGTTAACCTAGATTAATTAGTGCTTTTAAAAATATGTCACTGTTGTTATCTCAAGATACTTAATGCATATGATAAGACCCATATTGTAAAATGTTACCAACATCAACAGTTCTTATTTATAGTAAAATCTATAAGAGACATTACATTGTCAAAGCCTCTAAAGTAAAAAATTATTCAAACAAGTGAATTGATTAATAAAACAAGATCAAAACAACATTTAAAAAACAGCCATCTAATTGTTAGAACGAAAGAGTGAGAGAGACAGAGGGAAAGGCAGCACTAAATGGGAAGAGTGCTTAACTGTTTCCCCTGTTGCCCGGAGCAGAAGGCTTTAACCTGTTTTTTCTGTTAAACTCCTCTTAAGCAGTCCTTTCATGTTAAATATCAACTCCCTCCATATCAGCGGTAAAATAAGCAGCTCTGTGGACGTTATATTGCTCTATATAAACACTTTAGCATTCCCTTTGAACTGCTCTCGCTGCTCATTACGCCACCTTTGAAGATGGGATGTTGGAACATTGCTACATTTGGATTCTACAGTTATTAAGCATACGCAGCAGCAAATTCCAGCTTGTACACCGCGTGTCAATAATGCATGACTTAGTGGTCAGCTCGTAGAAGTAAACACCTTTTGGTGCGCACCGCACACAGAGATCTTGAGCAGGTATGGGCAAACTATCGATTCGGGGAGGATTTCTGCAGACAGTGCAGAAAGCCCGCAATCGCAACCACGCAATAATAACATCACCCAGGGTTAACGTCAAACCTTAATGACGTCACGGAGAGACTGCAGCACCACCAATCCAATCGCAGACACTCACAGAAGTCAGATCAGGCCACTGAAAGACAGTTTAACACTGATCTGAGAGCGAATGAATGAACATAGCCATGACAAACAGAGGTTGACAGCCGGTTCTATGAACATCCTTCTGAAGAGAAGCCTCCTGGGAACTCCCTCCTTGGATCTGACAACACGATACATCTCTCACCTTTTCTCTCAGCGCAATTATGCGGCGGCTTACTTTTACATTACACATATCACTCTTATACTGGAGCATCTGTCGACTACAAAGTGAAGCTAATCCTCTCTTTTCTTAGACGAAGAGGCGGAAAGCGAGTCCTCAACAGTGTCCGGGCCCTGACGTAGGTAATTAAAAAGGAATTTCAGATGACCTAAGAGAGAGAAAGAAGAAATCTTTATGAAAGCGCTCGCTAGTCAGTTTAAAGCTGCATGCTTAGTGTCGTCGCTTTGAACTCGCTCGGCTCTGATTTGTGTGCTGAATGCTGAAATTCCATCATCAGCCGAGCTGACAAATGAGCTGTGAGCTGCACGCTCCCAGAGAAGAGACTGGATCGCTGTGCACAGAATCATACATCAAAACAAAGACATCTCTCCTTCATTACGCTCTCTCTACACTGGTGCATAGGTATTAGCGCTGAAGGAGCCCATAAAAATAATCAGCGATCTCTGTCTGCTTTTACAGTGGAGTGAAGGTAAGGGATGTAAGGTCACAGCAGAGCTAATAATTAGAGGCAGAACAAGGGACGTGATGTTGATGGTGGAGAGTGATGTGTTCCTCAGCCTGTAGCCTCGTCTATGGCTTTACCTTGAAGTAATGTCTCTTTCTGTTCCAATGGCTTTGAAAAGCGAACCTTGAATGTCTTTTGTACAGCTCCACTGATCAGGTAGGTAATAATAGTGAGAAGGCCGGACGGCCCCCAAATTGCATTTTAAAAAGCTCACGCAATCAGTGGCATTCATACGGCCACTCAATTTTACAAGTCATCTAACTAAAAGCCTTTATGTTCATCATTAAAAATGTATTTGTGTTGGTAACACTTCACTTGAAGCTTGTGTATGTAATGTATTATAAATTACAACGCATTAGGAATAAGATAAAATACATTATAATACTTACCTATTCATAGTTACACTGAAGAGACCCAATGTAATGTGTTCTGTTTTAATGCATCACCCTCTTTAAAGGTATAACCATGAATATGTAAGCACTATAATGCATCACAGGTTGTTTAAAAGTGAAGTGCGTAATTTCATTAGCATTAGGAATTAAACAAAAATAATGCCTTTTTTGTGCATCATTCACAAGAGTTCACTATGTGAGAACGGCTTTTAATAGGAAAATAAGTATAGGAGGTAGAATTTACATTTATTCAAATTGCTGGCTTGGCAGAAAAAAAACAAAACAAAAAAAATCATGGCATACAAATCATTCAAATGGCATTTCAATTAAATGATTGAAAACTGTAGATATCATCTTATTTTGTCACTACGTCAAATTTTCCTATATACACGTGTTCATAGAGAAGGCCCAAAGAGTCCAGCCGTCATTTTATTTTGTAGCATTATGATGACTAATTACACCGGGTTTGAAAGACACGACTGGATGACTTTCTAACACTGACTAGAACATACAAGCAGTCATTCAATTAGCTATAGAAAGTCCGCCTTTCGCCAGATTTATAAAAAACAGATCAAAGGCATAAGATGGATGGAGGGACAAAGCACTTTGTGAATTAGTTGTACAGCGCTCTCGTGAAATGTGTTATTGGAAGACTAGTATTGATCTTCATTCCACAGTCATAGTGGCACAATGATGCTTCATTCTAAGGCAAAAACAATCGAAAAATTCAGATTTTGCACTTCCTTTTCTGCTGCCCTTGCTTTTTGCACATTCTTCTTATTGACAACATTTGAGGAGACAGCAAGTCATCATGGGAAAACAGTCTTTCTGCACCTTTGGAGCTAAAACTTCAACAAATCTCTTGCTCTCGCAGGAGTTTGGAGCTGCAAAACCATGGCAACGGCACACTCAGAAACATCATAACCGGATTCAGCGTCTGCCTTTCATACACATGATATACAGAGATTGCAGGAGTGAGCAGTCACAGAAAAGAAATACAGCAGACACACGGAGAGGGAAGGTAGATTTTAGAGAGGGGGGAAATAAAAGAAGGAGACTAGGCAAATCGATTAGCTGTCTATGCATCCCAGACAGTTGAGGAAGAGGTTGGAAGTTTTAGAGAAACCGGGCAACCTCAAACTTTCCTTTGTATTTCCATCGGCTTCTATATATCTGCTAATTTCACACAAGAGCTGGAAGCAGCGGTTTGTTGAGAGCGAGTCTGTTATGTCACTTCCTCCTCCTTGTCTCGCATCTGGCTTCGCAAGCTGCTGCTATCGGCGACCGCATCTGCACGTGGACACACCCTGCTCGCAGCAGCATGTGGTGTATCGCAAAATAATAGCCATTTTCTAAACAATTACAGACGAAACGTCCCCCTGGAGAAAGGAGATGCTGATAATTGGAACCGAGAGCGGCCTCCGTTAACACAAATAAACATGGCTGTGTATCGCTGATCCTGCAAAGTAGCTGTTGCTTTCAATCTGGACACAGAGCGGTGATAGCGTTGACATACTGCAACCTTCCCCGCCGCTGTCCGCCGCAAAGGTGCCCACTTGATTATGGCATTACAAACGGCCGATTTGACATTTGTCTTCATTATTATCAATGGAGAGAGGTGATTGAGCTACAGGCACGCTCCATTAGCCTTGCTCATCGCGTACTCGCACGCCTGATATCACGCATTAGATGGAGTCAACATGAAATAACGTGTTGGGACCGAGGGGGTCTGGGATGGTGCACTGGGATAGTGCAGTTCTATCGGCCGGTAGAGGTTAAGAGAGCGGGAGCTGCATCTAAATAAGAAAGCTTATTTCAATCTGTATAATTACCACTGGATAATGAAAAACTCGCCCACCCTGCCACCTTCACTTAAGAGAAATCAATATGTGTTTGGGAGTTTATTAGAGTGCCGGAATCATGAGTTGGGTCTTGGGGAGGGCGATATGTGTATCAACAGCGAAAGTCGAATTAACAGCTAATCAAGGGAAGGGAGGTGCTTGAGACCGGATGCTGCTAGGGGCAATTTCACACGATTCAAAACACTACTTAGTCTTTTAAACAAGTATTTACGGTATGACCGCAACAAAGATATGTTTTCTATGTTTATTTGCACTTTGATTTAAACAAAAACAATGCATCCGTGTGGTGCGACTGACACAGAGCAGCAAAATGCTGTTTTACGATTTCAAAACTTAGTAAAACACCAAATCAAAACCTTCAAAAATGCTAAACTGCTTGTTTTAGTGTTTTGTCCTGAGAAGTTACTTCACTGAACCACGTAGCGCATCCATTCAATTACCGTCAGCATTCTTCATTACAAAGCCCCGTTGGGAGTGACTTTCTGAATGTTTTTAAAAACATAATAATGTGAACAGCTGAATGTTTAAAACACAAAGGCAGTTACAGAAGAGCATTTAAGAGTAAATTCAAGTTCAACACTCTTTGTTCTAAATAAAACGTTTGCGTGGCTAATCAATATGAATCGATAATGCAACTAATCAATGCGTGACTATAATTAAAATACTCTGCAGTAGTAAACTGCTGCTCCTGCCCTAACTTTTCTACCCAGTGGATATAATTTAAGTTAATTAACAACTAATTTATTTAGAGCTAAGCTAAAATTTGCTTATACCAAGACTGAATTCTTTAACAGATATTGTCTTCCTTTCATCGGGCCCTTTGTGATTAAAGTAAAGTCATATCTATGACTTTTTAAGGGCAAACAAGGCCATAGAACATTAGAAAAGAACCGATTTTGTACTGGACAGAAACTGAAAGCTTAGTCCATAATTCATGGAGGTCCAGCTTTAAAGCCCTTGATTCTACTTTGTACTTGCCCTTAAGAAAACTTGCAGATCCTACACAGCAGCAAAGGTTATTAATATCATACAGTATTTTAAGATCAACACGGGAGTGTAAATTCACAGCGTTTTCAAATAGTTTAGCAAAATTACTATGGTTTACCCTGACAATATAGAATTGCTTAAAAATACTAATAAGTACAGTATAAGGTCCAGAAGAGGAGAAATGGCTGAACAGAGAAAGGAAGAAAAAGAGAAAGCAGATAAAGATTTAGACACAGACACTAGTAAGCATCCTACCTCAACCACCTCTATGTTAATTGTTAATGCACTTTAATAAAGTATTAGATAAGAGTTGATAGGGTCTCAACTCTGCTATCAAAATGTAAAAAAAACATGTTTGTGTGCTTGAAAAATTTATAATAAAGGACTGTCAAGCTAAGATAACCCCTTTACGCCCTTACAAGATGTCTGAGATTTTAGCGTAGGTCCAGATGTCAAACAAAATAAAATATTTTCCTTTCCTCTCTATTTATCAATTTTCTGTAAACCTGCTTTGGACAAATACAAACTGAACTCTGACGATCCCTCAAGTCAGCCAGAATTTACAGCCAGACACAAAAAGTTGAGATCAGCTACCTGTGTATGTCACACTTAACTTTTCCACTTTTCAGCACTTTTCTTGCAACATTATTCATCAGATTCGCCCTTTGAATTGATGGTGCTAAAAAGCCATGTAATAGAAAGACAAAACAGCTATCCTTGAAAGTGGTTAGGTAGCCAGGAATTATTAGGAATATAGATGAGTCTGCTCTGCACTGAGATCACGGGTGGTTGACTTCCTGATTAGGCCTTTGCAGCAGAGGGTCAGAGGAGGAAGACGACAGCTACAACCAGGAACAAAACTAGATAGCCAGTAATGGACATGCCTTTTTCAGGAGGCCCTGTTGCATTGTGGGAACGAGTAAGAAGAAGAAGGGGGGATGCTCATCTATCTCTGCGTCTACACTCTCACCTGAAGTGATGGGGAGACGTCAGGAAGCCAGGCTGCTATTTCACGCCCTGTTAAGTACTAATGTTGTAACACACGTCTTGCTCCAATTTTAGGGAACAAGGAGTTTTACTGTGGACTCAAGGTTCATCTGTTCTATAGAGAGAGAGTGAAGGAGGCTGGGTAGTCACCACAGTTGCCACTTAAAGAAATAGTCAAGTAGCCCGCAGTTTTACCAGCCCTTGTTTCAAACACACACAGACCACACAATATGACACCTCTCGTTCATGCACCCCTCCTGGAGAAAAAGCCCTCAGTGAAATGGCTCTGAAGGTGAAGGTCACGTCATTTATTTGCGTTTGCAGTAAACAGGTCTGAGGCAGACTGATAGGGCAAGGTTATTATCCTGAAGAGCACAGCTCTGATTGATCGCTCCGTGCTCGGTCTGGGGTGAGCTGGGAGGACGTACTGAGTGGCTGCTCCCCTATTATACTGCTGCTCATAGCGGGAGGAGAGAAACACAGGGCCGTCGGAGTCTACTCGCTGCTGGAGCCATCTGATCAGAGGCCTCATTATGCTTTACCTATGGAGAAGCGGTCATTTGACTGTAGTCTCTTTATAAACACAGAGGGGGATTTCTTAAAGTGATAGTTTACTCAGAAATAGGGCTGTAACTAAAAATCTTTTTGATAATTAATTAAAATTTTAATTTAATTCTTCAAATTATTCAAATAAAAATGCCCATTGTTTACATTTTACTGAAAAAAAAAAAAAATTTTTACCTGCTACCCATTGTTCTAGAAGCAAATTAAAGGCTATGAAAATAAATAAAGTAATAAATATACAGTAAATTTTCAAAATACTATAACAATTTAAAATACCACTTTTCTATTTTATCTTTTTTTAATATGTAATTTATTTCTGTGATGGAAAAGATGAATTTTCAGCAGTCATTACTCCAGTATTGTACAGTACTTGATCAGAAATCATTCGAATATGCTCATTTGGTCAAAGAAACATTTTATTACTAATATGGAAATTAGCTGTGCTGATTTTTTTTAAGGATGAATAGAAACATTCAGGAGAACAGTATTTATTTAAAACAAATATTTTGTAACAACTTAAAATGATGTACTCTTGATTTTGATCAATTTAATTTTTCTTAATGAAAGTATTTATTCTTTAGAAATCTCATTCTCATTCTTTAAAAAAACTAACTTAATGGTAGCCTACTGTATGTAGACTATGCTATACATTATGTGCAAAAAAAAAGCAAATAATATTTAAAAAAATACTAATTAAAAAGAAATGTAATTGTTAATTTATAAGAATTCGAATCAATACAATTCTCAATTATTAGAATTAATTCAGTCATTCGCTCAACCATTTGCCATTTCAAACAATTAAACCAAAGTCTTCCTGTATCTTCAATTAAAATGTCAATCTGGTTTTATCCAGTGAAAGGTTACATTTTACTGTGGGAAAAAGAACAACTTGAACCTTCCTCTAAACATCTCCTTCTGTCTTATCCCTTTAAGCCTGCTGTGAGCTAGGACGTGTTCTCACTGTGCACTCTTTTTTTCTCCGCTTGCCAGACATGCAATTTTCTGCTGAGTCCACCTTAGTACTCAAAGCCTTTTTGCCACCCTTCTGAAATTAGCCCACTGTAAGCCACAGCCATTTACACAGGAAATAAACATATGGAGGCATGTTAGAGGATAAGCCTGCCAGATGACAGCAGGCGGTGCTGGCTGAGAGATATAAAGGAAGGAGACATGGAGAAAGGAAGAGAGAGAGGGGTTTATTTGAGTGTTTCTTTAGCTCACTGAGTGAGTTCAACTCTGAGTTACCTCAGCTCAAACGAGATCTTTTAGAAGAATTCAGTATGTGTGTGGGTCAGAGGACACCTCAGAGATGACAGAGGCCTATAAAGATCTTTGCAGCATTTCCCACATATCTGAACTTTACAAGACTCAGCTGGCTGATGCGTTGAGAAACTTTTACCATTGTAAATGTCCTTTAAAGAAGCAATTCACCCAAAATCAAGATTCTGTCATCATTTAATCCTGATAATAATAAATAATGAATAAATAATAATTTATTGACTGACATTCATTATGCGATTGAACACAAAAAGAGATGATCTGCAATATCATCCAAGCCACAAACATCTGCCAGGGGCTGTCAAATAAAAACTACCACAAAAGCACAGCAAAAATAGTAAAATTGACTTTTTGTGCTATACTGTATGTCTTTCTTTATTTTATTTTATTTTTTGCATTTGAATTACAAAAGAAAAGTATTACACTGAATTAAACATTTTGAAGTAGAAAGACTGAAAATGGCATTTTCTTGCAAACATACTTCAGCATTCTTTGTTTCTATACAACTTAAATGAAAATTAGGCTTTACTCACCTTTGAAGAATCCTACAGTATGTGTATGTGACTTTCTACTTTCAGACAAATCCAGTCCGAGATACTTATATAAAAAATTGTCCTGGCACTTCTCAGCTCTATTGTTGTAGTAGGTAAGTGGTTTCCTCTAACAGTCTAAAACACTTTAAATAAAGTAAACTTCCCTTACATGGCCTGGGGGGTGAATTAAAGTCTCCTATAGCAAATCCATGCATTTTTTTGATAGATAAATATCAAAATTTCAAACGTAATAAACACTTTTTTGAACTAACCCTTTCAGCCTTGGTCATCGTATAATATAAGTCCAAAAGAAATGAAATCTAGAGCATAAGTGCAGATTTTAGAGTTTCTGCAAGTTTTGCTTATATTGAAAATCTGTTGCCAATATTGTATGGAAAAAACTGAAAAAAACATAAGTATAAGCATTCTATAAAGCATCGTGGTTGATGCAAAATCTTAATGGTTTGAACTGCACGAGTAAAAGTGATTTTTGGGAACTATACCTTTAAGAGGTAAAGCTGGTGAATTTAATGGATAATCTGTAGAAATTCCAAACTTCCTCTGAAACATCTGCTGTGAGGAAACACACTGCCAAAAAATGATTGGCAGAGATTCGGTTGTTAAGTGAGGTCTGTTCACTGTCTAATGAGAGCTCCATGAAGAGAGAGCAAGTAGAGAATAATGCACGTCTTGGCAAGTGTGTCAAATATTCTGTGTGTGTGTTTTGTCAATTGTATGACTGTATAATATGAGTTTGGGTTTACATATGCAAAACAACATCACATGACCTAAGCATGCTCAACTATCCAGAGGATAGGATCAAAATGATAGATATTCAGTTCAAACTCCAAAAAACAAAAGAGTATAACACTGGATCCAGCACCCACGCTGTTTGGTGAGCGTGTATATGTGTGTATGAGTGGAGATAAATCAAAGCGCACTCTCACACACACACACACAGCGGGGCCGTGCCAGGGCGCGGAAAAGCAGAAAAGGGCCCTGCAGTCTACCTGTGATGGCAGTGGTTCCCAGCATGGGGGAAGATTAATGCCGGCACTCTGGAGCAGAGCAAACATCCCGAGCTTAATAAGGTACAAACAATTGCTTCCATTTTGTTTGCTATCAAGGGAAAACTAAACTCGGGCTGCTGAGGTGTTTTTTCAATCTCAAATGTGGACTAGAAAAAGTTGGAGCTGACTTGGGGACTTGCCGAGTGTGTGCAACTACTAAACCGTGGGTTCTTTTCTTAAGCGTGCCCATTATTTGCACCCCAATGATCTCAAAGCAAGGCCTCACCTCCACTCCTTGTACTTTGAGCTTCATGTGATCCTCCCGCGTGGTCTTCCCATCTTTCCTTTTTTTCCAGCAGTAGCCGTCCTTTCTGTACTTCACCTTCTTCCTATTGTAGAGGATCATCGACCCATTCTGTGGCCTAGATCCAGAAGTGAAGGAAAAGGAAAGAGAAGGGGTGGATGGAAGGAAGAAAGAAAGAAGATGGGGTTGGGGCGGGGAGGGAGAGGAAGAAACATTTGAGTGCTGTGGGACTCATTCGGCAGAAGTACAAAAGAAGGCTGACTCAAGGCAAGGAGAGAGAAGCAGCAGTTCACCAGTGTATACGGGTCACACACTTGTACACACACACTTGTATACGGGTGTTCATGGCCATGCAGAGTTATAAAAGAAGGCTTGAAGTTGCCATGAAATGCAATTTGAAACCTATATTGCCTCTGTAATGTGACTCACCGTCCTGCTTCATAAATTTACATATCCCTTGCGGTATCTTCAATATGTTTAGCATTTTTAAACAAGAAGAATCATACTGTATATATGCTTTTTAGAATATACTTAGCCCATAACTTCTAAACCATCATCCAAATGTTTGGAGCCACTAATGATTAATTTTATTTTTAATTCTACAAGGGTAAACTGATCAAAAGTGACTTTTACAAAAGTGATATTATAGATTAGTATTGTTCTTTTGAACGTTCATTTCATTTGTTAAACCTTCATTTATCGAAAAACCCCAAAATATTAAGCAGTACAACTCTTTCAGCATTTATAATAAGAAGAAACATATCGGCATATTAGAATAACTTCTGAAGGATCTTGTGAAACTGAAGACTGGAGCAAATGCAGGTGAAAATTCAGCTTTACCATCTCATTAATAATTTATATTACTAAGTAATAATATTACTGTTTTTTAAACTGTTTTCTGATTACCTAAATGTTACACTGATGATCAAAATGACTTACTTACTACACCTTTACATTGTGACTTTTTAGCTACAGTATTTCAAAATGTTTAATCCATTACAGATTTTAGTACTTTCTTAATATATGGGCTTACTGTGCATGATTATTAAATGCATGCATAACCTGGTTAACATTGATTAATAGTCTGCAAAGCCTTACTGCACTAAGATGAAAGTAAAAAAAAAAAAAAAAATTCTGTATATATTAAATAAAACATCTAGCAATGAATCATTCGTTGAGACCAGAAAAAAAGTGCATTAAGAAATGCTGTTACCAGTAGCCAAATAGCTATTTAACATCTTTTATTCCCCAGTTGTACTGTATGTAGCCTTTCTAAAACGTGTTCAAATAGGGTCAATTTTCTATTCATGTCAACTTATAATACACTAAAACTTGGCTTTGTTTGTCAATAGAGAGAGAGAAATTTGTATATTTCATATAGACCTACGACCAGCAGCGCCTTGCTGATGCAAATGAGCGGTGGAGCACGTCCTGTGGGGAAAACATGCGCGAGAACATCCTCAACTTTCCATTCATAATTCATTCTCACTTTACCATCCCACTGCCCTCTGGTTGATAATGATACCGTGTACGCATCTGAAGAGCTCCCAGCTCGCTTCTCTTTATGACAGTACACATGTTTCCCAACAACTAATAACTGCAGAGCGAGGAGGCATCGCAAGAACACACATTCGTACTCGACCGTGCGTTAACACACACACATGCGCGCGCGTGTCTTTGAGGGCACGCATGCTTAGCGAAAAGCTACAGGCGCATGCATTAAGGTGCATCTATGGCTGGCAGAGTCTGGCTGGGTCCCAGGAGGCTGCAGTTTTGTTGCGTGCGAGTTGGGAGTGTGGGAGTTCAGGCGCTTCAGCAAAGTCTCAGCCATGAAACCAGCTGCTGTTAGCGTCTGTTAGCCAGCCATCACTTTAGCCCAGCATGGCAGAAAACATATTATGCTTCTATCTCGCATACACACACACACACACACACACTCATACTCCCCACATACCCAAACAGCCTCTCTGGAAATGGCAAGTCATTGTCTGCCTGCATTGTCTTGTTTATTTTATCATTTCTTTCTGGTGCAGATTTATTTATAATACTGCATACATCAGTTTGCAGCTCAGCTCATGGGGCGTCTTGTTTATCTTGCAATTGCTCATCAATCATTTCCGGGGACGAGTCTCAGGGGCTGATGGGGCCCCTCTCTCCCCGCACTGTGGCCCCTGACAGCACCTTTTAATTAGAGATGCCAGTCAAATTCTGTCATGCACAATCCTCTCTCGTTCTCCCTCAACCGATTTGTCAAGTGCCATGGGTAGTTGCTACGTCTGTTTGCCCATCTCGCTTTCATTCTCGCTTTTTATAAAACCACAATTTGTCATTTGCTGACCTTAACACTAATTAATTCTGCTTCTAATCCCATCTCCTATCTCTCTCTCTTTGTTTCCCATTCTATCATGTCATCTTCATCCTGATGCTGCTTTCATTCAACTCGCTGGGCTCTTCTGTGAATGTCATTCTGAAAGACTTCCTGCTGCACTGCATTCATTCTCTCTTTCTTTTGGTTTCTTGGTGAGCTTGGGACCATGTCGGCACTGTTTAAGTCATTAATCTGCTTGCTGTGATGCCTGCTGTGGGATTGAGCTTGAGATACAAGGATAGGAAGCGGAATGCAAGACACTGGAGGAAGGAGTTACAATAACCCTAATCATATTTCAACCACATCACTCCAAAAACACACATTAACATACAGAACAGATGTATTTTGTCCACTTATTTACAAGATTAGATCTATTGTTCCATCTACATCATATACTGTATAAAGGCATGATTAAATTTGTTATTTTTTAATTTCGAATTATCATCTTCATATTGAGATTCAAGTGAGGTTGTTATGCTGTGTGGTCATGAAAATGTACAGTTTGCAAAAACAAGTGATTTTACACTTTGAAACGCAATTAGAAGCAAAAGAGAAGCAAAATACATTTACTGTAGCTATATGCGCAAGCTGCACGTGGACACTGTGCTCATACAGCGTGGAAGTACTGAGTTACAGTATTTTTGTGGTTTTTATACACACGGTCAAATACACACACTCGTGCGTATCAAAATGCTCATCTTTGCAGGTGTCTAATTTAGGTACTAGGAGTAGTAGCTCTTAAGTAGGTCTTAAAAAGCTGAGAGAGAAAAAAACGTGTAACAGTATATTGGGCAGCTCTTAAAATAATAGC
Source organism: Enteromius trimaculatus (assembly GCA_032361065.1). NCBI lineage: Eukaryota > Metazoa > Chordata > Actinopteri > Cypriniformes > Cyprinidae > Enteromius > Enteromius trimaculatus. The sequence continues at coordinate 11,959,528 of JAUMHP010000080.1, forward strand.
AGTCTAATATTCCTGCTGTCTTTCATTAATGTTAATCAAACAACAAAAGAGAGAATATCTCTCACTGCTATTGGCTAAATAACTTCTGTGAATGTAATGAGGAGAAGAATACAAGTGTATAATTTACACAGTGAAAAATATGTTTAATACATCTTATTATTTTATATAGCACATATTTATGACATTCCTTTATTTATTTATTTAATTGTAATTGTTTTTTGTCTTCAGTCAGGATTTTTTTTTTTGTGATACTGACACTGGTGAAAAGAATTATGACATTGTTACAGAATCAAAAATCAGAGAGGAACATAAAACAACAAACAATAAAACTTAGAAATGGACCCTTGTCTTACACATGGATGAGTAAAGATTCACGAGCTGAAAATTCACCGGGCTCAGGGCCATTTCTAACTTAGAAAAAGCGTGTGGAATTGGGGTGAAGCTTTAAGGTCAAAGGTCTCTGTACCTTACTTATCAGTGGTGAGCGCAAGTTATCCGATGTTGCTTTTATCCACTCAAAGACCTTCCTAATGCACCACTTTTCAATTTGAGAGACTTGAAGGAGTGCATGGCCATCGTCTGGTGTGTGAGACAGACTGCAGGTCCAGCCTGTGAGATTTCTGTCTCACTCTCTGTGTACATAAGCCATTCAATTATACTTATCAGAATTATACATATTTATATGTTGCAGGGAAATGCCAGCTACTCTGTTATCAAAGCACCATGACAGGAGGCCATGTGTCTCAGAGGCCTAAACGTGACAGATTAATATGGAAATGCAGAAGGCCTATATTTCAAAACAACTTACTGTGATTCAGTCTCAACAGGTTAGCTTAGAGAATGATCAGCTTTGGCCTTCAACTCACACGTGGGCTCATTCAGAACCTCAAAAGATCCTTAATTTACTAAAGCTAATAGCATGTACAATTTTTGTGAGTGCCATTTTTCTCATTATTTTCCAAATAAATGCAGAGAAAAAGAACAGTGTGAGTACAATTTTACCATAGAGTAAACTATTTATTTTGCAAACATAAAATGTAACCTGTATCTACAGACTTTGGAAATGTTTTTCTTTGGAAGTTTCTTGAGTACACTGTCCAAAAGCCCTAAAAAGTAGGATTGGTAACAACACTTAAAATGGTTGAATTTCACTGCAAATGTCTAAGAAACGGATTCCACTTGGCTTACTTTCTGTCTAAACTCAGAACAGTGTATCTATTGTTTCATCATTTTAAAATTATAAAAAAAAAGTCATCAAAACGCATTAGAGAGGGTGAAATGTTTGGCTGGGTGATCTAGTGCTACTAAAGCAGCAGACCAGGCATCTCCTCTAAAGTGCTACAATTCCCTCGGAAAGAAGAGGCTGTTTGATTAATGCAACACTTGTTGTTTTTCTCTGCTCTCAACCTGTGAGTATATGTGTGTGTGTGAGTGAGAGAGAATGCGAGTGAGCTTTTGAAGATCAGGGAGGTAAGCAGGCTGAAGCCAAGCTCCACAGGAGGGAGTGAGCATGTGCTGTCATCAATTACCCATCAGGCTTTCAGACACCACTTCTAACGGCCAGCTACCACCAACTGACATTTATACAAACATGGACACTGATACTCACACGCAGAGTCATTCACGCAAACACATCATGTGCATCATAAGACCTGCTATGAAATAAATAGTGACGCATGCCTATATACTCTCAGGTGCTTACTCACAAAACAATACACACACTCACACCTTGAGAGAAACCACACACACTATCCAAAACAGATGCACACACACACAGCAGCCTGTCAATCTCTACTGAATCAGCATTCAGCATAACATACCCCCAAGTCATAATGACAGCCTCAGGAATAGTGATGTATCACAACCTTCCACACACACATACACAGTCAAGAATGGATAAGGGGTTTTCTAGAAGATACAATTCCACTTCCTTGGTGATTCCATGTGCTGCTGCGAGAGGTCTGGGACATAGGTCAGTCATACTGTATATGCGGTATTTAGGTCAGGCTACCTGTACATGCAGTATAGCTTCAGATTTCAGTTTATAATGAGTTTTTTTTAATTGTACTCTTAAAAAGTTCTCTCTCATGTTTTCTTAAAAAGTATTACAGGAGATTTTGAGATTTGAATCGAAGGTCTAATCGTTTTATCTTAAAGGTATTTCAAACATAACTCTAAGGTTTAAAACAAACTATATAATATAAAACATACAATCTAAAACATTACAGAAATTATACATACCGTTTTTTAACACTGATAAAACAAAATGTTTCTATAGCACCAAATCAGCATGTTAGAATGATGTAATCACTTTCAAAAACTTAGCTCTGCCATCACAAAAGTAAATTAGAATTTGATGTAAAATACATAACAAAAAATTAAATATTTAAAACTGTTTTTTATTGTATATAAGATCCAATAAATTACTTTCACATTAAGAAACACTATAAAAGGAAGCCTACCTTGTTTGCTCAACTGTGAAGTTTCCAATTTTGTCGAATGTCAAAAATATCTGTCAAATTTTGCCACGTTTTCACTCAAAATCACACAAAGGAATGCTGGGAAGGCAACATGAAACAATGAAGGTTAAGTCTGACCTCCCTGGCAGGTGAGTTTAAAAAGCCTCCCTTTCTCTCTTTCCTATCTGATTGCCTGTAAACCAACGCTCGTCCCTTTCTGCACAAAACAGATGTTCTAGGCATGGTTATCACGACGGGAAAAAAGCAGAGACGTTTCAAACAGAACATACATTACAGTGATTCACACAATGACTCGCCACTTCTAGACCTAAGGGGTAGGATAAGAGATGGCGGAAGTTCACTATGATGTGATGGCTGATATTCAGACCTGAGAGAGACACACACAGATACAGACAGATAGAGGGAGACTGCAATGAAAACAAGAGGATTCCACAGCAAAAATGCTATTCACTTCTCCAAAGGGAAAATGATTTTCAATGATAATTTAAACATTTCTGAGCAGAAGTCAGATTTACGAGTTTGTATCCAGCCTTGGTGAACATATATTTTCACATTATCATAGATAATATTTGTTACTATTATTTTACTATGATATATTATTATTTGATAATTATTGATAAATGCGAAATATCCATTTAGATCCAAGGCCACTAAAAATGTATCCAGTCATTCGGTGATAGGACTACACGGTACTCTGTTCGGTGGTGCACGGTGTTAGCGAGCAGGCCTGCTGGGCTGTTCTCTCTGTTGAGGAATGACACTGCTGTAGCCAGCTTTAATTAAAGCTTTTGAAGAGCAGGCAGGCGTGCATGAATAAATCACAGAATAGGCTGGCATCAAAGCATTGGTCGATGTGGCTCGGGAAGCTGTGTCTGTGTGGGGTGGGCGCTACATTGGCCTCATTCTTCAAACTTGCCTCTCTTACCCTGTCCAGCACCTCCCACTGGGAACCAAATTCATTTCTCTTAACTGTTTCACAATATGCTCTCCGAGTACTCTTGATCTCAGAGGACCAGCAATGTTACGGTTAGACATGGGTACAAACATGTTCATGTCTAGTGGGTTACACATTTTATGTAATATCAAATTTAATATAGAAATTTGGGTAATTTTTACTAACTGCTGACTGGAAAAAAAGTGCTTCTAACAACATTAAAAAGTTCCATCCTGCTAAATTTCCATACAAGCCATGATGCGTAGCATTACTTTTGTAACTTCTTTAGAATTAATCACCCTAAATTGATACATTGAACTGATAGCCCTAAACCTGATTTCTTCCTATTATACTGTATTTCTGACCCTAAAATGCACTGCACAATTTTAGCGTTATTTGTTCATTTTAATGAACTGCGACTGCAGTTTTTTTATTTTATTTTAGTGCTTATAGCTAGTGGAATTCTTGTAAATGAGATCTATCTGCTCCTCTTTTCTGCTCGAAGCGTGCTGTTTTCTGTCTGATTTCCTGCAGCCGGTACTTATTATGACATTTGGTGAAGAGGATACTTTGTACTATCAATAAAACATGGGTGTGCGGGAATTGCTTACTGCCTAATTTCGTGTAGCAGCTCGCAAATATCTAAAACCCTCTAGAGCTTTTTCTGCACTCCTGCTAAGAATAGTCTTGCAATTAAACCCAAAACTGCCACGGCAGTGGAAACCTCACAGAACTGGAATAGGCTAGAATTTTACCAACGTTTCTGTGGTGCTTATTTGATTATTCGTAAGACTGCTTAGTAATGAGCAAAATACACATTCACACAGGCCTCTACGCTCCATGTTCATTCTTTGCAGCTTTACTGGTGGACATGTTATACATTAGCACCACATGCACAATTACTGAGATTTCCTGAGGAATATTTAGAACAGGAAGTAAAGCCGACTGTGAGTCACTGTGCCAACTGCCTATCCTCAAATGACATCAGGGATGTCATTAGTGGAACTAGAGTGTTTTTTTTTTCCATTTCCAGATTTTTATATTTAGAAGGAAATACAGTACCAATGCTTGCACAGCAGCAAAAGAATGACTAAAGTTTAAAGTGAATAGTTTCCTGCTGGACGTGAATGACAATAAACGAAATGCCTTATGTTCATTGCAACTGCAATTCATTATGCAAGTATTATAATGATGTTAATACTGTCAGTATTTGAATGTTTTTGTCAGTATTTCAAAAGTATTTTTTTTAAGTACAATGTTTACACACTCAAGAAAGAGCAAACTAGGATGAAACATGTAAAAAGAAAAAATTACAGGATGAAAAAAGCAAAATAAGCAGAAAAAAGAAGTTGAAGAAAAAGAAGATGATGAAAACCAAGAACAAGAAGTGGGTTGAGCAAGTGCACAAAGATGAAAATGAAGAAAAACAAAATGAAGAAGATAAAAACTATAGGAGAAAAAAGATATCAGGAAAAAGAGAGAAACAATGGAAGTAGCTGAATGTAAAGAAGGCAAATAAACAAACTATTTTTAGACGAAACAAAAGAAGAATAGAACCGAATAAGAAGGAAAGTTAATCTGTTATTGTATAGAGATGGATATTAGAAGGAGATATACCATAGAAGTGCAGCCATGACTGGAGAAATTTCAGTGTCTCAAACTTTCTCAACATTACTGATGACACAACAGACAGTTCTTTGGCCTTTGGTTACAGCACATGTCAAACCGGGCTTTATGGATCACCTTGGCATGGCCTTCACTCACCTGCCTAGAGCTGTGTCCATTCCACACTACTGACCAGAGTCATCGATCCCTCACCCTACACATTCAGACAGCTAACCATTGATGGCCTTATGATTCATCTTTAATGCATTGCTGCATAAAAAGTGTGGTGATGAAAGAAAGACAAACAGAAAGAAAGAAAGACAGAAAGAGAGGTTTTGATGCATAAAGCTCAAGTGTAGTAGTCTATAAGAGACTGCAAGATATGGTGCATTTCTGTCTGGGATCTAAGGTCATCTAGAGAAGCTTCAGATGAGTTGTATCTCTGTCTGGCTCGTAGAGCGAATCAAAGAGTCTATCTCACCTTTCACCTATCAATCACGCCCTCCTACACGCCCCACAAGAGATGCACACTTAATTGGAGATCAGGGATCAGCGCTCAGTCAGTGTGTCTCAGAATTCACTTGTGCACAAACAAACAGACACATATACACACACGAGAACATCATGGGATTGCTCTATATAAGAACAAAAGCCCCTTTTTCAAGGATGAACTGATATAAATCCTACAGGGAGAGAGAGGGATCGTGATTTATCAACAAACTACACAGAGCATACATACAGAGCATAAACACACGGTCTTCACATAAAAGCATGAAATCATAATTATTACAATTGCTGATGCCTTCATAACTATTTCTGCTCAATTTTCAATGCTTTTATTTTTATTTTGCATAATGTATACCACCTTGTTAAAGCAATCGTCTCTTACACTTTCGGATTACCTAAAGGTTGAAGTTCATCTGCTCTACTATACAAATATACATTTATGATGTTTCAGTTTTGTATTGCATCAATGTACTGTATATCTTAACATTTTGCCACATTTTCATGATGTTGTTTACTTATTACATGCTGCTGTGAGAAACAAAAATCTACATTTTGTCAGAAATTGCATCCACAAAATGAAAGCAAGGGGAGTAAATGCAGAAATGCAGCTTTCCAAACACTTATTGCTCCTCTGTCCTTTCCTGTAACACATCACTACATTTGAGACAAGAACAATCACACCCTCAGTCCCCCCACAGAGTGTTCTCTAACCAAACTCATATTATAAGAAAGAACAAAACATCACTCCAGACATGTGACTGAAGAAACTTTGCACATATACCTCATCGCCTCACCCTCTAACCTTCAGCGGATGAGTTCTCTGTTGTGCTATCACAGCTCTCTAGTACAGAGAAGAACATTTTAACAGCCCCACTGAGAAACCCTCAACTTTGAATCTTAGGTCTCCTTGGTGGAAGAGAATCACACAGGCAGCGGGCTCACTAGTGGAGCTGCTCGGAGATGCCTCCTCCAGCTTGTTAAAGTGATAGCTCACCCAAAAAATATTCTCTAATCATTTACTCAAATTCACAAAACGTTTGAATAATGGCTCTTTTGCAAGCTATTATTGCATAATTAAGAACAAGTAAATAAAAAAAAATATTATAATTTTGGGTGAACTATTGCTTTAAATAAGACAACATGTGAGCTGGAAGAGAAACCCAGCATACGCGAGTGAGAAACGAGGATGTGCCTTGTGTCAGAAGCACCAGCTCAGCAGTTGGACGGCCTTATACAGCCTCTTGGCATCTTCACCTTTGGCCTGGGAGTGAGAAAGGTTGGCTTCCTCCAGCCCGGGCTGAAGTCTCAGCCCTGAAAACTGAGCAGCTGAATGATGGAAATTGCCTGCTTTTGGATGAAATCACGGGCTGTGGAATTAAACATCCTTCCTTGACATTTAGCCCTGCGCTCCACACGCCATCAAGCGCCTTCGCGGAGGCATTGTGGGAATGCCAATTCTCGCTCCCGCCACGAATTAGTTTAGTGCAAGAGATGTGTGTGTATGTCTGTCAGTAGTGCAATGCACAGTTTAAGGGGGAAACCTGTCACTCACTTGTCTCCGGAGGGAGAACAGACAAGAATGGGAGATCGAGAGAAGGAAAGAGTTGACTAATGAGGCTGAGTAGAGAGCAAAGAGAATGCTGTTCCCATTGTCATGTAGAGGGGAAGGCAGTGAAAGTGACAAAGGAGGCCAGACACTTTAAGACTGTCATTAAACTTTCCCCTGGCTGCATTTTATGACTGCCTTTTTGTGTCGGAGGAGAGGGGCATCGTAAAGCAATGCTTTTGTCTTGTTGCAATCGATTTATTTCCTTCGTTAGGGCCGTGACATTGCCTGCTTATGATGTCCTCGCGCACACTGTAATTATACTGTACAACCGTTCCCGGTTTATTGACAGAACTTTGTTATTTTAATTAGGCTTTATTGGTTGCAGGAGCAAGCAACAGTGTGATCGGGGATGACAGGGATGATCAATGGATATATTTTGGGAAACAATGAGAACCGGTTATAAACCTGAATGGTTGCGAGGGGCGGAACACAGCATCAAAGGAATAGTTCACTCAAAAATGAAAATTCTGTTTATTCATATTTTTGACCATGCAATTGAAGTCATTTGGAAGAGAAAGTGTTTGGTTACCATACAGGTTTGAAAAGACACAAAGGTGTGGGAAAGATGGCAGAATTGTTATTTTTCGGTGCACTGTCGCTTTAACACTCAGTGTTTATTCACTAAAGGCCCCTGGGGCTCCTAGACATAATAATGGTGTGTTTTGTGTGTGTGTTTGTTAGTGGTATTGCAAGGAGGTTTCGCACTGCTGTGTGTGAAGGTGACCTCCAGGGGGGGAAGAGGCCACCTGCTTGCTGGGACGGGGTGACAGCGGCCCACCTGTCCTGACGGCGAGCCACAGAACCCCCATCTGCCCCCCCGCAGGACGTCTTCTCCCCCAGGGCTCACTGACCGCCACTGTCAGCCACTCCAGCAGGCCGGCTGCCTGTCCTCCACCTGACGCCCAGTAGAGCGAGGAGCAGCGGGACTCGAGAAGCACTGGTTGGCAGCAGCCTTGTCCCCATATTGCCTTGAACTCTCTAAACCTTTAAGCACACAGTACTGATTAGTCACTCATAAGGTAGGAGCTAAGGTTTGATGGAGCCGTCTGAGCATACGCACCATAGTAGGAGGTTTGTCTGCGGCAAGCCGTCAGATACAGCTCTGCAGGTGTCTGGGGTAGCTATTTCTCTACCTTCAATAAAAACTATGCAAACTTCACTGCAGTCAAGCTGGATTGCTTTTTCCGACTTTATTTCTTTATCTCATGCTTGTTTGGCTTATGCACACAAAGCACATGTACTGCTGCCATCTTGACCTCTCTGTCTCATCGTGGGTCTCTTTGGCCTGTTCACTCCCTCTTTTGACTTCTTAGCCTGTAATTTACAGTCATTTTTTTTCTAGCCAGGCCCCCATTTGAAACAAGAAACACCACCCCTCCAACATTATAATCCGTTAGTCTATCTATGAATGCTAATCAGCATTGTTGACATAAAGCTGATGAATAATGGAAAAAATGGATTAAATGTTGGCACATTAAACTAGTGAATAATGGATAAAACGTTGCATTAAGCATTCCTATTTAAAAACCACTGTGGAGAAAAAAGAACGTTAACAGTATTCTTTCAGTTTTATATCACAGAATTGTTGAATAGTTCAAAAAAGTTCAGCTTTGTTGTTGAAGAAAACAATTAAACCTTTTCTCTTCCTGGTTTTAGTTGCTTGTGGAACAATGCTAAAAGTTCCATGTAATTAAACTGTCCTATGTTTTAGCAGTTATGGTAAAGAAAGATGATCTGATTTTACTGTGTGTTTATCGAGGGGTTTGTTACTGGATGTGATAATGAATATAGCAGTCGTCATTTACCCCTGATATATGAGCCGCTTAAGACACAGAGGATTAACGTTACTTTCATGCACCGATCCTCGATCTAGCAAAATGCATATGTTCACGCAAATAATTTGTGATCCAACTTTATCTTCAGAAGAACTAAGTATGAGTGTCTTTATGAATCTTTGCAAATCATCTTTCCTAATAATGTACTAGTCAGCTAGTTTTGTGGTTGAAGTCCATATATATATATATATATGCCTCATTAGCAGCTGTTATGCTATGTGTAAGCTATCCGTCCAATTTTGAACTAATGAACTGATGGATCTATTGTCACACATATCTATTGTCTACATGTCAATCAATAGAAGATAGGGGGGGGGGGGGTCAGGAGAGCTCATTAGCATTTAAAGCAACATGAATGGCTTGATGAGGGTAAAGATTTTTTTTTTTCACTACCATAGAATTTTAACCAAAATATGCTACATCATATAAACTCCGATGACCGCTTTTATTTATTTTTAATTTTTGTTTATTCATTAATTCATGAATGAATGACCTCCAGTCTATGAAGACTATCAGGCTGAGCTCAGGCTTGACTTCTGCTGCTGGCTGTGGAGGGAATGATTGGCTGTCTGAAGCCCTAGACTAGA
>JAUMHP010000080.1:11970435-11986798 GCA_032361065.1 Enteromius trimaculatus
CTATGCACTTCGATCAAAGGCAAACAATAGTAAGTGTAATAGTACTGTAAGTTGCCTTAACCTATGTACAACAGACATTTCAGTGAATGATTGTAATGATACTGAGTTTCTAGAGCTCTTCATAGAAATGCTCATTGCTCATGCTTGCATTGAGGGCCCTACAGGTGGCTCATCTTTGTCCAGGGGAACAGAATGTAAGCAAAGCGATAAAGAAAGAAATGGGGACTCAAGTGCAAGGCCTTTGGGATGGAGCTGTCCCCTCCGGACTGCTTGAATGGCAGGGTGCACTCAGTCCTCCCCATGCTGCTCCATTTGTTAGGGTATGCTCTGATTTTCCATCTGAGTCCCCAAAGCAGTGGAGATCTAAAAGAGCTTGGCCTGTTCGAGTTAGCATAGCGCTTTTTCCACTAATGACCACCCTCGGCCTTCGGACCCTCCACAAAGTAAGGCACAACACCACATCAGCAACTTTCACTCAAAGCCATTTCTCACATGGGGCCGATGAGGGGTCCTCTCCAGAGGCCAGCCATGTTCTTTGTGGCGGTCTACTGCTGTTATTTTCCTGTCCACTGTGAATTGTTTCAGCGTCCTTCCTGTCTGCAATATTAATGACCGATTTGCATGAGATTGGCTGCTGTACTTATTGTCTGCAGTGTATTTAGCTGTTGTTTTAGTGAGGGAAGAATACTGTGACATCACACTCATACTTAATTAGTGACAGCGACTAATTATAACATAACTAGTAATTTTAACAGTAGTTTTAATCAAACAAAAACGTTTTGTAGCTTTTTTGTAGCTAGCTGATTAGCATTTGCAGCTGCCTACATAGCTTTTCCTGTGTTGAGAATTTTGACAGTGGTGAATCAGTATAACTTCTGTGTCAAAGCATAAGATCGTTTGATAGGTGCCAGGATGGAATGGAATTAAAAGGAAACACGTCACATATGGAGTAACGCTGAGGTGCAGAGACAAAGTTAGCCTTTAAAGCTATTGGAGCTCCAATGGGGAGCTGAGCAGACCTGATCTCATTACTGTCAGACACACTTTGTCCCTTTAGGGTGCAGGTGACCCCCGTCACTGCGCTCATGGTGCGTATGGACTGGGCTAATCATTCCGTTTTAATCACCAGGATATTCGCTCTCATCCTTTCTCTCTCTCACCCATCAGCTCCTGCCTGGCTTGGCCTCTGCCAAGGTCCAGCTCATTTTATTCTAATTGCCTGCGCCCTCAGCTGAGACTGATTTGCCTCATTGTCCTCATCCTTTCTCCATATTTTATCCTCCCTCTGTCGCTTTCCAACCCTTCCTCCTTCTTTGGGTATCTGTCAGTCTCTACCCCTTCACCTCGCGTTGTCGTTCCTCTTTCTCTTCTCTGGCCTTCCGTCTCTCTCTAGCGCTCTCGTCGTTTGCTGTCATTGTGATTGCGCCTGTGTTTCCAATTTTCTCTGCTCTCCCTCCTCCGCTGACCCTTCATTCTGGCGGACAGAACAAATAGCCTCCACGCTGCCCGACCACAAAAGCGAGACGGCTGACTGGCGTGCTTCGCGCACAATGATGTGAGAAAGAAAGGCAGTCTGGTTCTATTAGGTAAACCTGACGCGTTAAGCTAGGGGCTTGTTTGAATCGGTCACGTACAGCCGCAAAAAAGGCTGCACAAAGGCACTGAGAGACTCAGGACACTGTGGAGGAAAGCCTGTCAGGAAAGGTGGGGGCTCACTGATGGCACTAATGTTATCAGCACACACCTGCATCCATCCCAACAATCACTTAAATGGCAGAGCTTAAAATCATCTGTCACACTCTAAAGCAGGCTGAGGTTGGCAGATCAAAACCTGTTTAATGTATGATTTCTCTGAACGTCTGTCTCTAGCTGGTCCCATAACCACATGCTAAGAAAGTTCAGCGAAGAGGTCAAGTTTTGCCTGGTTACACTGACCCTGTATGCCCCTTCCTGCACATACTCTAACTGCACACTACACATGGGCATAATATTTAGTTACAACACTTTTAACTTTCATATATATCAATACTTATCTTAAACTTATATACAGTAATTTTCTCATGTTTACAGCATATCCATAAGCTTTTCACATTAACAAAGAGAATCATTCCAACATACCCCACAACCAGAGGATAACAGCGAAGTACGTTTTAACAGTATCAATAAAAATAATTAAGTCATAAATAAATGTATTAATAATTATAAAAAATAAATTAAAAAACACCACTACCTGAATGAGTTTTAACAATAGAGAACACTAGTTTTAATTTTGTATTAGCATTAAATATTTGGTAACACTTTATTTTAAGATTATATGCTATATGTATTTTACTTGTGTTATGTAATTACTTTAATTAATTATGCAAAATTGCATGCAAAACCATAATTCTATCCTAAGTAATCCTAACTAAGCACATAGTTAATTAATATTACTTAGTACTAAAATGCATAATAAATTGTAACAAGTACCTTAACCAAATATTTAATATAAAATGTATATATAATGATAATAATAATAATAATATCTCTGTATAATCACTTCTCAACATTAAACATTTTAATAAAAAATGTAAATAAATAAATAGACAGACAGACAGACAGGCTGATAGATAGATACTGTAGATCACCGGTCACTTTATTAGGCATACCTGTCCAACTGCTTGCAAATTACTGATCAGCCAATCACATGGTGGCAACTCAAAGATTTGCATGCATTAACCAGACTAAAAATCACATTAAAAATTAGGTGCAAATAATATACTGCTAAAATTCATTACATTTGCAGTTTTAGAAGTGTTTTAGAATTTTGTTTTGACAGACAAAAAAGGCACTTGTCTTACCAATAGCCTTGTATTATTATTAAATCCATTAGGAGGACTTTTAGCGCTACTGATGAAAGACAACTGCTGTTGAGAGAAGTGGTAGATTTGGCCTGTCGAACGTCTGAGTGCTTTCTTCAGTTTGATTAGCACTGATTATAAATGAAATGCTAACTGGAGTGTGATTGAAAGGTCAGCATGGGGCAAAAGACCAAGTTCTCATCATCACCCTTTGTTTGACCATTCCACTTAAAGAAATCTTAAAACAGTGCTCTGCGCTTATTATTTACCACTGACAGAACTACATATTACACCAAATACCTCTTAAGTAAGATGAATATAATAATCAAATATCTACAAATAACTTCTGGTTTTCAAGCTTGTGGCATTTACAAGATCTAGATAGTCCACCACGTGAGATCCAGGGTCAGAATTCCTCCATGAAATCTTTCTCCACCTCCTAATCAACAGGGCGATACATTTTCATTACACCTGAGCATAACTCTTCAAATCAAGCACAGAAGCAGAAACTAATTAGTTTTTAATTTATTGACTAATGGCTTCAGCCATCACAGCCTCCTGCAAATGTTCCAACAGTCCTCGTGCAAGTGCTATGTTTAGCTTCGCCTTGGATTCACAACCAAAATAATTTATCATCCCAAGCAGATTAAACTGAAGCATATAGACCATAACCACAGCAATTTATAACATTTTGTATCCGCTGATCCCCCCCCCAAGCAAATTCCCACTTTACAACTGTTCTTCTAGATTCCGAGTAGATATGCTTTCCTTCCTTTTTGCTGTTTGATCATTAATATTTAAACTAAGCAGACATGATATACAATACGCTTATCATGACTGCATGTAAAGCCGCTGGACCTCATCAATCAGAGTTCAAGGTTCAAGCCACTCTGCTCGGTTTGAGACACAGCCCACCGCCCTTTCCATGTAGGATGTGGGAGAAGACAGCTCATAGGTTTCCATGTTTTATAGTCTGAGCTGTGTTTTGGTCCTGAGGGACACTCTCAACACTGCTTTTCTCTCCCTGAGGGAGTAAATCTTTTTCATCTTTTTCATACATCTCATCATTTTTTAGCCTCTTTGCAGTGGCTTCCAGCACCTAGAAGCCTGCATCTTACCTTCTAGTTTCAGGACAAACATTGTTGGGAGACATTATGAATCATCTTTATGAATAAAGGTCAGCTCTTGTGACGTCGGAAGGTCACGTTTCATAATCTATAGATGTGTTTTGAGATCTGATGAAGAAGCTGAAAGATCTACTACTTCTCTAGAACTCAAACTTTCGACGAGTTTGATTTGAAGCCCCTCATACAATGGCAAGGCACACAAAAGCATTCTGGGATGGGACAGCATCCCTGCTCAGGAACAGCTCAGTCCCAGTGGTGTCCAAGAGAATGTGAGACAGTGATGAATTAAACAAACTCATCTAAGCTCTCCTCTACTGGCAGGACAAAAAAAGCCAGGTCGGCTTTATTCTCTCTTACTTTTCTGTTGCTTTTTCCCCTTTTTCTTTTCTCTTCTGCCCCATTTCTCTCTCTCTCTCTATCTGTGTTTCTCTCTGTCGTTACTCGCTCTCCCTTGCTCTCTCTGTTGGCAGAACTCACAGCCTGATCAATAGACTCCAGCCAGTCTATGCTGAGTAGCTGAGAGAGCCCCTCCCTTGTGACCCAAAATAAGGACATAAGGAATAAAACACACACTCCCTCACTTTCTCTCTCTTCCTAGCTGGTGACTTCAGTCCTTGTGTAAAAGAGCGGGGGAGATGATGGACCGCTGCCAGACACAGAGTATCAATGCTGGCAGAGGGCCGTACTGTGAGAAGGATGTAACAACATAACAGAACACACTAGTCACATTCAGACCACCACAATGAAATGCCCCCATGCCCGGCTTGTTCTCTTATTCTCAACTATCTATCTTTCTCTTTTACTTTGACATTGATGTCATGGAGGTCACTATCGATTTCATCTCTTGGCTCTGAAACAGTAAACAACATAAAACCACAGTTAAACCTCCACAACGAGAGGTTCTGAGGTGGGTTTCAGAAACCAACATTTATAGAGAAAAAAAAAAGAACATCCTCTGTGGTCATTAACAAACCATTTGGTTCAGGCAAATGCCACGCCAGATTTTTTAAAGAGTGTATCACTTATACATTTCAGAGGCATTAAAAATCTGACTATTATGAAGGACACAATGAAAGTCAGTGCATTATTTTCTTATGTTCTGTGAGTGTGTAGTGAACTGCATCTTTAAAAAATACTGCACTGATAATGGCACCATAAAACCGATCATTTTACAGCTAGGTGATCTCAGTCTTGAACGCACTTGAAAACCATTTTCAAGTGACATAAAGTTTAACATAGCGCTACATCTGCCGAGCCAATGGCTTCTATACTACATGAAGCTGACTATTTAATTATGGAGAAGGAATAAATGAAGATAGAGAGCAGCCAGGTTTTGCCGATTCTCTATCACTTCAACATACAAAGAGTGATCTAAATGGTCTGGTACAGTATGTAACACAGTTGAAAGCTAAACTTGATTTGCAGAATGCGAGATGCATGCTAATGCTAAGTTCAATGATGCTAAGGTATCATAAGTGGATGCCTGGGTGTTTCTAAGGCATTCAAGCCAAAATACTCTAAAAAACTCCCATACAAAGAACAAACATTAGTGCATTTTGACAGTCATTATATAGCGCAGGAGTGCAGTACTACAGATCAGATCCGAAGAACAGAAAAAGTTGTTTTGCTTTATTTTGGTTACTGTTGCAAACTCAGACAAGCTTCACAGAATGTCCCATATGAATGAGCTGGAGAATGAGATTTCTGTGAACAGCGTGAGTTTTAGTACAATGTGCTCATTAAGTGTTAAGTGATTGGATTTTATTCTGATGTGAGCTGGAATACACTGTGACAGTGCAACGTATTTTATCTGGACTAAAATACTAAGGAAAAGGAAAAAGTGAACAATCCACTCTGGGTACCCTGTGCCTCTTATAAGTCACCTGACAACCACAGTGTAGCATTTGTATTTTGTTTAAAACTACCCAAACTAGCAGATCCACAAAAAAACTTATATTAGAAAAGAACAAAGAAATATTAGATGGCAAAAGTCACTAGTCGTTAGTTGGGCTCTTGACCCTTATATTAGTAGAATTAAGTGTTGTTTTGGTTGAGTTATAACAGCCAGACAAACCAAGAGCAAAACTCATGAAGTGATGATGATTATGCTTTTTTTACCCCCCCTGAATCTGAACTGTACTTAGATTTTATTAATTGTGCTGTATGTTCGTTATTGACAATGACAGCCTTGTAATTATAACTAATGTGTATTTTCCACACATTTTGAAAGGATTTCTTTTAGACTCCCCCACCCCGCAAAAAGAATCTTTCTGTAAGGCACACTCAGACATCAAGAGTCAGCATATGAAACTCAACAATGGTCCATCAAATTCTGAAGTGCATTTTGAGAGCCACCAATCAAAACTCATCAATAGCTCCCATCATGCATTGCGACATGAATAAATTATGAGCGCAATTGCCTTTCTTTTATTCTTTAAAATTGATTTAATTTTTGCTGTTTTATATGATGTTTTTATTAGTGTGCTTTTAGTATGTTCAGATGTCTATTTTTTTTTCTTTTGAGGTCAAAGCAGCCGAAAAGAAAAACGCAGGATGTTTAGCAATATAATCACAAGTCGTTGTGAATAAAAGAAATACAGCGCAGATAATAGACTCTAAATATGTTCAGCGATTCAGCAAAATCATCATCACGTTTTGCTCTTGGTTTGTCCGGCTGTTAACTCAATTACAGCAACCTTTACAATATTTATTTCAACTAATATAAGGGTCAAGAGCCCAACTAAAGCACACACTGACCACTGGAATGGTGACACACAAATTGTGATTTTGATTTGAGTGCACGTTGGGTTAACTTAAATATATAAGTACACTTGATTCATTAAAAAAATTAAAAAGTGCATTAAATAAGCACTAAGTTGGGTGAACTAAACACTTTATAGTCTACAAAACTGCCAAGATAACTAAACTTAAATATGCAAGTTTTGGGAGACTACATTACTCTAAATTGAGGCAATGAGTTAACTAAATCAATTTAGTTCAGTCAACTTATTAGGGATTTCAGTGTATTATTGCAGTCTTTAAAATATCTTATTTTGGGTTGAGCTAAAGGAGGAAACCCATATAGATTTAAAACAAAGTGAGCGAGTGTAAATTATGACAGAATTTGACTACATTTTTTGATGAACTGAACCTTTAAAACAGATTGATCAAATTTTGGTCAGATTGTTTAGAAAATTGACATTATGTGTATCCTAAATAAATCGCATGATCCGATGATTATCATATTTAACACTTAGGATTAGCTTTTTGGTTCAAATCCTGAATGCCAAACATAAGCAAGCACCACCGAGGTAGACAAAGTGTTTGATACTGAAAAGCTGTTTCACTGGAGAAAATATATAGCTGCTGTACTGTTGAATGTGTACAATCCATCTTAAAACTTGGCAAAATAAACACTTGCATCCTCTCTGTTTCCTGAATCAGTTCTCTCAGATGTTGAAGACCAGTGGGTCATAGTGACAGATCTTGGCCACATTGGGAATTCTCTGCCTGGGGGTTTTATTGCCTTTTTTATAAAACAGCCATAAGAAAGAGACTCTCAAGGTTCCCCATGGCTGGTGCAGCCTTGCAAACCAATCATTTCAGGTGCAAACAGAAGTGCTATGCTAATGGAGTCTCATTTGGAAGGTATGGATTACTAATGCTCGTCTCTTCCCAGCCAACTTGATTTCAGAGCTAGCCACTTGAAAGCGCACAACATAAACTTAATAGATCAATGCGTATAGAGCCCTGCAAATGGAGGGAAAGGCTTTGCTACTTTTAGTCACTAAATTATAATGTGCAGCTGGGAACATTTTGGTCATCAGACCTTTACAAAGTGTCAAGTGATCTATGAGCAGTCAGGGACTTCTAGAGGGAAGGTATTCAATGCCTCAAAAAAAAAGCCGTACTGCCTACAGCGAACACACACATATACCAAATCCATTTCGTGTCACCATTAACATGGAGGAAGGACATTTTAAGCATTCTCAAATGCCACGGTGATGAATAAATGTCAGTCCATGCTTTGTTATGCTAAATCAATTAGCCACTGGAGGGAAAACGCCAAGCACAGCCCTGCAGTTAACTTCACTTACGGCCAATCTCCGAGCTATCTATCCACTTGGCTGAGATTTACATTTTAAGTCACCCAAATTTCTCCCAGAATTGGAAAATTGCCTTAATTAGCCAGCTAATTAGTTTAAGTATTGGCTTGCTGAGGCCCAAACATTCAATGTCAACAAGTCTGCGAAGTCAAGGGAAAGTGCAGAGAAAATATAAACTAACTGTGGCGATTTGGACAGCTCTCTGTAAACAGATCCGCTATGGCCCTCTGCATGCTCCGCTATCCATCTCTCCATCTCTGGTGGAGTCAAGCGTCTTTTCAAACAAGGACCTCCTGTTGCGTCTGGCCCCTGCCTGCTGTTCGGAGTGAGTGCAGCATGGCAGCTCTGACACCCTGATAGATAGGAGTTGCAGGAAGCATATGGGCCAAGAGGCTGGTTTTCCTCCGCCTACTAAAGTACGGCGTACAGCTGCTTAATGGCTCGCATTGATCTGCGGCACGGGAAATTATTTCTCCATCCCAGATACGTTATTCACCTGCTTCCACCTTGCATCCTGTTGATGCGCTAGAGATGACGGGAGACGCCCAACCCATGCCCTCCTCCAGCTGTGCTCCAGATGTGTCGAGGAGAGGAGGGAGTCCAGAACCTGGCCCGTGCTGAGCAGAGGGGATTCTGGGACAGAGAGCGGGCAGTGTGGTGCAGTCAACACTGCCAATGAACCCCAGGGACTCCCAGTGGTAAAGAGTGATAAAAACAGTTTTCAACATTGATATTATTAAGAACAATTATCAATATGTACCGATAATAACTCAGCAGTAGCATTCTAAAATCATTTCTGAAGTATCAAGTGACACTAGGCACTAGTTGTGGTGCTAGTTCCTTATTAAATATAAGATCCCTGCTTGTGATTTGATAGGGACCCATGGCAGAATGCAATTATGTACTAAAACATAAAATACTACCACCCTTATAACACTATTGCACATGTTGGGAGAGAAGTAATTAAAATTGAACAAGGTCCAAGTTTCCAACCAGAGGGAATACTAATCACCATAATGGTGACTTCAAACGAAAGACTATTTACAACAAAACAACATTAAATAAGAGCTAAAACCTCTATTAATTCTAAATAACAACTAATTACATGTCCCCATACATCCTCATGCTTTGCCCAAGCATACATAATTGAATTATTGAAGCGCATGGGTTTATGGGTACTCTCTCATAGTGGGATCCATCAATGTGGGGTCTTTTGGTTATTTATTTATTTCAGTAGTTTAAAATGTCACAAGACAAATGACCTAGCCTCTATGGTGTTCACAGTAGAAAATGTCTGGTGAATCTTTTAAAATCCTGACAATATTTTATAGCAACTGCACAAAGGCCCTCATGAAAGAGCCTCCAGCAGTCCCCTGCCACCTTTCCTCAGCTCTGCTGCGTTCAATCTGCACGCAATCCTCCCACCACAAGGCCTGGGACACTTCTGCATGCATGGATGACTGAGAATACATTCTCAGACTCTTTCACTTTCTCTCCAATTCCCCCTCTGATTAGGTTGCGCCCCAGGTTAACGGTCAACATGAAAAAGGGCTCGTAATCTAATTTAAATACAAGCCTTTCTCAGAGAATAATTCATTAATAGTTTAATATTTCCTCACGTAGAGATACCCATACCAAAATCCATTTAGCTAAATCTTTGTGAAAAATCTATTTTTGTAATGAAGGCACAAAAAAACTGGTCACTCACAAACTAAAAACTAAATTAGACAGGCAACCAGACACTGTGTGTGTGTTACAGCTTTAAGGATATCAAGATCAGACCTGTGATTGTATGTCATGATGGCCTTGTGCTGGAGTGGAAAGTGGATAAAATAGACAGATAACACTGGTTCAAGTGTGCTATACTTTGCAGAATCTTATTTCGCTACTCTGTCTTCAAATTTCTCCATCCGATCTTCTTCTGATACTTCCTGTCTAGTTTCTCCTGCACTCTCGTTTTTTTTTTTTACACAGCTCTCTCTGTCATTTCTTCTTTGTGGTCTCTCCTCACTTTTTGAGTTTTACTCTGACAGTCATCTTCCGCTGATGTTTACAAGATTCAACCTCTGAACAGCCGTTGCATTGCATGCTGTCCGTGATTCAATTAGTGCGATTGAATCACAGATCCTTAATTAAGCCTTTTAAAGGAATCATGTGGTGTGCTGGAATCCTGAGGAGGGGCCAGATTAGATAAAGAACAGGGAGAACATATGAGGTGGAATTGGTTTAGTGCCATCCAGCCGTGTCCTGTGAGGACTGCCAAAGTAAGACTCAGTGTGGGTCAGGACTCTCAGGAAAAAAAAACAGACCTCACCTCTGTATGGGGCTGCAGTCGAGGTTTGAGAAAATGAACTGGTCTGAGATCAGTGTGTGAGCAGAGAACAGCTCAATAGAATAACAAAGAGGTGAGCCAGATACGACTGAGAGAGAAAATCTGACCGAATAAAATCCTAGATTTTTCATCTTGACAGAACAGTTAAAATCGCAGATTTAAGAAGGAAATTCAGAGTTAAAATCAGAGACGATGAGCCTCAGAATTCAAATCACTGAATTACGCCTTTGAAAACACTGGTAAACATAATCAGAATTCATGATTTTATAGGTTTGAAATAAAAGTGAATTACTTAATCTAGATACAGTTTGATGCTTGGCTAAACTGGATTGCATGTTGTGAGTAAATATGAGCAGGTTTTAGCGTTGAAATATTGTGCACTGCTCCACCAGAGGGCACCCGCATTCACCACACCTCCATTGGACTCTCCAGAGGTTCCGCTCCAGGCCCATTAGTCCAGGCCATTGAACCCTTACCCTGATCTGCAACTGCTATCATTCCTAAGCGTATTTCCCGTGTTTGACCTTGGACTGTTGTGTTGGGAGAGTCTGAAAGCCACTCTTTATAGGGGGAGCTACCGTGTTTGACCTTGGACTCTTTATCTGTTTATTGTTTGTTTGCCGCTTGCCCTGATTCTGTGCCTGTGTACCTCGACCTTGATTCTGCTCAGTCTCCATTGCTCTGTTTGCTGTTGTTTGACCCTGCCTGCCGACCACAAATAAAATACTGCAAATGGATCCGCATTCCTTTGACTCAATTGTTACAAGGTTTTGAAAAATGATTTCTTGAATTAAACTTTTTTCAATGGTAGCAAAGATGAGAAAATTTGATAATGACGATAATTTGATTTTTAAAATTAAACATGTTCTGGT
Organism: Enteromius trimaculatus; assembly: GCA_032361065.1. Lineage (NCBI taxonomy): Eukaryota > Metazoa > Chordata > Actinopteri > Cypriniformes > Cyprinidae > Enteromius > Enteromius trimaculatus. Next base: position 11,981,713 of record JAUMHP010000080.1, read on the forward strand.
CCAACAATAACTGAATTTTTTTTTTATTATAATAAATGTAAGCAAATTAACACTATTTAGCCGCCATGTAAAAGGGACTAATATGAAAAAACAATAAAATAAACTGAATTTGTTAATAAATGTAATTAAATTAGTATAAATTATATGTTAATAAATGGACTAAAATACATACAGCACTGGCCTTATACAATGTTCAAAATCGAAGTCATGGTTTCCAAGTTCCTGAATGTTTCAAAACGAACAAGTAGTTGCTGGATTTCCAGAGAAACCAATTTATTCACTGATTCTTTGAAGGATTTTCAAAGAGTAGTTTGAGACATTTAGCATCAAGTAAACAAGATTTCCTTGAATAGACCTGTATATTTTGCTTTGATTTTAGATGTGCTTGGTTGCTTAGTGGGCAGTTCTTGTTTAGATCAAAATTCATGCGCATGGCCAAAAGTTTGCAAGACTACTGGTGAGTAACTTATTATATAAGCATCTAAATGCAATCAATGCTCAGTAACCAGACTGAGAGGCAGAGAAAATATCAGGTTTACTAATTAGATATCAAAAGCTCAGGTAAAGATGTCATCCAAATCTGGGGATATTGCATCAATATCAAATAAGGTGTACACTTCATTTAATCAACGTTTAGCCTCTTTAGCCTGATGATCAGTGCAGTAGCCACTCAAACTAACAAAGAACCCATTTCTTCTGATTGATCGTTTATTCTAGATGACAGCATTAGGGTGTCATGCGATTTGAAAATGTTTAAAAGGATTCTGATGCGTCACATTCATACATAATAAATAATAAAAACCTTAAACCTGCACCAGGCTCAGCACTAATCCTGCACTGCCCTAATTGTGGAGTGACATCACCTGCTTTTCTTTAGCTTTGACAGAATGAGAAGGCACACCAAACCAAATCTGCCACCCCTCTGTGATTTACCATCAGACCCTGGAACAGTAGGTACGATCCTCATTTTCTTTCAGTTTTTCATTCTCTTTGTCACCAAGATAATCACAAATAAAGAAGAAGAGGGAAATCTTCTTCTCTTCTGTGTTTCCGTAAATAACATCAGAGAGCAGATTTCTGGAGCTGGAGGGATGTGGGAGAAGGAACTGATGTTATTGTGTGTGAATCAGGGTAAACAGGAGGTCAGGGAGAGGGGGTGTGATGAGACTAAACTCCTTTGAAAGAGACGATGATACAGCCTTGACTGTGAGCGCACACACGGTCACAAGGATAGAGGCAATATGCTAAAAATAGCTCAGTCTGTGCGCAGATTTCTTGACATAAACACAAAGATCTCTTTATGGGGCTGTGCTGATATATGCTATGATACAGGCACACTCAGATGCAGACTGCCCTTTTCATTTGCTCTGTGTAACAAAAGGCTGACGTTAACATTGAGAGACACAATGTTGGACCAGCACCAAATCACTTCCTGTCACCAGAGACAACCGCATAAAAGAGGGTACCAAGTGGACCAGAAATAATTCCTTATAATTAAATTTTGCACTAGTTAATTCAAATGGGCCCTTGCCCATAGTCCATCCTAAAACGCACATTGGGAGCCCCTGGCAGGCAGACAGGGCCCTCAGCCCTGCCAATTATTAGCTAGTGTGAGGAGACAAGTCCAGATCGTGGGTTCTACTGATTAAAGGAACAGTTCACCCAAAAATAAATACTACAATTTACCCACTGTCATGTTACTCTAATACATAAATTCTGAAAATCCAATAATATAAAAATACAAATACATAATAATAATAATAAAATGTTTACATGCTTCATTAAGTCTGTTTCTACAGATAAATAAATAATAGTCATTATTATATTTGAGCTAATTTCCAAGGCATCTCTAAATTTAATTTAGTTTAATTTTACACAACTAACTAAAACTGCAATAAAAAGTAATAAAAGCTATACAGATATATTTAAAAAAAAATCCCAATAAGAATAATAAGTTAAAAGTAAAAGTATACTTAAAATAAAATGCAAATAAAAATATAAAAATAAAAATAGCAATAAAAACTAAGTTAACAGTTACTATGAATTTAAGAAAGAAGACAAAACAAATATAAAAGCCTTCTGTTTGGCTTAAGCTCTATTTTCAAAGTCCAATTGGATGATTCTTTCCATGAAACAACAAACGAACAAACATATGAATGCAAAAATAAATACATGAATGCAAATGGGTTTGAAGTGATGTTAGAGTCCTAGAGTCAGTAAATAATGCCAGGATGTCCATGTTAAAGTCGTACTTCACTACAAAACTAGAGTACAATCAAAAACAGCAGGGCACATTAAATGTGATAATCACAAATATGATGTGAACTATATGTTCCTTTGTTCTGGACATGAAGTACAGACTGTTCCTCACAGCAGGAAGATTTAGGGACATTTTAGCAGATCAATTTTCTTTTAACCACCCAAAGTCATTTTAAAAGTTTGCCACCCTTTCAAAAATCACCTAGTCAAACAGGCTTTGCTGAACAGCGGTTCCCCTGCTCCTGCTGCAGTTATTTCATTATTTTCCCTGAGGGGTTGATTACAGAGGGAGGTAATTTATGGGCCACTTCATTGCCAATTCAATGGGCACATCACCTGTAAATAATTGACACTCTTCATGTCCATTCCAACATCATCATATCCAAATCATATTGATGCATCTCTCTCTCCTCAGAGTGAGGTCAGCAGCAAATCCCGCTCTAAATCTACAGCGCACAAATACACACACACACACACACAGAGAGACACGCAGCTAAGTTATGCTACTGCAAAATTCATTCATATTGTATGGTGAGCCATCCATTCCCAAATAAGAAAAACTACATTTGCATTTCATAAGGGAAACACCAGTGCTTGCAAGGCAGAATGGAATTAAAGTTTGAGATTAAGCTCAAGTTTTAGGCTTTGGCGCTGCGAAAATAAAATGCACACATCTGTCTTTTTTTTTTTTTTGTAGTCTTTGTGCGAGAAACACTTAATGCGACCCTGTCTTTGCAGCATACATGCTTAAACAGCAAGAAAGGATCAATAAAAATGCAAATAATGAATAATATCATCTTAATAAAAATAGAAATTGAGCTGCAATTTAGTGTACAAATATTGCAATGATATAATTGCTGTTGTCTTGATATTAAATGGCAAATATTCTAAGTCAAATAGAGTACAGACTGCAGAGTTTAATCTTAATTTTTCTTTTTGAAAAATGTAAAAAAATATATAATAAGTATACAATTGTAAAACTGCCGACTTTACATCTTAGAGCTGCAGCTGGGCCGGCAGAAAACTGAAGAACAGAATGATTAAAGAATATCAATACACTCCTGCTTTGCAAGCACTGTAATGAAGGATTTAGTGTGTTGTCATTAGTTTTAAACAGCTTGATTTAACTGGATTATGTTTTAAGCTCACAAGTAAACATTCTGTCTAACCAACCTCGATCAATTAAAAGAAAATGGAAAGAAAATCGCCCAAAAAATCGCTTTCGTCAGATTTCTAATAGCTAAAATCAACAGAAGAGCGATAATTTCCATAATTACAGTAAGGGAGAAAGCACACATCTTACACTTTCAGAGGTTTGCTAAAATACGGACCCATTTTAGTTTCATAAATCCCGGATCAACACCGTGATCCCAAGTCTAAACACACCCGAATGATTAGGTATGAATCAGAGATCCGGTTTGTCTGAATTATCCCAGACCCCCAAAAGAAATTGCCTGTTTCTGAGGCTGTTCATTAAGTCGCCTCTAAACCTTGAATTGATAGCCATTTTTAACTTCATAAAAAAGTTATGAATATTAATTTTCCAATTTGAAATGGCTCTTACCTCTCCTTTCCCATCTTCCCTTCAAACACACATACTAAAAATGGCTGAATAATTTATCAATTGGCTTCTTACACTTTAGACAATTAATTCAGTGATGCAAAATTAATTACGGGTAGTCCCTTTCCAAGCCCGTCCTTTCACAGATTGTAATGGAGCATTTGAAGGGAAAAGCTTTATGGCCTGCAGTCAGAACTCAAGGCGGCTGAATACATTAAAGCCCTCAACGGTTCATGTAACAGAATGACAGTAATGTAAAGCAACACTTATATCACAAGAGGTGAGCCTCTACGCTTATGAGTGTGTGTCTGCTAAAGACAAAAGCGCTTGTGGAAGGAGATAAAGAGAGAGGGAGAGCTGCGCACGCAACGAGTAGAACACTGGCCCAGGTGCTGTCGTGCTCTAAATCAATGGCATCCACTCCTGGAGCATGCTGTCCTGCTGCCGGTGACTTGTGAGTGGTAGGAGAGCCTTGGCCTGTCATGAGGGTTATATATAAGCTATTGATTCCAGGAGCTCTCCGGCACGTCTCTCTGGCTGTGTCTGTACACACAGCATCGCTCCTCTCTGACTCGCTGACTGACAGCACGCTGTTCACAGCATGGCCAGACTGATATGTTCTGGATTTGGATTAATGACCTGTAACAGGGAGCCCAGTGGGTTGCACGTGTGTGTGTTTGCACCACACAGTTAGAAGAGCTGACATGCACTGTGTGGGAATCTAATAATCACATATACATTTTATTACAAAAACTACTAAAAGAAAGAAAGAAAGAATACATGAATGGCAGGTGTGGCAAACATTTTACACACGTGTATGCCAAGGATATGTGTGTACTGATAACATAATGGCATGTGTCCTGTTGCTCTGTGTACGGTATATACATAGGGTCACGCTGTGCTCTTCCTGTGCCGCTCCACCCCGCTGGAGACCTGCAAATGGAACAGGACAAGAGTGGTGGGGCAGGTTAATCACGAAGCTCTCTGGAACATACCCAGGTCCTATTTTTCTATCCTTCTCCTTACATAACACCAAGACAACTCCCTCAGTCCGGCTTCCCATCCATTCTGCTTCAGATGGAGCAGGAGTGATCGTTTCCAACTCCACTGTGCCAGGAGGGAACCTGCTGGGGCACCGACTATACAGAAACAGCACCTTTCATCCAGCATAGTCCATAAGGGTCCTATAATCTAAAAATAACTATAATGTATTAATAATTCTATGTTCAGTATGAGTTAAGCTCAATCAACAGAATATTGTGGTAT
>JAUMHP010000080.1:11992375-12038436 GCA_032361065.1 Enteromius trimaculatus
TTCCAAACTTTTGACCGATATATATATATATATATATATATATATATAGATTAATCAAAGTTTACTCTTTATCAGAATTTACAGGCTTCATGATGCACAAGTCTTTTCTTTCAGTGTGTTTGTTGTGGTTTTCTCTAGTTACTTATCTCTTGGTAATACGAATAGAATATTCCTGCTGTCTTATCACAAGCTCGGCTCGATCTTTACATGTTTGTTCTGTGTGTACTGAGTGTGTGCGCGTCTGTGTATGTCTGTGTGTGTTCAGAGCCCCAGGCTATGCCTCCATACATGCATGGCCTACTGCTTAGCTATTACACTCTCCATGGCCCATTGACCTCTGCCTCCCTTGTCTCCCCAGCCTGGCCTGCCCAGAGGCTGAGTCAGTTCCTGTAGCCTGGCGCCTCAGAGCAGTTGGCTTTCACCGGGAAAGAGGAGCAAATGACATACTGCAAGAAAATCACTTAACCACATACCCTCTCTCATAACCCTTGAACCTTAACCTTCACTCTGCTTTGACCACAAGAAAAAATGTGTAGCTTTTAGTCAAAGCACAGCTGTCATTTGCCTCTTTCATTCTGCCTCTTTTTAAAAATATCAATGCTAAATGAAAACCACCACGTGCTGATAAACAATATTCATCAAACAATTTAATCCCTTTTTATGTTCACTGTTAAAAAAACTGAATGCTTCTAGCAGAATTCTATGAAACCTAAGCTCAGCAAAACATGTATAAGACCATATTAAATAGCTCAACACGCCGTACCTTTCTTGTGTTTACTGAAGAGTCATGGACTGCTGGTTATCATTTCTCTGTTTATACCAAGTTAGATTCTAGATTCAACTAAATATTGTTGTAAAAATCTTCTTTCTCCTATGGCATTCAAAATAAGCTACTAGATTTTTTTTTCCCAAGGTGTTAATGTATATCTCTCTCTCAATGCAGTTTGCTACTTTACTTGCTAATGCTATTTGACTGTGTTCTCTTTGCAGAAGATTCAAATTGAAATTTAAAAATGCAAATTGATGTTACTGGGGAACTAAACTAAATAAAACTACAATACATTTTTATATATCACTCCTAATCAAATTAAAAATTAATTGTTTTAGGGACTTTGGTATATTTTAAAACTTCAAATATAATCAAACTTTATGAAACATTGTTTTAATAGTAGCAGTGTTTGCATTATTTTTACAGCCCTGGAGTACTTAACCTAAAGTAAACTTGACTAAACTAAAGTTTACCTGAATTTAATCTACAATAACCTGCTATTAGAAGAAAAGGGGCAATCTCATTCTTATATATGCTGGTTAAAACACCTATGGATAAGGTGACTCATCACTTCTTGACACACTTTAAATATGTATCTGGTATTTCTAGTAAAAGTTCTTTTTCTTCAAAAAAAGAAAGCACTTTATGGCTTTAAAGTTGCAAGACATCGACTATAAGCCACAAAACTCTTATTCTGATTTTATAGAGTATTTAAAGGATCACTGTCTGGTCACCATTCTGGATCCAAAAAGCCTTGAGCATGTGCCGTAACTGCCGTTACAACATTCCACTACATACAGTGCGCACTAAAGCTCCACCCAATCTCCTTTTAGCCAGTGATAATACACATTACTGAGTGCAGAGTCTGTAATGAGTGAGCGCGGAGAAGTACACTTTATTCATGGGCTCATTTTTTTTGTGTTGGAGATAAAAAGCCAACGGGGTGCTCTTCAACTCATCTCTAGCAATTACACAAGGAAATGTCTTATAATTGGCTTTTGCTTTATGTCCAGCCATTATCAATGTCCCTTACAGGCAGAGAGAGAAATTGGGAGGAAGTTGGAGTACTCAAAGTCCATTTGCACATGAATTAGGATTGTTAATAGGGATGTGCAAAACTACATCTTTTCAAAATCAAGCAGTTCGTTGCCTGACTAATTTTTCTTATATGGACCATACATAATTAGGCTGGATTTGGGGTCATCTGACCTCGATTGTCCCATTCTCACAGGGCGTTCATATAAGATATGTTCTTGTCTTTTCAATATCTGGACAGTTTTTAAATATCTAAAAATGCAGCAATCATGGCAAACTGCTAAAACAACAACGCAATGATCAAAGAACTTGCAATGCCCATTAGAATGTCTATAACAAAGTAAAAGTGGACAAACGTTAAACTTTAAAAGGAATATATCATGCAAACCTCCCTGTCACAAATGATCTCACAAACTGACTAGTCAGTTGTCAGATGGAAGACAGAAATTAAGATATATATATATTTAGAGAGAGAGAGAGGGAAAGAGATGACACTGTGTTTAACACACTATGAACAAGCGTGAAAGATGGCGGGATCACCTCGTCAGCTTTGGTTTTACTCTGTGCTGATGGCGCCCAGCACTTCCTATGTGCAGACTAGAGGAGAGCATGAGAGTGAGCAGTTTCCAGTGTCTGGCACCGAGGAGAAGGGACTCTGAGCTGTCTAATAGTATAAGATCGGCTCTCTCTAATTGGGAGAGAAGTGGGACTTCCTTCTGGAAGCAGGCGGGAGATGGAGAAAGCACTGTTCTGTTTCGACAAACTGGATAGAACAGGAGAATGGAGGGCTTAACCTGAGGCTAGGAAAAACAGACCGAAGAAACACACAAACTTAAACCATGGCACGAGCACACACTGATACACAGTGTATGTGCCCACACTATAAGCTTCTTAAAATATTACACCATGAGAGACCTGACATTGTGCATCGGAGGATAAATTAAATGTAGTTTTCCTCAAAAATCTCCCTCACCTTCAAGTAACCTTCCTACTCTTATCTCTTTTTAATGATTGGTTGCATCTACTGTCGGTGCGGAGTGAGTTTTACTCTTGGTGATTGAAGACACTCTTACGCTCTGTCCTAACCAAGTGGGATACAACAAATTCACTGTGTACAATATTTTTTCCCTGTTTGCGCTGAAAGTGAACTAATCCAAAATGCACATTCAACTGTATTTGATATGTACAGTAACAACTTAGTGGAACAGAAAAATTGACCAATGTGATCATTGTGACATTATGCAACATATTTGACCCATATTTTAACTTCTCGTTGGATTATGCAGCCTAATTGTAAGAAAAAAAAAAAAAAGAGTTAATTTCTGTAAAATAACAAATGAATGCTACAGTTCCATGATGTATAAATACTACAAAAAAATGTTTTCTTCACATTACAGTAATTTGTTTCATAAAAGTGTATTTTATTGTTGAACACATCTCAGTTCTTAACAGGTTTGATTATTAACGATGTAGTCCCCCAAATCAGTCCACATAGGCCAAACATCCAGCGTTAGCCACATCTGCAACCTCTGTCCCCGTCTAACTCTGTGCCGTCTACATCAGCAGGATCATTGATGCTGGATAAGTGCCACTCCATTACACATCAAATCCAGCACCACTGACCTGGCTTACAGCCAATCCAAGAGTATAGTCAGTCTATTTAAAAATACACAAATCCTATTCTTGTGGGGTGTGTGAACATGTAAATTCACCAGAGCTGCTTCAGACCCCAGGGCGAGTTATCAGCCATAAACCGAGATGACCGATTGATTCAGGTGCATGCACATTTAGACGTGGCATGCTCAATTTTCCCTCTTCAATGTCAGTCAACACCTACCATCTACTTCTGAGTGGCTAGACGGCTTTCAGCTCACACCTTCATTTATTAGAGAATGTTTAATTTGCTGTTAGATATGAAAACATTACCATCATACTCACAGAAGAATTGAGAGCAGAGCATTGAGCTAAGAGCTCTGCTAATAGGCTATTTGCAGTTATTAGTCCGCATTAATAATCCATTACCTGTCAGGCTAACTCTTAAAAGAAGTAAACCTTTGGAACTGCCATCAATGTCCACCAATATCAAACACCCAACTTTTAAGATAGCAGAGATCCTCGAGTGGGTTGACAGGGAAACTCCAGCTAATGGCTTGATTTAAACATCACAGCGATAGAACTAGGAATTCTGGGAGGGGGGAGAGATTCTTACCTTGTTTTAGGGGATGTTGTCAACCATTCTTCATGTTTTTCAAATGTTATCAAGTATGCTGCAATTTCCTGTCAAACAGAAAGACACATAGGCGTTAATGTTACAGAATATCAACAGCTTTTTAACATTGCACACATTAAACTAAGTTTCTAAGACCATGTTGCTTTCAAAACCAACTCGCGGGCTCAGGAACAGCACTGTGGAAATTGCATTCAGAGGATTTTGTGGACATAGTTGCTCCCTCATTGTCTGAAACTCACATTATATTATGTGAAGACGTGAATGACATGAAAACCTCCTTACAGTGGTTGTTTGATTGCTGTAACAAAAGAGAAATCATTTCTTGGGATGCACAACAAGCATGACAGCAGATGATACGATTTCTGGTACCAATGTTAACCCAGTCATCACTGTCACCCAACAAAAGAGACAAGTGGATGAGTGAAACGTATCCCATCGTTCCTTCACAAAGCTAATCATGGGAAATGAAAGCAGACTGGGTACTGACAAGCAACCTCATGATTACCTGTGACAGCCAGCCATTCATTTCACACTGAGGGCATTTGTCATACAAAGACAGCAGGAAATGCGGAGGGACACAAATGATGTTATCAAAAAGGAGTCCAATTATTTACTGATCTTAGCGCATTGATCTGGGTAAATTAAGATAAAACTGAATAAACAGCTTTAAGAAAAGATTTGTAAAGACTAGACATTGCTGACACAGAGTTCAAGAGCATTTGTGATGAGAAATGTTTTCGTGAAACTTGACGTTGTATTAGTTCCTGGCAGTTTTAAATTAAAGGGAACCGCAGATTCAAAAGATTAATCCCAGGTACATACTGTACCTGTATAAAAACGTTGACTTCATTACTGTTTTAAAATTCAAATGGCTTTTCACTGAACTCGCTTAAATAGCGGTTCACCAAAAAACGGTCAATCAATAAGCTAGAACATTGCGTCAAGCAGTCTACACACGATGTAAATCCATCACACTACAATCAATTTCAATATTCTGAGCTTGACATGATTTTTTTTACTAACCTAATTAAACACTGTAAGCCTATCAATAATAGCCCAAATATTACTCGAATCCCAAAAACAAATGGTACTGTATTTAGTTGCCTTTAGGAGTTGTAATATATATTTATAGTCAGTAACTCTATGTTTTAATCCTGTCACAGTTGGCAGTAGGAGCTATCCCTCGAGGTACCAGGGTGCCAAGACTGGCAGTGCCCACACAGAGAATGCTAGAGTTGGTGATGGCCTGCAGGTGCTGTCTGAAAGATAGTGCTGTTCTGATTAACGTTCTGGGCTCCTGTCATCAGGGCCAGAGGGAAAAAGACAAGGACGAGAGGAAGATGCTGTGGAATATGACCATGGAGAAGAGGAAGAGAACCTCTCCATAATAAAACACACACTTGCCTGGTTTGCAAAAATAAAAATTCTTCAGAGGAGTTAGTATATATTTTATTTTTCTATAAGCTAAAAGCAGGTTTTGCTAATTTAAAAAAGAGAAAACTTGATCTTACTAAACACTCATTTAAAACAGTTAATATGTGCGTTTTAAGAAAATAAAACCAAGTCCATGGTGCATGGTGCTAATTTACCACCGTGTTTGTGAGTAGTGTTTGTTTTACAAGCCAGAAAGATAGCTGGGGGCGAAACTCCTTCATTGACCTTGAGGCCCATTTGAGATTCTTCTTCTTTATCGTTTTCCCATTAAAAGTCAACATGCCGACCTCTGAGCTAGGGGGATGAGCCGAGAGGCCCGGGCCAGTAAATAAAAGGCAAACGTCTGCATCCCCCACCTACTCCCCGAACAGATGTCGAGAATTATTCCAACCCCCCGATCAGCCATAAAGGTGCAATAACCTTACGGCAAAAAAAACCCCCACAAACAAAAACAGAGGAGCCATTAAACAGCTGTGAGAAACAAAGTTTGTGCTGTGTTATAATGAGCGGCTAGTTCTCTGTTGAGTTGATTTGGTGCAGTTATCAAGATGGAGCATTAAAGTCTGGCCAGCAGCTGCCAATCAAGTGCTCTCTAAAACTTGGGTCAATGTTTCAAATTTAAAATTTTCCAATGGTTAAAGAATGTTATTTATATACATACAGTATATATTTAGAAAATATTGGAAAACTTACAGTATTTGCTCATCACCATGCCATCCAAGGTGTATATTACTTTCTTTAGCTGAAGACAAATTGAGATTTTGGAGAAAACTACTTTATGAATCTTCTCCACCAAATGCAAGTAAACTAGGCTCACCATACACCATTTTTTAAAGTCGAAAATATATATTTAAGCAGGTTCAAAGTAATCTACACAACTCCAGCCAACAAATATGGTAGCAGAACATTTGCCAACCATAAATGTTATAATGTTAAATTATAAAAGATAAGTGTCTATGAACCATTAAACACAAACACACACACACACACATATATATACAGTATATATATATATATATATATATATATATATATAGTTCTCTTATTCACTTGCATTACATGAAGAAAAACCTGCTTTCCTCCAAAACTTTAATTACTCTTCGACTGAAGAAAGTAAGTCATATACATCTTGGCTGGCCTGGGGGTGAGTAAATAATCAGGAAGTTTTCATTTTTGGACAAACTATTTCTTTAAATCTCACGTGGTGTGGTGATATGATATTTATAATATAAAAGAAATAATGCATAGGTTTATATATTATATAAATATTATGTCACTACAACATAAGATTTATGTTGTACTTACAGTTTCAAGAACTTTTTAATAATATAATTTAGATGTTATGATTCATTATAAAACCATGTTTCTTAATGTAAATAAATCATATTATAGAGGTGGCATTGCATTTTTGAAGAAAAGAAAAAAGCTCACATCATTGTCCTACCTACCACATACAGGTTTGATTAAGTCAAAATGTAGCAAATAACCTTTGTGTGCCACAAAGCTGCCTGTACATGTGCCTGACATCTCTGCACCGCACTCCAGCATTACTACAAAGGAGAAAAGGACCTTGACATTGGAGAGTCTGTAAAATCCATGTATCAGGAGCTTACATCAGAAAAGCTGATTACTGAGAACCGTGTCTACCTGCACCTGTTTAAAACGCTCTTAATATGCTAAATGGTGTCACCTCTACAAGGTGAACTAACACACATGAAACACTGCCACCTTTTTTCCCATGTCCTGTTTCTGTCTCCATCTGAGGGCAGCATGTAAACGAGAACCTCTGATAGGCACATCTCTGATTCAATTTTAAAAACGCTTCCCTGATAGGGTACCAGACAACAGCGGCCTCAATTTTCACTCAAACTGTCATGCTCGACAGCAGCTAAAGCAAGAGGGTCTTTTGCGAATATAAGGAAACGTCTGGCAATTTAAAATAAAATATGACACGCATATTTCCCTTACTTTGTTTCTGGTGTGGAAAATTGACACAATAACAGCATAATGCAAGCAAACACAATTTCGCCCCAATCCCTCCATCCTTTTTAAATCAAGAGGAGACAGAGAAGAAGCTCTGATAAATGCAATTCCCATCACATTCCTCTTGCGCACAATACGCTGCTTGTATTAGCAGACATTTGATGAGGCGTTTGTTCCAACGGTAGTATCTGTGTCCCTGGCTGACCCTTGTCGCCTCTATCTTTCACGTTTGAGTCTTAGATTGATGTTGGTAAGGAGAGGCGTCGAAAGCATCAAAATTCAGTTTGAAGTGACAGGGTTGATCACTTGAAACAACGACAGACGTCCTATTAAAACTATGTTCGGCATCTCTCTGGCATTACCCCAGCACCCATCAGACACTTGCCTCTAAACACCATTCGCATCTCCCGGTTCCTATGAGTAATTGAGAGCTCACAGACATTCTCAGGGGAACAAACTCCTCTATTTGAATCCTAATATTCTATTAAGACTAACGGTCTTTGGGACTGTTTAATTTAAAGGTTCCAATGTCTCTTTTAAATCTGAAACAAAAAAGTGACTTGATCAAATGGATTCATCATTCACAGCATGAGTTTTCATGGGTTGCGCATATGTCAACCTCATTCTTTCAACCCACACTGTTTTCCACTAGCACTCCCAGACTTCAGTGTACTTCTCTGAAAAGAGTCCTATACTAAAACACACTTTCAAGCTTTCTGCAGCATTCTACTCTGTTATAAAGGCACAAATAAGTCCCAGATATAGTGGAGTAAGTAAATGGGTTACAGAAGGCCTTCACCGCATAAGATAAATGTTTTTGCGAAAGAGATGCGAGCACACTGGATATTTGCTTACTTTATATAGAACTGTATAAAATGATGATGCTTTCATTAGATTGAATAGTGCATAAACTGAATTCATGTACAGTGGGGTCCAAACTTCTGAGACTCATTTGAAATCTGGGATTCAAAATGTAATTTAAACCTGGAAGTAAACAAAGGATGCATAAAATAAATTGGTTAAATAATTGGTAAATTAATTGGTGTACATTTTGACACTTTACATGTTAAAATGCTTTTGGTGGAGTGCTTGGTGTCACACAGTATATGATTCTGACCTTGTTCTCCACTTGAGAGCAGGAAGTGGGAAGATGGATATGAGGGATTGGGGGGCGGGATGAGCCTCTCAACCGATTCTATTCCCAATGATACCCTTTTCTCACTGGAAAGTGAGGTCATCTGATATTTCCTGCAGGGCAACCCATGAAACTGACCTGGCCAGGGCAGGGCGCAAATGGATTTGAGGGAAACCGGGGCGAGAGGATTGAACTACCCAGGCATCCCTTAGGGCGAATTGAAATGCAATTAGACATAGAAGAGAGTGATATGCAGGGAGGGACAGTTGAGGAGGGAACGGGGAGATGAGAGGATAAATGAACGAGAGCGGGAGAGGTGTGAGGGTATAACAGACGAACGAGAGTCAGCAGGGATGAGAAAAGGTCAAGGACTTGAGAAAAAGCTGTGGAGCTCTGCATCTCTCACACAGCTCATTAAAAACAAGCACATCATTGTAAGACGCTTTACGCACTTCAGGAGATTGTGCATTAAATGGATGAAATGGATAGGGTTCATCCTGGCCTGTTATCAGACACAATGAAAACAGCTATATTTAAGCTACAGTTCACAATGCCTCAAACAACTCAAAAAAAACAACAAAAAAAAACAACAACAACAACAAAAAACAGCATGAATTTTCTTGGATCAGGATGTTTAGCCAGTTGGTGTTAAAAATGATTATTATTTAATATCAGTAATATCTCAACATCTCTCAACACTCTAATGCTGCATTCACAAAGACTCGATAGATGACCTAATCAATTCTCTGCATTTGATAGGGTTATGGGTCTGTCACGTCACGTTATACAAGAACGACTTAAACCCAAAGACTCGAAACAGGTGAACTAATTCCAGTAAGAACTTTACGCAATGCACATGCACGACTGAATTAATCACTCCCCGAGATGACTCGTTCTTCCCAAGTCACATTAAAGTTTTTTTTAAATGAACGAATCGTTCAAGAACGACCATCACTATTCCACACAACGTCTTTCCTTTCTTCTTACTTATGGAAGCTAGTTCATCCACATCTGTATTGCGGTCAGGGTTACTCGTTTTGTTGCTAAAACTTTCCGTGACGGAGATTAACCAAACCAACTACTGCTGAGCGCTGGCAGCGTGTCTGTGATCACGCAATTCTGTTCCGCTTTTTCAGACGGCTGAGCACTAAAGTGACAAATGCTAATGTATCAAATTATATATATATATATATATATATATATATATTCAAATGTATATCGAAATATCAAAAATGTGTTTAAAAATCATATCACAATTATTGAAAAAAATTCTATCGCGATATATATTGATATCGAATTATTGTCCAGCCCTATGCTGAAACGGTCATAATAATCAGCTTCCGATTAATAAAAAACATTCACAACTTCAGATTCAGCTTGTTGTTATGGCAAAAAATTTTATAAAAAAAGAAAAATCTAAATTATATGGATCGATAAATAGATCAAAATTTCCACTTGTGAACTACAGCTTTTTAATAAATAAAATAGAAAGAAAGAATATACAATAAATACTTATGATCAAATTACATTAAAAACCATACATTTACATTTTGCAACTGGCAACAACAAGTTTCTGCAACGATCCATTTCAGAATTTTTAAAAAGCATAAAAAAATGGATATCTCTGAGTTGCCATCACAACAACTGAACTCTAACAGCCAATTGTAGAATTTCTGAAATGTTGTTTTTCGTTGAGACAACCCTACAGTTCAAAAGATCCTGAAAGTCATGCTCAGTACAGAATATTATGTGTGCTTAAACAAAAAGTTTTCAACATATACGAACTATAATTTATAAAGATATTTTATAATGTTCATTAAATCTGAGAATACTCTTAATGGAAAAAGACAACAGGAGAGTAAGTTTAAAAATATTCAAGACAAATGTGAGTTCAGCCAGAAAGCCACAGAGGAGAAAAGAGAAGAGATAGCAAACAACAAAAGCACTCTGACTCCTGACAGCTGCACTTGGCATCTGTTGGCATGGTGTGGTGCTGTTCTATGAGTCCCTGAGCAGGGTTAAAAAGCTTTGCTTTCCAGTCAACCACCTATTAATCCCTGCATGCAGCCTCCTTGAGCAGCCCAAATGAGGAGCAGGAACGGCACTCGCAGTCGGCTTGCAGTTATAGCCCCTCTGCGCACGCCCCGCCAAGGCTATTCAATACTCATGATGCTCGGTGCTGTGCCCCCTTCTAAAGCTTTTGGCCACCAACCTGCCGACTCAACAGAAAGCAGTGGGACATGGCGTACCCTGTAAACAGGTCTGTAGGACGCGTAGAACCCTGTCAGCACGCTCTGAATACATCTGGTCTGTAACCGGGCAGGATGGAATCCATTTACTGCACACAGGCATCCCTCTCTGCTCATTTGAAAGTCTCTTCAAGGCCCTTTGCCCTTTCCCATAATATGCTTTTAAAGGGTGTGGGCAGATCATATCTCTTTCCCAGCACTGGTCAGACAGACAGCCAGTCTTAACCGCCCAACAGCCTACATTATACATACAGTTGGGCCGAGATCAATTCAGAATTGATCCAGAATAGCTTAGATGTTTTCCAGCTGGTGGTCAGTGAATGGTTTGGCATGCTGATTCGGCTGCGGTGCACCTCCCAGGTCCCAGACACTTCGAGGCCTCTCGAAACAAATTATCCCCAACTCACAGCACTGAATCCTACCCATCAAGGGCTGAGTGAGTGACTGAGTTCCAGCCGTTCTGTCTAGGCCTTCTGTTTCCACAGCGCAGCCGAGTGGAGGGGGATGTATTGTGGGAGGGAAGTGTTCGCACTTAGTGAGATTGTTTTGCTACTAGTGCCAGGTCCCACTGCACGGGATAGAAATGAAACTGCTCTTTGAAGGGATGTCATCATTTTAGAGAAGAAAAAAAGTGAAGACGCTAAGCGTCCCCTCGTAACAACTTCGCTCTGAGCATGACAGCTCAGCCTTGGCTACGCATCCCAAGGTCTGTGTGTGAAAAGTATGTGACGGGACGAACGATGCTTTCGTCCGCCGCAAAACAATAGGTCATCTCTCAATGATCTTTCTCAGCAAACATCAATATATGTGATTGAGATTCATTTGATGACATGCTGTGCTAATTGATCTGAATACATGCTAATTAAATCAGTATAGCATTTAATTTTAATCGATTGACACACTTAGTAATCATATTTGCTAAGAGCAACATCTGCTAAGAAGGGAATACAGAAGGTGAAAAGTCTTTTGCTTCACTGTAAAAAAGCTGTCAGAAGTAAATAAACTCCACAGTTGTGCAGTATTCCGCATTGAAAGAACGAAAGATAGAAAGGACAAAAATTAAAGATAGATATATAGATCTGGCATCACACTTCAGGTTCTGCGTGATAAATCCCTCCAATCCAAATTTCATGTGGTCGTAATGAAGGAGGAGGGGAAGTTAAGTATGCCCTCTGCCACATGCCTTGGGCACCAAAGCTAAGAAGCACATCCACTGCCTTATCATGCTTTTTCATGGATGTGGGGGAGGATGTTGAGCAGTTCTTCGGTTGGGACACAATAGGATACTCTATTCCCTCATGTGGCGATGAAGAGGATCATTTGTAAATGTCGGCCATTCGCTCCCACTCTCACTAACTCCATGGGGAGCAGCCAGGTTCACTTCCCTGAGTCCTGCGGCGCTCTCCTCCAATCTGCCCTCTCGTGTCCGTGCTTGGAGCCTTCTTCATCATCTATACAGCGGGACACCTCCCCTCTCCAGATTCCCATAAGCCACCATCCGCCCCAGCAAGGAGAGAAGAGTGATGCCTTCATTACCACATGCAGAACGGCCCTTCTGCCATGGCTGAACAGGGAAGTGCTGGGATCTTTCTCTAGACAGCTGTTTTCTTTAGTTTTACTAGAATTGGCAATTAATTCCAAAATCATAATCAAATTAATTAATTAATTAATCAAATGCATAGTATTTTAATACAATATGATATGTATTGAAATAAATATATATATATTTATAAATTATGTTTTTAAGTTTTTAAGTTTACTACAATGTCATCAAAATGTTATGGCACCTGTCAAAAGATATTCGAGTTCTTCCAATGTCCTTTTGAGACAAGTTACAACTTAAACTGCCAATCAAACGTTGAGTGATTTAATAGTGGTGACAGTGCCATTTCAAGTGTGAGACAGACTCATTTTGGAGGGATCATGGGTGGAGTGGGAATTAGAGTAAGAAGTGAGTCTAATGCAATGTCACTGAGTCTCATTGACGAGAGTCCCTATGGCGCACCTGATGTGTGAGAAAATAGGGCGAGAGACACAGACACCACAGAGCCCTGGCAGACCTGATCACTCACACGACTCTCACAAAGCCCTGCTTTAACCACTGACAGACTCCAGACTTGAACTACTGCTTGACTTGACACATAATCATGAGGATTTCTGATGACTTGACCAAGTAAAAGGATACTTGAAGCTCAAATCATTCGCAAAATAACAAATATCCCAACAACAGCTTTAGTGATTTATCAAAAAGACAGGCATGCAATTAGCCTACACCTACACAACCAGCTAAATAATGCTATCTGTCATATTCCAAATATGTTATGCTTTTCACTGTGGTGTAGCAAGTTACCTGTCTTGGTTAGTTCATTATTTTACAAATTTGCAGGTATAACCTTAAATCCATTGGTATTCAGAAATACTGTACATGCTTGGTAGTTGGTAATTGCTTGCCTCTAAACCATCATACTGTCAGTCTGTGTTCAAAGAAAGTGAAAAGTGTATAATGTGAGGTTGAACATTTTAGGTGTATAGTTATATTAGCAAAATATGTGTTAGTAAATATTTTAAATCACGTGACTTACTGAGGAGATTCTTTGCTTTTACCTTTCCTATGACAGAAAATGTCATTAGTTTACATGTAAAACAATTGCATGGACTCAAGTATAGTCTCAGAATCTATTCTGCTCTTCTGGAAAAAGGAGCAGGTCTATTAGGTTGTGCCTCTACTTTCGTACACTTCGCCAACCTGTTTATTTCAGAGCCCAGAATCAATTAATGCTGGAATTATCCAGTGAATTCCACTATTCAGCACAGCAAATGACTGGGGCACCCTTGCGTGAAACCAATTTCGAACTTTCAATTCGAGGCGTGCCCACAACCACCTACTGGGCTCTGTGCAAAAAAAAAAAAGAAAAAGAAACGCAGTTCACTTCGACTGTCCTGCCAGTGCCGGTCACCCGTGCAGCCCAGCACGTGGTTTGAGAACTGCTCCGCTCTATACAGAAACAACACCAGAATAAGGAATAATGCAGACAGAGGGAAAACTAAACTTTCTAGTGTTCAAACTAAAATCAATCCATTAGCATTGGGAGAAGAAATATCTCCTCAACAGAAAGACATGTCTAAAACTGCACTGACAGGAAAAACATGTTAGGAAATTCATAGGTACAGGGAGAAGAGTTATTTCAGCTCAACAAAAGTTGTGCTCTACAGAATAGAGAAATAGCCTGCAGAACTAGACGTTTTCAAAATTGGCTAGTCGTGGGCTGGCTGAATCGGTTTGTATGCAAGTCCTGTATAATTATGGTGGTTTTGAGTTCACTAGACACACTTTTAAGGGAACCTTCGCATAACGCGCTCAAACGTTCAAAAATTGTGCAACAACGCAATTAAATGGAACAGAACGCAAGTTTTTAAAAGTTGAACTAAAGTCGAACGAAAAAGTCTTAACAGTGCAAGTTTGACTTTTCTACGGTTTTGCGGAGAAACTACTAATAAATTAAACTGAAGAGCAAATTTGACTAGAATAAATATGATATTGGTCATCGGTTTTTCTTGAAAAATGGTCAAAGCACAGATGCACACACACACAGAAAGAAGCCAGCAGGCAGGGTACACTCTCTGTTCAAATTAGCTGGTCCACCTAAAGTGAGCTTTAATAGAGCACTGAACTGAGACCTACTCATCACTCGTTGTCACTTTCTCTTTTTCTCCCCTTTTTTCTCCTAGTGTTGGTTCTGCCATTGTACTGCATGCTTTGATTTGTCTTTGAGAGGGAAAGCTTTAATTGAAGTGTGTTTGTGCTATCTAGTGCATCGGTCAGGCTGCCTTTGTTTGGCTATCAGAGTGCCAGACAAGCAGCCCACTGGCTCTGCACTCTGTCGCCGCTTTGTGCTGAGATCACAATAAAGAGACAGTGCGACTGTGAAGGTCACACTAAGATAGAGTCAAATAAAGCTAAATCTCTCCTTAACAGCATTTACCTTTCAAAAAGCATCAAGGCTGGGCAATGGCCTGCCCGGGGCCATTAACATCACCTCACTTTAGTTCAGAAGTGTACTGTTAGATTTTCAAACAGTTTTCAGTGAAATGGCTAAAAGTTCATTTGGAGGGTGTAAAATCTTATTGCAAACCGTAATAGCTGATGACTGGAAATAGTAAATTACATTGTTTAATAGAAATTGCTAACAAAATGACTAATATGAAGCTGGTTAAACATTGTAGAGCTTAGCATAAGCACAAAAAAATAAATAAATTAAGTGCACAAAAGGTTGTCATTTGGAGCAGTGCACTTAAAAAGCACACCTTGGTACCTTGTACATTCATTATGAGTGCATATCAGTATGTAAAAAATGCTTTTGAGCACTTTAAGGTACTAATACAGTATGCATTCTTTTGGGGTCTATACTGTATAAAGTATTAAATTGCACCTTTGAGGGTCCAGCACAAGTGGATAACGCCATTATAAGTCCACACATTTCTCAAATCTGAAACGATACGATGGTAAAGTACCCCATCTTATGACCATGTAATCCTGTGATACACAAACTATCTATTAGTCTCTAAAAACTCTGAATATCAGCATATCAAATCAGTGTAGAAGCTGATGGAAAGTTATCTCCTCTATTTGTTTACTGACCCCCAGCAGCTATACGATCTTCATTAGACATGCTGCTAAGCAATTAATTGTCACCTGCTTTAATTTTCTCCCTAGCGGAGACTTCAATGGTCCTCAACGTGTTGAACAAAGGAGCCATGTTCAGGTGTTAATAAGAAACCATGTCAGACTCAAACAAAGCCACCTCATGTCACAGATATCCGCAGGAGCAGAGATGTAAAGTAAAAACCAGATCTCCTTATGCTGCCGGAAAGGGGACAAAAAAAGGAATATCCTTCTAATACATCATCTGATCTCATTTACAGATCATTTACCTGCACTGGGTTTCAGCCATGTATTTCATCTTAACCAAAGGACATGGTGGTGGCTACACCTGCTCAGATCCAGCAACGCGCACAGGCAATGTTGCAAAACCTTATCATATTCCATTTCTTTCATTTTTCTTTCCTTTTGCCAGGCTAAAAGGGATGATAAATGGTCTAAATAAACCAGATTTGCATTTCCTCAAGGAAATACCTGCGCATGCAAAGGAGCAAAAGAATAGCGTAGTTATAGTTAAGCTTTAGTCTTTAATAAATGGTTATAAGATAATATATGCAAGGAAGAAGGAAGGTTTCCAAATAATCCCGGCTTTAATAAATGTGAGATTTTCAAACATTAGTCTTAACGGGATAATTCAACCAGCAATGAAACTTCTGTCTGCATTTACTTTCCCAGTTTGTATGAATTTCTTAATTCTGAGTAACACAAAAATGAAATATCTTAACCATTAGATTTAAATAACACTGAACCCTTTCGACTTTCATATGGACCAAAACACTGAGCAATTTTAAATATCTACTTCTATGTTCCCCTTAATGTAAATTATATAAATCAAACTAAAATATATAGGACAACCAAGCCTAAAGCTAGGTTGGGTAGGGTTAGTGCGGAGAAATTCTTAGGGTTAGGGGTTTAGAACAAACCCCTAACCAGAATGTTTGAGAAGTATCAATACAGAGCTGCCTTGCAAGCACTGTAATAAATAAATCATTGAGTACAAAGATGAATTTAGGAGTGAGCAGCTGCCAAGGCATAATATAATTCATGGCCATGCATCAATGTTACTGGCAACTGCTCCGGCACTATAAGGCAAAACTCACAGTGCCAGGTGCAAGCACATCAATCCCCCTCATCACAGAACAGCACAAAGGAATAAAAGAAAGATAATTCTCCTTTTATTTACCAGTGATTAAAATAACAGAAATTGGCTAACCGTTTCAGAACACACACAGAAAGAGAGCGATTTTAACTACTCTCTAATCTTGGGCCACAAACACAAAAGCTCCCTCAGTATACAAGCCATGTTCTTCAATGTAATAAGGACCTCAACTGGTGGTTCACAAGTCTGGCAAGTGGCTTTTACCCCCAAATGTTCGTGACTTATGTGGGCATAAAAACTTGAAAAGACTTTTAGAAACCAAAGCTGCGAGAGCTGACTGAAACATTGAATGGTCTAAAATCACTAAAGATGTATTACAATGGTTGCTATGGTTACAGACATTAGTTACAGACAAGCTGAGATAAGTGGACTGAGTTCAGTTACCTGCCCATGGAGACAACATTCAATCCGATTCTGCTTGCTGCTGTATGTTAAGGAAATATTGATAGTCACACCTGTTACTAAATACGTTTGTCCATCTCAAATACTGATTGAACAGTCACAGAAATGTACTGTTCAGTTATTAGACAGATGACTAATAAACGTGTTAATATAAGTTAAAAATACAGAGGTTGTAAACATCCACTGGGTAAATAAGGCTTCCGCTCTAGAATATTCTCCTCATGTTAGTCAGATGCCCCGCTCTGAAACAGTGCTTAAGGAAACGTTGAGGGGAAAAGCAATTATATTAAGTTTGATACTCAAACCGTTTGTGTGTACACACCTTGTGTATGCATTATGTGAATTCAGACTAAATTGAAGGAGGTACAGAAAGTGTTTGAGTGGCTGTTTTTTTCGTCTTCATGTTTTTTCCGTGTCTGCCTTTTCAGCAAACCCAATGTTTTGCTGTCGGCAAACTCACTGAATTACTTATTTAACAGATAGCATTTATTCTGTTGTCAGCAGAAGAAAAAGGTTCTTGTCCATATAACAGGGAAAACCAATGCAGTGTAAAATCAGAGGTCATTTAGAGACAAACAGGATTGAGCAAGGGGTAAGGATTTGTCCTCCTCTTCTCCTAACATGAATTAGCGACTAAACACAACGCGACGTTACAAACATCCACTACGGCATTTCTTTGTTTTGGTAGACTTTTTCAGGAGGCGATAAAACACTTTTCTCTGTTTATCAGCAACGGGTTTTGCTGAACTTATTTATAACTGTTTCACTGAATGTTTCATAGAGGTTTAAAACATCATTGATCTTAATCGTGGTGTGTGATGTCTTCCTGATCGTTGTGTCATATCCCCTCCAAGGCCAATAATAAATGTAGAACCCCAGGCGGAGCGGTAATCCACGTGTTCTGGCTACGGACAAGAGATAAGCTCCCTACCCCCATGGGGAGGAAGAGGGAAAGAACAAGAAAGGAAAAAGCACGCCTCCACACTCATACTCTTATGTCTGCCTCGGTTTTCTGTAAAGACAGGGGCCCAAATGTACAGGAGAGATAGTGACATGTCTGAACAGGAGAGGTGGGGGGTGGGGGGTGGAAAATAAATAAGAAAAACATCTGCATTTGCCTTATCGCGTGGCACTGCTATTTAAATGGCATGCCCATCATTTTCTGGATCACAGTTGTTATTCACGGCTTAGAGCGGTGGAAATTCTTTGAGCCAAGAGGATCACACCTCAGTCGGAAGGACACAGATAAGGACGAGCCTCCGGCACTTAGACACCTCACCACAATGCTTTAACACGGAGCGACATTCTTGTCGGAAGATGGTGGAATGACAAGCAAGACAAATCTTGCCTCGTTTAATATTCCCCTGACTGACATTTTTACATCTCAAGGTTTACGACAGGGTTCGTACAGGTTTTAAAGAGTTAATTTAAGCAATTTTGACTCGAGGGTCAATTCCCTTGTTTGCATAATGAGCACAGTGCCTTTTATGAATTTTATTTTCCTTCACATATTTTACACTTCTGCTCTTCCAACCAGCTTTTTTATTAAAACGAGAACTTGACCTGACAATGTAGACACGAAATGCAAACACAATTTCTTTAGCCATGAATCTACCTTGTTGTTGTGAGACATGCAACCAGAACGTAAAATTAACTTTTTATTATACAGTACTCGCCAATGGTGAGTAAATTGAGAATAACTTCGATAAAACTTTTTTTTTTTTTTTTTTTCACTAGAATTATAGTTTCTACATGAAAATTTCTGTCAAACAGGTTGTTTACCACAAATATCTCAATCTCAGCAAAACTTTTGTTTTAAAAGTTTTAAGTGTGTGTGTGCAAGGATAGCTAAACTTTACATACAGTATCATATATTTATTTTGCTTGGCAAAGCACAGTTTTACTTACATATGCTACATGGCAAGTGTTTCATTTTGGATCCTGTGTGTACAACTTGTGATAAACGCGTTCAATATACACTAATACGTTTTTGTTAAAGCATCAAATTCAAGCATATTTCCATATTTCTTGAAAGATAATATAAAATCAACTATCCAAACTCTGTATGAAGCTTGGATTGATGACATTCTGCATGTCCCTCCCCAGACACAAACCTTCGCTATGAGTCACGCTATCTTCAAAAATCATTAAAAAGTTAATAATTACATTAAGCTTTTAAAGTACGTAAATGCCCAGGGTTTCAAAAGAGAGGCTGAGCGTTAGAAAGAAACCCACTGAGATACAGGAGACTGCGTGGAGCCAGCGCTCAGAACCAGGTGTGTAGCTCCCATCTCAGCCGGGAGCGAGCACTGCAGTCCTGCACCCCCTGCCAGCGAGGAGCCCTGCCATCAAAACCCCCCAAAGCGCCACACACCCATCCATCGCTCCACTTGTCTAATTAAACATAGTTAACATTCATCCCAAGGTCTTATGCAGATGAGCAGAGAGGGAGAAGAGGTGCATGGCGCATTAAGAAAAACAACATGGTGGTGGGTGCTGGGGCAAATTGAGACTCTGCGAGATATCTTCAATTTGACCTCATTCATCAATTAATTAGAGCTATTAGGGGGTGGTGGGCTGGAACAAGAGCAGAAGTCATTGCTGTGTCACTCCTGGAAGCTGGTAAATGGCTTCTGCCACTCCTCCTGTGCCTCTGAGCTGACATATGTCAGTCAGCCTGTCACTTTTAGTGATGTGGACACACAAATAAACACACACAATGCTTTGACGAAGACGCTCAAGGAATCTTCATCTCCACTGGCTGTTGTCCTAGAGAAACTCCCTGCACCTCTTATAGAAAAAAAGGAACTCTTGGACACATCAGTTGGAGTTTTAATGTGTGCGTCTCTCTATTATACAGCAACGTCCTGGACCACCAAGGTGAAACCTGAATGCCTCAACCAGTGGGACAGAATGACAGATTTGCAGGCAGCTCAAGTCTGATTGAACTGCAATAATACCAGTCGTATTTATTCATTCATTTTTGCATTTCACACAATTCACCTACTTGGACCATGCAAGCAAACCCGAAAAAATTTAAAACACACAAACTAAGAGCTTCCAGACATCCACGTTGCTGCACACCAAAACAATACAAAAATAAATGATATTTTACTGACAGAAAATGAAATGCGTATATATATGTGACACACTGGTGAGCTGCGCCATGGCTGACTCAGAGTATGGGTAGGGGTTGCTGGTGGGTTTTTGCCAGGGAGACGATGGGGTTCTGGGTTGCTGTGTTATGGCAACTCATGATGGATTCATATTTTTGGACGAGGGCTCCACGGCCAGCCATGCGGAGCAGCATGGAGCTCCCCGGGATCCTGTTTGTAACTGTCTGCACGACAAGGACCCCAGGGAGCAGGCGCTTAAATTCACTCACCTTCACCAGATACCACAGATCTGTTTCCAAGCACAGGCAGGTGGAGTAAGGCCCAAGCCCATAATCTCTTGTCTCAAACACACTCACACACACACACACATATGGACACATTCAGTCCTTTGTGGGCACTATATGTGATCTACACGTCTAAACACCATCTGCCCGAAGACAAAGCTTGCATGGCAGGAACAGCATCTACCTCAAAATGTCCTCATATACCAGAGTATTGTCTTGGTCTTGCTTTCTCACACCTCCTTTCTCTCTAAGTAACTATGTGAATAGATTGTCACCCAGGTAGCAGTATTTGGGCAGAAATGGGCCGTATTCCTGGGGTTTTAATGTGAGATTCAGGCAGGGGGCACTTGAAGGGTTGCATCTGTGCCGTAGAGTGACATAAGTGTGTGGTGGAAATGGCCGAGCGAAGCTGAGCTCAGTGGCGTCGAGGAAAACGATGATGAAGTACGACATTAGCGCAGTGATTAACTCCTCTTCTGCTCTTCCTCCTCTCCGTTCGGTCCCATTTCCTCCAGCATGTCAAGCTGTTTTGATCATTCCATGCGAGATTCCCTCGGCTCGTCGTCCATCTGTGTGAGAGAGAGCTAAACCAGTGTGCGGTCCAATGGAAGGCGCCACAAAACGACTCCTTCGGATCCCCCCATTACAGCGTGCAATCCACAAAGAAATCCCACAATTTTCATGAGACAGTTCCATATGGTGAGCTTGGTTTACTTATAAAAAACAAAGCTGATTGTGAAATGTTACTACAAAAATGTTGTTACGTAAGGTAAAAAGGTAACTGATCTGACTCATGTCTAGCAGCGGATTTCTCAAACGCACAAACACCTCCACAAGTACACAGTCACCTTCAGGCTGCCATATTCTATAGATAAAACATTAGAGGGACAGTGCAAAGTCTAAAAAAGAATATTCTGGGTGCACTGTAGACTAGAGCTGAGCTATTTTTATACAAATTTCAATTATTTAAATTTATATTCAGGGTTTTTCCTGCATTTAAAATTTTTTGGACGGCCACCAAAAGGAACCATGTGATGTATGGCTGCTGAGCTTGTGATAGCGTTCTTGTTAACTGAGGGAGAGAAAGAACAGAGAACACTCTCTCTGCCTGTTTAAACCGGGTTCTTCAACGCTTTAAAATCTGATCCCTCAAACCTCTTCAGGAAGTGTCTGGGTAAGGCAAAGCTAAATGCATCTGCTTGTGGAAACCACATGCACATTTTACCCCTCACAAAATGTAAAAAATGTAAAAAAAAAAAACACACACACACACAAACACATGACACATGACAGTCACACGGTTTATAGGTTATATGACATGTTATAGTCAGATATAACTGAGCTAATGCTAGACGCATCACTGTGGATTCAGCTGCAAGACGACGTCTGAACTGAAGCAAATAAAACAAAGTCACAGAACCTTAACACACAGTCTTCACTGGAGTCATACTGATTTATTTTTCCAGTGCTGTTGCCGCTCTCTTTCCTGTTGCGAACTTCGATTTTACACTTAGCTGATGATTAATAAATGGCAGCGCATATCTGTTGATTTCTTTGACATGGCCTTTGTTAATTTTGTATATAGTGCAAGAATTCAAGACAGGAGTTATATATATTTTGCAGAGACACATTTATGTGGCCAAGTGTAAAAGGAAACGTTTTAAGATCGATATCTGAAAAGAGAGAATGCATAAAGTGTAAACAGGCTCTCTCTCTGTGTGTTCCGTACATGATGCAGCTAACATGAACACTTTCAATAAAAGAAAAAAATAATCATAAGCAGTGATTTAAGTGTTGTTGACACAAATCTTTTGCGATGTCCTAACAACTGAGATCAGCACACAATGCACCCATGTCCGCTAATGATTGATTCACAATTTAACGACTCATTTGAACCGATTCATTTTAATGAAAGGTTAATCTGGCCAACACTCAACTTACAAGACATCACTGTCTGAATTGGTGTATATCAATTATAAATAGGCATGTTTTTCCCAGAACACCTCAGATGAGAGACCATAGTGTGATTTAGCCTTGATATAACCTTAATTAAATATTTAGCCTTAATCCACAGTAATTCCAGGTCATATGATGGTAAATTACTTATAAAATAGCAATTTAGCTAGCTGTTAATTTTATTCAGCTTTATAGTAGAAAAATAGACTATTAATTAAAATAAACTTAATTTAATTAAATTTTTTATTGATTTTCAATATTAATATGATTATGCTATAATAATTCTCAGGTCTAGCAAAGGATCCTACAAAAATATGAAAGTGATATTTGGGATGATACTTTTATACTGTGTGTGGATGACTATCAACCACCACCTTTTTTGACCCAGGAAAAACCCTGATATTTTGATTGTTTATGCAAGCAAATAAATAAAAATACAAAAAAATGATTATACAATTAAAATCATTTAAATGCATGTGCACACATACATATAGATTATCACAATGTCTGTTTCATGCTGACCTGAAGACTCTAAATCTATATTGCCCAGCCCTACCATTGACTGGTGTTAATGGCTGAGGGATCAGCAAGGTGCATACTTGTTAATCAGAAGAGCAGGTGGCATGTGGCATTTTATCTGAAATTGTTGCCGCAGAGCAACAGTCTGACCGGCTCATACAGCGAGCCCTCATGCTGATGCTTCACAAATCTAGCTTAAACTCGAAGAAAGAACAAAAGCTGAAACTGATGAACTTCTCAAACGCAACGCTATAGAGAGTTCTGGGTTCCAAACATGTCTGGCTCATGTTCAGGACGCATCCTGCGCTGCCGCCCCGAAGCCTACGGGGAGGTGAGAGTCGTGTCGAACACATTTCTCAGAGAGTGCCTTCTCAGGGACCTCTTTGATATGCAGATTCTCAGTGCCCCGTGGACGTTTCGTCACCAGCACCCAGCGCTGCTCGTTAGCATTCTTCATCATTATGGCTAAAAATGCAAAACAAGAATAAATGGTCTCTTTCATTCGCAAAGACAGATGAAAAATTGAATCATTACGAGAATAACTATTGTTTGCCAGGAAAAAAGCCGAATGACTGCAGGCTGTTATTACAAGAGAATATGGATGAACGAAAACTCACAGCGAGAAAGATCTGATTTCATCAACAGTAATTCACCCTCACCGTTCAAATCATCCAAGGATGTTTGCTAACACGTATGTGCTGACAGCAAGAGACAGCATTAAGGATGGCAGAAAGCAGAGCATCACGTCAGCTCCAAACAGCCGGCGTGACAGCAAGTTGGCCTCGCAACAACAACAACCTTTCCTCAGCCATCATGCTCGCCCAAATACACAAGCGTTGGCTCTCATTCCAGTGGCTAATTCCATTAAAATACTGTCATTCTGCATTTAAATCATTTCTCATAAGGACAGCGGTTTGACTTTACTCAACCAACCACAAGGACACGATGAAAAAAAAAGAAGTCATGGCATATATCACCTATCTCTCATCATTCCAGTCTGCAACATAAGGAGCCACATTACAAGAGACGCTCCACTTTCCACAGGCAAATAATTACAACACTTTCTCTCCCTGGTCGCATCACAGTGTCTCTCATCTATTATTTAGGTTTTAATTTGGCTATTTGAGTTTTGCTCTCATTTGAGGCCAAGTAAGCCACCTGCTATACGGCTTTTCATCAATTAAAGTAAATCCAACACAAGTCAACAGACACCCCTGCTGAGATTGACCATTAAACGGGTTATTGATATAACACACTCTCCCTGGTCATTATCCCCCTAATTCATGTGTAATTGCGTATGTCAGGGCTTTGAACTTTTCTTCCCATTTGTGCGAGGAACCAAGGCTTCGCGCATGGCCATATAAAACACGTCCAACATTACTGTTGAGGCGTCGCTCGCCTCCGATCCTGCGCGCATTATCGATTGTTTTAAAATCTTTGCAGGCGAGATGATTAAAAGTTCCTTTGAGCGCATTACAAATGGTCACCGATCCGAGCTTGTGCTTTACCCATTTTCCCTCCGAAAACTATGAAAGACCAGCTGGCCAATCTATCAGAGAAATTCTCTAAGGCCATAATAATATGCAATTGGTGCAAAGCTAAAAGAGAAGACTGCTTTTCACAGGGATCTATTGCTCATTGTATCTCGTGTGTCATGCGAGCCGGAGATCAATACTCATCAATAGTCTATTAATAGCCCGGTCGCCGTTCGGGTTCAGTCTGCAACACAGACTTCTAGTGAATAGAAGGGAGCTCAATAAAACCTGATATTCTCCTCTGTTAACACAGAAAGCCTCTTAATCATCTCCCTTTCCCATTGACTCAGTTCTTTTTTGTAATGGGGCTGCTCAGTGCAACGTTAAGCGATTCTCTGGTGGATAGAGGTAGAAGGATAGCTCTTTTGGGTGGAATTGAAATGAGATGCTGTAATATTTAACCGTGACACTCTCCATCCGGTGGACTGACCTAATGTGGTTGCCCCCAGACACTCTCCAGGCATCTAACCTTACCATGTACGGATAGCAGCGAGAACACATCAGATTCAGTCCGTCTGCATTCCAGCTGAGCAGGGATAACTATCTGATGCCTGTGGGATGGTCTCAAGGCGCCTAACCCGACCAAACACTAATGACGACCCATGAAGGACAAATCCAGTGAGCTGATGGTTATCCAGACTAGAGCAGCCCAGTCCCTATCACTTTGCTCTGTGTGAGAGATGGCCATCTGGGACACTTACTTTGAGGCAGAAGGTCATTGTGGAGCCCAACAGACAAGCTATGGTTCCTCGTCGTCTCTCTCCGCCACAGCCTGATTGGAGAACAGGGTGTGGTCACGTGATCTCCCCGCGGCCCGTTCAGCAGGGACCCGCCCGTTCCGATAGCACGGGGCCGTCACATTCGTCTCTGTCAGAATGCGGCGTGCCATCCATTCATCAGCTCTGCCAGCCACTGCCACCCCTCCGCCCTGAGACTGTGCACATCCAGGCCTCACTGCATTCCAGTCACATGCTGTAGCTGCTCACTGCAACACTGATGTTTTTATTTATTAGGCCTTTCATTACCCTGGAGGTAAAAATCCAAATGCACAACCATCGCCCATACCATAAACCCGTTTCCCACTGTGAAAGGAAAAAAAATCTGGGCTAAAGTGCACACAGAATTGCGATGGCCTATTTTTGTTTGTTTATGCAGGTTTAGGTGGGTCTAAATGCCAATTCAGCAGCATTACTCTTTCCTCAACCAAAAAATGTGGCCATTACTCATAGCCATCACCCAAAAGCAGAGGTTTTTGAACTTTTTCATGCCAAGTATTACACCCCAAAGTGATGATCCCCTTTTGAGATTTTTTTCATAACATATAAAAGACTCATTTATATTGCGTAAGAAAGTTATAAAAGGAGTTATGTGCAATTATAAGAGTTACAATACAAATAAAAAAACACATTGTACAAGCCCAATGAGTTGTTTTAGCTTAAATAGATGTTTTAGCTTAAAAAATAGTGTTGTTCACAGTTACATGCATAAAAATAAATTCTCTCAAATTTTCAGGGGACTCGATATTGCAACCTAAAGTTTGAAATCCCTTGTGTAAAGCATGGATCCTTTTCAATATTTATGCGAATAAGAGAGTGTTAACCTAACTTTCCATGCAGTTTCTCAGATAAGTTGATATGCTTATCATTTCAAACAATGACTGTGAATGCTTTTATCTAGGTGTGACCGGCAGATTCAAAAAGCAATCTGAAGATGTGGTGTGAACCCCTGGTTCAATACTGTCCACAAAAAAAAAAAAAAAAAAAAGTATTATTGATCCCTAGGCCGGTAAATTCAATATGGTCTAAAGAAGTTAAAATTGTGGATCTACAAGCCAAGCAATTCAATAGTGTTCAACTCATGCAGTGGAGAGGATCTGGGCACTGTCTGATTCAATACAACAAACTGAGAAAAGGGGCTAGGAGGGCTGGAGAAACCAACAAATGCAATACTGAGCTGCCTGAGAGGAGATCTAAGAGTCAACAAATTTAATACAACCTCTTTATCCCCCTCATATGTTCTGGCAACTAGATTTAGTGCGAGGAGGTCCCCCAAGTCCCCTGAGGCACCAGAGAGTATTCTAAATAAACCAGAGACTTTATTGCGTGTCTCCCTCAGAAGCTGCGCCAAGTCCTTCTTTAATTATGACAAATCCGCGCCATGTGCTTCTCATGTCTGCCAGTAATGGGGAACGCTTACCACACAAAAAGAGCAAAGCAAAACACAAAACTAGATTTTTGCATTCTCTGAAGAAAATATAACTGGTGCTTGCCCTTGCAAATCTCACTGTCATGAGGCGAGGGTTGCTTTTAGCATGTTGCACTGGGGTTTCTATGATGTTCAGGGAGATTGCTTGGTAGATGCTTAGTTGCGCTGAAGCCCAACCTGAAGCCCTAAATGATATTCTTATCCCAAGATAAGAATGTCTCACCTTTAATGAAAGTCAGTGTCATTTTTTCATCCATCACACCTCTTCTCAACAAGGCGCACATACTGTCTGACGTCCATAAGGAAATGCATTTGTGTGGCTTTAAACTGATTATAACAGTAGTTGAATGCAAAAGCAATGCTGTAGGTATAGTGAGCCAGGGGAAGATGATTTTCTCTTATCTAAAACAAGACATTCATCACTGTGGCCAAATTACAGCATGAATTAAGAAACGATATCGCAGCCTGGTGTTCAGCAGAAACAAGATGAATGTGATATACGCCACTCATGAGGACAGAATTCATTTTAAGGAATGTGAAAGCACAGCATCACCATCGCCAATAACAAAGTAACTCATTTGAATATCAGCTGCATTCTCTCTCAGGACATTAGGATGAGAGAGTTCTTGCTAAAACCAAGGAGCCTCAAATGTGCGTAATAAACTTTTTTAATTGCTAGCTTTGTTTCTTAATTTGTGGCCAGTGACATTAAAATTACCCATTAAGTACAAACTAGTGAATGCGTTGTTCTGACAGGGAGGGCAGACTGTGCATGAGGGAAATTTTCTAACTAAAAGTTATGCTTTAAACATAAAAAAGATGGCTGAAAATGGATGCTGCGGTTGTAATCCTGCACAAAAAGGCAGCTAATAAAAATCAGCTCAAGGCAGATGAGGCACCCGTAATTCAAATGCATTCAAGGCACCCATAAATGAACTCTGCAGAAAAGGCTATTTTTGTCACTTTTCTCCTTCTTATAAACCCCCTTTTCTGCCTCAGAGTATCACTGCATCTATTTAGGAATGTTGCTAGAAGGCATTGAGTAAAATGCTATGTGAATACCCTAAGAAAAGGGAACCTATAATACATCTAATAAAATAAAATCTGAAGGCTGTGCATGGCGTATGTTGAACAGGGACAGCACATGTATGAGGCTAACGGGTAAAGTCTACATTGAGGAAATAAAGTTTTTTTTTTTACACAATGACATGTGCTGTCTGACATCTTAGTTTAGTTCAGTCTTAAGTACAGGAGTTTGTAAAAAAAACAAATGATCCTTATATAAACCACAATATAATAAAAGCTATGACAAAACAGATGTTCAAAGCATCTTAGTAAAATATTGTACAATCTCTTATAATAGTGGAATTGTCTTATTAACTTGTATAACTTTTAAGAGTCACAATGTACCTTGATGGAAGGTTGTTTCTGTTAAGGAAAATCAGTCAACTCCCAGTCATCATGGTACAGCTCAGGCAATAACATTTCAAATCAGCAATAAATTCTGATAACCATTATATAATGCAGTTGCTGTAATCATGCGTGATTTAGAATAAACATAATCCATCAAAAAGTTGAACACCTCCTCCTATCTCCTCCTCAAAATGCATCACAAAGATCAAGATTTCAGATCAATATTATTTTGAATGACACCAATGA
Organism: Enteromius trimaculatus; assembly: GCA_032361065.1. Taxonomy (NCBI): domain Eukaryota; kingdom Metazoa; phylum Chordata; class Actinopteri; order Cypriniformes; family Cyprinidae; genus Enteromius; species Enteromius trimaculatus. Next base: position 12,020,706 of record JAUMHP010000080.1, read on the forward strand.
TTCACCAACGTTCCGTCTAATTCCAATTCAAACCAGCAAATCGGAGGAAAGCTGAAAGTCTAAATCAATATTCCCAATGACCCTTACAGTACACCTCTAAGCAGATTCTCGAGCACCCAAATTGCCTTTTGAATTGATTTCATCAGCTCAACAGTAATGAAACTCACTGTATAGCCGGAATTAAAAAACCTGTCAATCAAGTCACCTAACCATGAGCATCTCAGTCAGTAATTAAACATCTGATAACAGCACTGATCGATGCTTTCATAAAGTGGCTCCGCAAGACGACGGCAACACTGTCCAACCCCGTACTTAAAAATGACACAGTGTGACACCGCCTCGACTCGTGTTTTGTCAAAGGCAGATAATTTGAGTTCACTATGAGCCCCTTGAACCTCAAAGAACATGTTCATTTCCATGACTTTGATTTCATTATGCATCAAAGATAAGTGTCTCTCTCTCCATCCCAGAACTCTATTTGTCAATGTCACCGAACAAAGGCAAGGGGCAACTTATTCATGCCAAACATGCCTCCAGTCTCAACTTTTGGTTCCCCCTTTGAGCGCTCTTTTTTTTTAATTAAAAGAGGTCTCCTTTCTTCTCCTTTAGCGGAAGAGTGCTTCTGATACCTCCCCCTCTCGCGCTGTCTCTGAACACAGTGCCAACTCCCGAGAAGAGTCGGGCATGATAACATATCTTTCAATTACAGTTTTAATGTGACTACCATTCTTCAACCATTCAGTGCCATCCCCTCTCAGCAGAGCATACCTGCAAATGGAGGAGTGACACATGGGCCTGCATAGAAACGGCTTCAATTACACCTCTCACGCTCTGGTGGCGAGCAGGAACTCTCACCGTGTTATCAGCGAGCTGCTGTAGAGGTGTGAGTGAGCGCGTGTGTGCAAGCGTGTGTTTCGGTGGGACAGAGTGCCGACTGAGAGGGAAGATACCCCCCTCCACAACCCCACCAACGCTTCTCCACACCCTTCAAAAATAGACAGGAGGGCAGATTGAGGCCTGAGATTAGCAGACGTGCACTCACAGAAGGCCAGAGAGATACAGTATTGAGAATGAATGGCCATGTCATGTTGTCAATGTTGTAACCTTGGCAACAGACGGAATACTATTTTTGTCCCCCACTTGGCCACTAGGGTGGTGGATGTGCGTAGCAAAGGCGGCAGGAGTGTCCTTTAACTACACTCAAGGACCAGAGGCCACTGCTAACAGTGCCATAGGTTTATAATACTGCGTTTTAATAAAAAAGGTGTTTGCCAACCCTCCGTTTTTGGATCGACATGAAAAGGTAGAAATAACAAAATGACACCCGTCTAGGATTTTAACATTTCTACCTTTTCTTTTAGAACCAAAAGGACTGTCAAATGAGGCATAGAAAAACTTTTTCTACTCAAAACTGTCATAAAGACACAAAGTACCAGGGTGAAATACAGGCATCATTACCATATCATCATTACGACTGTCAAAGACCATCCCTTCATATACCCGTTTCAAAGGATAAAATGTTCAAACAATCAGGTAAATCAAGGTTTTTTTTTTATACAATAAAGCACTGCCACATATAAAAAAATTTAGGTAGTATTTTAAAAAAATATGAAAAGTATTTAGTAAAAATGGTTTCCATTTATTTTGATGGTACCTTCTACACATTCTATTGACTATAAGTAATTGCGCACCTACATATCTCCTCACTCTCACTACAGTGTTAGTAGACTGGTAGGGTTAGGTTTAGAATAAGCTGACATGCTCTGGCTAAGTTACCTACAGTCAGTAGAATGTCTGTTGGGAGATCATCATGATAAAGAGTTAGCAGATATTAACCAGACAGTCTACTATTACACTGACGAAAGTTAGTTGACATGTAGGTGCAAAGTTACTTACTGTGAACAGAATATTCAAAAAGCACTATTAAAATAAATTGTTACCAACAATACATGTATACAGTATAAATAGTCAATTTCATTAACTGGCTATACGTGGCCATCCCTAACCACAAAAAAACCCCATGGTTTTAAAAAGAAAGCAAGCACATTTAAAATGAATGAGTTAAGAATCCAAAGCGATCAAGTCTAAAGTAGTCAAAAAAATATTACATACTGCATTCCATGCATATGGATGTCTACAGTAATCACATTTAAAAAAAAAAAAAAACATGCCTAAATGAAATAAAGTCAAACATAGTATTTTAAAAACAGCCATTTATTAATACGTTTAATGGAAAAATAATTAATCCAGCTGAAACGATAAGTTTCTAAGTACTAACATGTTTCTGCCTGTCAGAGTTCTCTCTGTGATGAACTAATGTTTCATTTCTAGTTTAAAGGGCTCTTGTTCAAGGGCAGAGTCTCATTTTTGATTCATTTTTGATCAAAACAACACTTAATTTGGATGTTCTGTGATTATTTGCTACTGGTGGAAAGTCAAAGCACTGTATTAAAATCTAATCTTTGCACACCAACCTGGCGAACACTGATGAGCCACGGGCCATTCATCATTGCCATTACTCCACCCCCTACCTTCATCCTTCATCTGATGCTGGCCAGCTCTCCACCCTGAGTCCCCATCTCCTCTTCTCTCAAATGCTACAGCCATTTATTTCCCTTCCTTCTCCTTCTCTCCATCCTGTGTCACTCCATCCTGTGTCACTAATCTTTGCTTCTCTGTCATCCGTTGCAACCATGTACCTTCTAGTCACAAGGGGCATTCTGTGATCTGAAACACACTTAATACAATGTAAATCAATAAATTAAGCTAGCCAATTTCCCTAAATGAGTCCTAACCTTTATAATCTTTAACCATAAATTGATAAACAATAAAAAAAGAAAAATAATACAAATCAATAAATAATACCAAGCTACCAATTAAGAAATTTCTACATAGTAAATTGTTATGCTCCATTAAGGTGGTATCAGGGTTGTAAAGTAACAAGGGCAATGTGATCTATAGCAGATACTGAATGCAGCAAGATTTAAAGGGGATGTTAGCGGCATGCGAGGCATGTGCAATAAACCTGGTGCATTTGCCTAATGTTCATGGCAAAAACAATTAAACCCAGCCTATCAGAGCTGTTAACTCTTTTTGCGTTTTGTCGAACATATGAGCAAGCATTGCTTCACCAAATGTAAACAAACCTATTTATATTTTAATGAGCCATGAAGCACACGTACATAACAGTGAGAAAAGAGAGGGTGGGAGTAAAGTCACTCTTCTGTTATTTTATGAGCCGGGGATTCTCAGACCTGCAACCGTAGCTAGGCAGTGTGTGGCATAATAAAAAGGTCCATATAGAGGCACAGCACAATCCTATAACTCTATATGAGAGCAGTGACTTTGACGACTTGACATCTGCGGACTTTGATCATTCCCTCACAATTCAGTTAATAAAAAATGACACCTACCCATCAGAATGGTGAAGACGCTCTCTCTATTTGTCTCTATTCTATGGGATAAATTATAAGTGAGTCTCTGAGATGGGTGCACAAAGACAGTCTATCAATACAAACATCAAGATTACACTTGCACAATAGGAACACAACGCCACAGGATATGTGAGTGCATTTGTGCATGTTAAAATAAACGTAAACAAATAAAAGTATTTTGTCTAAATAAATCAATAGACATTAAAAACCTAAATCTAGGACTATTTAAAAATATTTAAAAAATTAAATTAATATTCTCTATGCAAAAAATAAACATAGGTAATCAGCAAAATAAATAGTTGTGTGTGAATTTTAATCAATGTGAAAATATTTCCTATTTGCCTTTATTAGGTGATACGAAATAAATATCCAATATTAGCTGTTACAGATATATATTTGATTGAAGTTAACAGGTACTATAACAGTATATTGTATATCGCTACTTATTTTACACAATATTCAATAAAAATTCAACCACAAATGACATAAAGGCAGTGATCAATCACAGCGCATTTCCTATTCATGTAATATTAATGCATGGGTTTATCTGAAATTGTTGATACAGCATAATCAGGTTGGCAAGCAATAAACTGATCAGTAAATAGACAGTGGGCAGTACTTATCAGTATATGCTGACAACAGTGAGACACTGTTAAGGGGAAATTGAACAGTGTTATTGGTGACAAACACAGCATAACCTGAATAAATCAATAAATCACATGGTTGTCTAAATACAAACACATTCTCATCTACGCAAATGCACTGCTCATTCCCTGATGCTTTGTTCTCTCAATTTCACCCGCACACAAGGGTTCCCTTTTCTGTTGTGCTATGATGAAGAGTAAAAATAGCAGCAGTACTTTAGGGCAGTTTGGCTGGCTGTGTTTTTGGAGAAGGCAGCTGAGTGTGGAGGATTAAAGCAGGAGCTTCTTTGATCAGAGTTGCATTTTTTTAGAACTAGACCGGCACTCCGATTTACCAAATCCCTGTTTCCTCCCTGCCCAGGGCTCCCAGACAGGAGATGGCACTGTAACACACAGAGACGGGACCGCACAAGTACAGTAAATGCCTACACACAAAACATATTCTAGAAGTACTATTAGAAATTTCTGGTCAAGACCGTCTGAAAAGAACAGTTGCAGCTTATAAAAAAGGCAAAAGTGGAGATATGGAGTTCAGTACTCGTCGGACAGACGCAAAACATCCTCTCGGTCCCATAGACATGTTGTACTGTGATTGAACAATGAGAGTTGAGAGAAGCCTGGTGTCTCAGGCTTAAGAATGGGTGCCGTTGAGGTCTGCGGATCGTTGTTCACGGGTCTCTAATAGAGCAGGGCTGAGGGGCCAGGATCGGTTATACAGACATCGGCAGCACATCTGTGAGCCGATGAAATATTCAACTGCAGGTCTGCTCCCCGAAGGAAGGCACAATCCGACTCCTCATACCTTCTGCAGCCGTTAATCATTTATCAATAAGTATCCTGCACACTAGGCAGGGGAGTCAGGCTTGTTAAAAACAATCATATGACACAGAGAAGAGGCAATCATGAAAAATATATTTATTCAGGGTGGTGCATCACCATCCCCCTGCTGAAATACTACTTTTTTTCTTCTTTTCTGGGAAAGAACCGACTCCATCAGAACACCTTTCGACCCTTAGGGCAGCAGAGGTATCAGACAGAAACAGAATCATGAGTAACACCTCTGATACACAGCTCAGAAACACGAACGTAAGCAGTAGACCTGCATCCAAAACTGGCAGAACAAAAAGGACTGGGATCCAATGCGATGTACACACTCCCAACTACGTCATTTCTACGCTAGAAACAAAAATTGAACTCTACGTTATAAACGCAATTTAGCACAAGAACAGGCGACCAAAAAGAAGGCTGTTTCATCAAGCATAAGTTATCTATCTTTGATGACCTTTACAAAGACTTTCGCATCTGTGTCCCATGAAGCATAACTTTATAATAAAAACCACTCCTACATTCAAAAGCACACGAGAGGGATGGAGTTCAAAAGATGGGGGAGCACCTATTAACCTTGGACACGGTGTTAAATGTCATTATTTTCAGCTGACACTAAAGAAGGACCTGGGAAAAGCTTCTCTCCGGGCGATACTGAATGTAAATCACTCGCTCTGAAGGAAATGACTTCCCGGGGCTGAGCGTTATTAATCTAAATTCTCTGTAAGTCAAATTGTTGCACATAATAAATATGGAGCAGCTTGTGATGCTTATCCGCTGTGACATTCCATTCTTGCTAAACATTTTTTCCTAGTTTGCGCTCCGTTCATGTGTGGATGGAGCTTTTCAAAGAGACAGCTCTGCTGAGCGGTTCGTGCCCACGCCATGTGGTGTAGAGAGCGGACACGGCGAGACGCCTCTGGCCTGGTGAGGTGGAAACAGAGCTTGGAACACAGGGCTTCTGCTCTGCACTCTGAAACAGTAAATATAAAGCCTAGCTGTCCGCATGCCATTCTCCAGCGTGTTCATCTCTGAACATCTCTGTCTACCCCCTCCACCATCAGCAAGCTCCCTTAATGTATTTTTAATGAACGTAAGTAAAATACTTCTCCCCCACACAACATACATGATTGAGTTTGCAGATTTGAGAATAAACCGCATGCTTTGGTGTGTGAATAACCGGTAAGTGTATATGTCTATTCTTACATGTGACAACATGCATTTATGATGCTAGATCTAGTGGACGCCTGGGGATACGGTACATGCTCACACCAGTCTGTAATCCCAGCAGCTGTGTGGTTTCAAACCGCAGCCAATAGAAGGCAAGCCTTATAAATTCCCAGCCTGACATATTAAAATAAGCAACCTTGATAGAGGGATCATTTGCATTTGTTGTCACACCAAACACTCCGTCATCTCCCACTCTGATAAGTGACTCAAGCTAACCACATGGTCGGATGAGCACCATAACAATCGCGCTAGGATTTAGTCGTTAATGCAGTTATCGTAGCACACTGAAAAAAAAGCTGCTAATTTGCAATACTGTGTACTGTTACTAATTGATATAGTCCTCCACCAACAAACTCCAGTTACTGTTTTAGTTGTGAAATAGCTGCATGATGCATGGTGAAACCCTCTCAAAAAGTTACATCTTGAAATTCTTACACCATTAGGGATTTTCATTTTAACTGTTTAACCGTTAACCTACCGATATGAATTTTGACCGATTACTACAGTCAATCAGTTAAACGCTTAAAAAGTCATTTTATTTATTTCTAACAGTATTTTACCTAATTATTTTAAAAGGTTTGCTGCATTGTTAAAATACACCAATTCATGGCCTATATGAAAATGTGTTTAAAAAATAAATAAATCGCATTTTATTGGCCACATTCACACAGCAGCAGAATACAGTTGTCAGTCCTGTAGGCAGGCTGCTTGAGTCCCAATACATGAAGTGACAACTGCGTTCTGTAATGGAACTCACCTGTAAATTTTCAGGACGTGCAACCGCATTCTCAGAGCACACGTGCTGTGTGAACGGAACAGGACTGGACAACTAGTGTCTGTCACGTCATACACTGTTAAAGAGAGCGGTTCTGCTGCATAAACGTGCATCTACCGTGTGTTACGTGTTTTTATGTGTGTTTTGGGTAACTTATAGTGATGGCGAAATTAGCTGTGAGTCATCTGAAACTTTTATTAGATCTCGTCGGTTTTCCACCGGAGTCAGATTCAAATGCGCCACTCTCCGCCCAAATTTACTATATAAGCTGCTGTCAGTTAATAAAGATTTGATAAAAGAACTCACACCTCGATTGGACTCCTGTCATGTCAAAAAGTCATAAGACTTTTAGTTTTATGGACGTTGCCATCTTTGATATTAATTGGGTCACTGTTGCTATGGTTACTGGTAAGGAATAGGGGTTAATTCCCATTGCACGTTCATACAGAACTAACTTTCTTTCCTTTGTTTTCTTGATTTATTATTTAGGTAAAATAGCTATACAGTATGTTTCTCGTATAGGCCTATTTATCCTTTACAATGTTTTTTTTTCTCTGGTCGCAAAAGTGCAGCAGGCGTATGATATGAAATACTGTAGATATGATCATGTGAATCTTTGTCTTCTGTTGTTTGCTAGTTCGCATCATAAATCTCCGCATTGTGCTCCATTCTGTCGAACCCATGGATGCTTGATATTTCATATGCATTATGGGACAGTATTAGAAATGTTTTTGTAGATATTGGTCAATAAAATATTGAATATTAACAGTTTATATTGAAACGTAGTCAAGTATGGTCACCTACACTCGGAATCTGTGCTCTGCACTGAACCCATTCAAGCGCACAAACACCACTAAATAATGAACAAACACACATATCATGAACACACACCTGGAGCAATGAGCAGCCATTTTTACCGCAGCACCCGGGAGCAGTTGTGGTACTGAAGGTGAAAGTTTGAAGGCTTATTGTATAGACCTCAATACCATACTTGGAGATGTATAATGGATATTTATTTTGATGACTAAATTCTGAAGCTGTTAAACTTTGCAAAGACACATATAAACCAATGATTTCACTATTAGTGCATCCCTTTTACTGAGAGTCTATACAATGCTGGCGCTGGAGAGGGAGTCTGGTGGCCATGTGGTGGCAGCATAGAGGAAGGGGAGGGACAGGGGGTTGGTGGGCGCTGCTGGCAGGCCTTATTATGCAGGTGTAATTGCACACACATAGGGGGAGCGCAGCCTCAAGGTCAGAGTAGGGTGGCTCATCAGCTTCAGCCGGTAGCAGTTTAATTAACTCCTCTGAGGGACCCTTCCAAAAAGCCTCTCATTTAACATGCAGGAGCATAGACACATATAGATGGGCGCCATACCCAGGCACCTTTAGGAAAAGCACACTTATGAATGTTTACACATACTCAAATATGCATAAGTGCCCTGCATGTTCCTCTCTGAAAGAAAACAGCCACATAATATCCAATCACTGATGTCAGTGCATCTCATTTTAAATCAGGGTTTCAGCCCATTAGGAAATATTTTGCTGATACATCACTAATGCACCATTTGCAATTAATGTTGTAGTCAATAAATAAAATGAAAAGGGTCAATCCCCGTGAGGACTAGAAAGGCATATGGATATTAACTTTGATATAGTTCATTTGAAGAAGGAAACTGAGGAAGCAAATATGGATGCAACAATATTAAAAACTTAGTTCATAAGGTGACAACTGCATTTTATTATCATTACAATTTACAATTACATGCCATGGACTTTATATTAAGGCCTAGCTTATAGGATAATAAAGTATATTATAAATATGCACAAAAAATATTTTGCTTAATCTTTTGGTTAATGCCACATTTTCCTACTCACTAGAGTAATGCACTGGTAAATTTTCATTAAAAATACTTAAATAGTCAGTTTATTTTATTTATTCATGAACTACTTACACTTTTACCCTTCAAGCTTTTCTACAAACCCCCACTACTCCCCAGTTTTAACATCGCTAAAATTAAAATGTATCCAAATGGTAAAAATGAGCATAAAAAGCCAAAGCACAAAACCACAGCAGAGGTAACATCCAAGAAAGTTTGACCTAAAACAAAAAGTCAGAGAGCGTGACTAGGCAATTGACCCGTTTCGTAACAGAAAGGACATTCAAAATTTAGAGGACAGCCAAACACAGCAATCCAAACAGACATACATAGCCACCTCTAAGGTGCAGAATAAGCAAACAAGCCTTAAGAGTGTGATCTGACAGGGCTCGGCCCAGAAAGTGCCATTAGCAGTTGCTTTATGAGCCTATTATCAAGATGTTGGCTTGGGAAGATGTGCTTGTTGGGGTTGTGGAGGACAGATTGGTATCACATTGTTTGCAGATCAATCCAGAACTTTAATTAGCACGGGGTCGAGCTGGGCAGACCCCCGGCGTCAGGTACGGCCCATCCAAAAGAAGCTTACAGGTACCTGCAGCCCTAATCTCTCCACCCATCACGCCCAAATTAAAGCAGCAAATGGGAAATTGATTTCTGGCCCCCTGTCCGCTGCAATATCTCCCTTTGTCTTAAGGACATTAGGCGGGTTTGCTTCTTGCCTAAGCTGTTCTTTAAAATGTTCATTATTGATACAGAGAAGAGATTGGCATGAGGCCAAAACAAGCCTTCCACCTCCGGTATCTGCAGTACTGAGTTTTTCACACCTGACTGCCAGGGGGAGGAGGCAAAGAACCCTGCGTCTCCAGCCAATCACAGAGCCTGACAGCCCCACTCCACTAGCAGCCGATAATTGGAATATCTAGTGTTTGCTTCAGAATTCTCCTCCACCTTTCCACACCTATCACTCGCTCTATGTAAGAGGAAGACTCCGACAGATCTCCAAAAAGTATGAGTGAGTCAGCGAAACCGCGAGACAGACGTGAAAGTGAGTCCTCCCGCTTCCTCAAGAAATCATATAGAACTAATGGGGTATAATCCATTTCCCTTTCAATATGTCACCTCTTCCAGATCTCTCTTTGGCTGCCACTCTGTTGATGCCTCCACTTATGGAAGCATACTATTTTTCATTTGAATGAAGCTTTCAGGGGAGGGGGGATTCCCCTCACAAAACATTTCTTACAGAGTCAGCAGGTGGGAATGTAAAGTACGCTATGTCATCTGAAGCACGCGTGAATTCGGACTAAATTTAACTCAGGATTACAGGAGCATGTGGTGATGCCCAAAGCTAATGTGTCCAAAAGCCAGCCTGAGTGTGTCACGTGTGCATAAAAAGGAGAGAGCTGAGAACAGTGGAAAAATGCAGAGCTTAACAATTTTTTAAAAGACAAATTTCTTTATTTTTTTTAAACAATGTATATTTATTTAGATTAGGTACAATAAGGTACCCCCCTTTAAGTTTTGAATAAAAAAAAAAAATATATTTTTTTTTATTAGATTTTTCTCTCAACCTATTATTTTTCAACAAAAAAAATATATATATAATGATCAAATAATGCAAAAAATTATTAATTTTTTTTTTTTTTTTTTACAAAATTTAAATTGCTACCAAAGTAACATCAAAATTCAAGTTCATAAGCACTTTTTCATTTATAGTTAAATAAACTGTTTCAAACAATTATGAGTAATTTCTGATACTAAAAACATTATTTAAAAGAAACATATTAACATATATATATATATATGTATATATATAAATATATACTTTTATATGTTTTTCTTTGGCAGTAATTTGTAAAATTTACATTTTTTCAACTTTGGATGAATCATCCCTTCAACAATTAAATTTGAAACACACAAAAAATAGATGTACTGTATCAAAAATATTTTCAGAGGCAACATAGCATTGGCCTGAAAGGGCAAGCAACTGTTCTGTGATCTGGCCTGAAACTCTATTGTACTGTCCCTGGGTCAATGGTTCATTCTTATTGTTGATCCCTGAAATGAGAAAGATAGTTTGACAGTGGCAAAAAAGCTTACCTCTAGAGGCTTGTCTGTTGTTTCAAATGCTCAACCTCTATGCGGGTTCTGTTCTACTCTTGGCTGAAAAGGTGACGAGTGAGCCTTTTGGCGGGCATGCACAGGGCTGGTGGTAAGAGCCCAATAAATCTGCCTGTATGGTGGGGCTCTTTTCTCATTTGTTAAGCAGCCATGTGTGAAAATGTTAATGAAGGCCTCAATAATCTAGGAGATTCTACTATTAAAATTATGTTCACGTCCCTGGCTTTCTGCTTACACACTGACTATTGTGTGCATCAATCCTTCCACTGTCGGACTAATAATAGATCTAATTGCCTCCGTCAGCCTGGTAGCTCTGCATCTCATTCTCTCACTCTCTCTTTTACACAAATACACACACATACACAGTACACACACTGTTTTCCGCCCCCTCTCATTCTCCTTGCATCTTAAAAAGAGGTTTAGGCCACATAGGTACTGGCTGGGTAAACTTCTTCATTAAAACGCGGGAACAACACACCAGTGTCCATCACCTAACCAGCCCTCATCTACCATGAAATATTAAGTGCCCATATGCCAAAATATTTACCAGGCCAGACCCTTGCACAGCAACCCTTTCTATCTCATTCATAATAGATCAGCCATAATAAAAATAAACCTTATCGTGTGACGTTTTCAGTGACCTCGAGACTTGGCTTTCATTTATCTTGCATATTTACTAACTAGTTCTATATGTGAACGCAAAAATGGAAAACCTAAAACCACTGGTGGAAGGGAAACACTCTAAATTCTTCTTCTGACAGATGTTTGTGTTTCTTAATTTATTCATATAATTGGATTATGTCTGCTTATTTTGTATTTCTCAGATTAGCTCAGTTTGCAGGACAAAATGCAACATGTCTACAATAGCATAGAGATTAAAACATGACACCTTCAAACAAATAGTGCCAAATATTTTAAATGAAATTATAATTATAAACGACAATAGTTTTGCCACTATGGCTATTTCGTTATTGCCAACCTGTAAGAGGCAATATCTAGTCATTACACAGCATTTATAATATCTTAAAAACACTTTTTGGCTCTCTCTTCTCCCCCAGAATGAGAGGAGCAGGTGGGCCGACCCCAGGGTCCGGAGTCCATCCAATTAAGACACATAGAGAAGAGCGCATTCCTCTATACTAGTGCAGCTTCCGCATGGCAAACACACACACACACACCGATACACATTCATTTGGACGGAAGCACGCAGGCTGCTAGCACAGGCTCCCTTCCCAAATCAAGCTGTTTCCACTTCAGGATACTGTATGGATAACTAGCGACTCTTGTGCACCCGGCTTCAGTGCTGCTGGCTGTTCTGACCACAGATCACCCACACTGATGCTCAGAAAAGCCACCTTAACCTTGATGGAAATAGACAAAGGAAGAAAAAAGATAAAGTGAGTGAATGCCCTCAAAACTCATCACCAAACCGGCAGCACAAACAAAAAAGGATTACCCAAGCCAATACAATTGTTTGCCCCCAATATCCTCCAAAAAGGACCAGCTATGCTAATTTGCTTTAACATTTTTTTTTTTTTTCAGTATCCAAGTGGTTTAAAACAGCATGTGAATATTTTACACATTTACATATTTCGGAAAGATAAAGCACTTTGCACAAAAAGAGCTATACGTAAACAAGATTTAAGCAATAATCCCTAAGTACTCTGTAAATTATATTTTTCATTTGCTGTGCAGCTGCACTGGGAATAATGACCACATATCTTTCAGACTTTTTCTAAATGGAATTAAAACTTGTCAGATAAACAACTCGAAACTGAGCACTCCTCTCTAAGCTAGATAACAAAATAGTATTTGCAATTCTAATATATATATATATATATATACAATTTTATTACTATTTTTTTATCTCCCCATCTATGTCTCATAAATATTTTACAGTAGTTACTTGTGAATGCAAAAGTTTGTGGAACCTGGAAAACTCCAGTCTCCACTTAAAACTACAGTATTATTTGGACACAGGTCCTAAAGGTACTGTACAGTACCACTTTTATAAATTATGTAGATCTGCAACTTATGAATTTATGATGATCATCTAAAACTAGATTACAACTGTGTTTGATGCAAGAAAACTCAACTAACTATATATATATATATATATAAAGAGCGATGAAACAAGAAATCCATAGTCTAGTACCTTCTCTCGAATGGTCAATGGTGAGAAATAATGGTGTTAAACTTCAATAAAATGACGAAATAAAATCTCCATTATAATAAATCTGGACAAAACGTCAGCACAATATTTACATGTATAATGTACCACCAGTGATTGAAAAGTTTACCACAGATGACTTCAAAGTCTGCTACACAAATTTCAGGATCTTCAATCTCGTGAATCATTCTCAAATGTGTATTTTATATTCTCTCTCTCTAGGGAGTGACGTCAGTGTAAAAAGGTTAATTGTCTCTTTTAGTAATAAAGTGTTGGACTGTGAGCCGTGACTGACAGAAATGGACAGGGCTTTCTTTCTAGTGAATTCTCCCTTGCTGTGCGATCTAGATCAAGGGTCAATTTCCAACAATTGTGATTTATTAATAATGACATTCAGTGCACTTTATGTGACATTCCTTTTATTAGTGACTGGTGATAATGTGGTCGAGTCTGTGGTGAAGGCTGTCTGCCCATGCCATCTTTTATAGGCAAAAGAGCATAAATTTTAGCCCATCTCCGCCTTTAGTGACAAGAAACGATCTCTGTGATGAAATCTGACAATAGTCTCCAGTGTGTTATTTCACATTACAATTTACATATTTTACTAGGGTCATCAAGAATTGGACAGTGGCTTTGGGGGATGGGGGATGTCAGGGATGTAAAAATAATAAAATAATATAAATAACAATTAAATACTTTATTATATAGTATATACTACTATAAATGGATAAATCTCATTAACAAGTAAACTTGTTTTAGTGAGCCACAGGCATTAAAAAATAAATAAAACTGCTTCTATGGCTAGCACAGGAAATGTTTGCCAGCTCTGAAGGTCAAGTATGCTTCCCATCAGTTGTGTGTGTGCATGAGCATTAGAGCAGCTGGGGGTTTATGTATGGGGGCTGCCGATCATTGACCACCTTACCTTCCTGTCTAATTAACTCTCTGTGCCCGTTTCCATGTCCTGCAAGCCCTCACCTGTAAATAAGGCCAGACATTTGACATCAGCCTGCACCTGTGATGTAGCCCTCATTAGACCCCACTACATCCCTCTGACCAGACTCCATTAAACCCTCACACAAAACAAAAGAGGAAGAGAGAACAAGAATGTGTGGAACAGATGTACAGGAATGAGAAAGACAAGGAGTTGTTGAACCCTTTACTACAGTCAGTTTCCCAAAGGAAGAGCTCCCCAGTGAGGTAAATATCTAATGGAAGTTTGGGGAGCATTTAAAGGGAAAGTTTACCAAAAAATTAAATCTAGTCTACATGTCGTATGAACAAACTTTATGGCACCCTTTTTGACATCTCCTTTGGTATTCTACAGAGAAAAAAAAGTCATACAGGTAATTTATGGATAAATTGGTCTTTGTGCAGTACGGGTCAGCGTTCTAAGCTTTATGGAACTGCATGTACATACATTACCACCTAGGCCTTGTCAGTCTGCCTCCACTGTGGTTTCCTGCCACGACCAAGATGGAAAAAGCTGTTTTACTGCAGGGTTTATTTGTTTGCGTGTTTGTTTTTTTCTTTTCTCTTTCATCTTTGTCTTTCAAGGCTGCCCTCTTCTCTCCCTCCACACTCCCCAGAGAGCGAGGGAGCGAGAGGTGGATAGTGAAAGACCCTTTGAAGGAGAGATGAGAATTGAAATGGGCTGCTGCTGAAATGTGAAGGAAAGAAGATGAAGCAAGTCAATCTGCCTGTGAAGACACAGGACAGAAAGGACAAAGAATAGGAGCAAAATGGGAGAGAAAAGGATGAAAGATGGGGAGAGATCGAGAGAGCAAGTGTGTGGGAGAGAGAAAGCAGACAGAGATGCAAAAATGAAAGAGTAAAAACGTGCTGAGGATTAGAACAACAGGAAACATGGGTGTCAGAGACTGATTGGTTGGTACAAACCGAAGATGAGGAACATCAAGGTACACGTAAAAAAAAACAATACAGGCAATCATAAAAAGGACATTCAAAGTAGTGACTCAAATAATTATTTGAACAGTTTAGCTACAGATAAATGCATTTTATTTGCATTAAACACATAAAGTTGGTTTCAAATGAATAATATAATATAATAGCCTTACATTTTGTACAATATACTTAATATTTTGAATTAAAGTAAATATATTGTTGTAAATTAAATATGTCAAAGGTCCACAGATAATGTAAACGTAATAATAATAATAAAAAAAACAACTTCACACATCCACCTTGGCTAAAAACAATTGCAAAAATGGCTTAGCTAAGAGAACTTAGTTCTAGAGTTCTCCAGTCTCATCTGACAGAAGATGCTGCTTGGCTTTGTATCTAATCCAATGACATGTAGACGTCAAGTGTGACGATTCCAAAAGTGACCACATTTTTTTTTCAGGCCTGCTGAAACCTCTGCAAATGGTTTCTAGACGAATACTGTAGGACCACAGGGAGGCAGTGTTGTGAATGAGCTGACTTAACTGAGTTTTTAGATCAAACCTAAGTGGCTGCATAATCAGTACATGCTGTTACATCGAAACAGTGTGGTGTGACTGATAGAAGCATAATGAATCAAGAGATCCCATTTAAATGATCCGCATGCCGACCTGCGGCAACAATGAGATCCAGGTGAACACTCTGGACGAGTTGAATGGCTTATTTGATCGCCTTTTGGGGACCTACAAAAGGAATCTTCTGAGCCTCTTGAGCTGATTTGTAATTAAGATATGCGCGATGCCATTAGTCAGGTTTTGTTTTGTATTATTCTATGAAGTGTGCATCCTGTGCATCGCTCACATTGTGAGCGTCTGTAATTAGTCTGCCAGGAGAGAAGGAAAGGAGAGAGAGACACACAGTAAGGGACCAGCGTTCAGTGTCTTCTGATACGTGCGAGAATGGAAATCTCCTGGCCTTCAAGACACACACATCCTTTATTCACCATCCCTCATTCCCTGCATCCTTCTCAAGCCTCTTCTGATGAGTCTGTCATTTATTTGTTTGCTGGTTTGCTGTTTTTTTGTGGCTCTAGGGCATGCATGAAGAACAATAATAGAGTACAACTCACACAAACGCACACACATTGGTTTTTTTTTTTTCCTCTGTTGAGAGCTGGACGTCTCTAGTGAGTACTGCATATGGAAAGAGAGCACAGTAAATATTAATCATGCTGTTGACAATGGAGCCATCGTGTGCAAAGAGGAGCTGACTGGTAGCAGCGTGGCAGTGCTAAACTCAGATGTGAGTTGATGTGGCTTTTGAAATAGTCAATCCTGACTGGCATTTTGCCATGAAATATTATATAATGGCCACTATATATATTTTTTTGAACATTAAACTGGGCAACCTTTTTATACACTGTGCTATTTCCATGCCTCTTGTATCTAGCATGATTTATTTCTACATAATAAATCAAATCAAATCAAATCATCAATTTAATATTTAATTAAAAAAAAAAAATTGCACTGACTTAAAAGCATACATTTAATAAAAAGGCTAATACTGTTGTAAAATAAACCCTGAATGTGTAAAATAAGCAGTGTAAAATGAAATAAATAAATGTTAGTGAGTTGAAAATATTTAATAATAAATTCTTATTTCACTTCCTGTGTCTTGTTTTCAAAGCAGAAATGCATTCTGTGTGATTGACCCTTAACACTCCAGTAATACTACTGAAGTTGTCTGAGGTCATTTTTACAACAATCGATAACTAAGACGCCAGATGGTATAAGCTACGTTTGAATGAAACACACAGAGAGCGAGTGTGTGCTGTGTTACGCGAGACATGAAAGTAGCGCTGGTCTCAGTTACCTAAATGAGTGAACTGATATAAAGCTTTGCCATGGATGACAGCAAACGGTGTCTGAATGCTACAGTCGACCAAACAGAATAGAGCATTCCAGACAGCCTCTAACTGTAATTTATACCTTGCATACACTGATCCCAACTGACCAGAAACAAACAAAAAAACAAGCTCTGGATTACCAGATAACGTCAATGAAAATACTAGAAATTAAAAAAGGGCATTTTGCTGCAAAACTTTATTCTAAAAGGTAAAAATATCCAGAGAAGTTGAGCATCGTCTGTTTGTGTTTCTGCTGTGGTGTGTTCCTGCTGTAGTGTGGACAGTCAATAAAGGGCCAGTGAGTGTCTTTCCCTTGAGGGGCCCAAGGCCCCAGCCTCTTCACACTCTTTTTTCAGGTGAAAAAAGGCTCTGTTTATGAACCCTCCGCCTGGGAATAATACACAGCCTTGCCCCCTCACACCCCTTTTTTCCTCTCACAGAGCATGGAAATTTGTTTCATCCATCCATTTCTTTATCCTTGCTTTTCTCTCAAAGGGACACTTTTATTCTCCCTCTCTTTCTTGTCCTTCTTTATTCCCTCAATCTCTGACATTAGTTTTTCTCTTTGCTGTTCTGCAAATCTTCTCCTTCACCTTTCTGAGCCTTCTGAATGTCCAGAGGCTCCAAACAGGAGCACCAGTTGGGGACTCTGAGGCCTTGCTTCCACTTTAGAAATCCTAATCCACACCTACTACACTTCCAGCGCTTTGTAAAGCACTGCTTTGAGAGAAGAACTCCCATTATGTTTAACTTACTCAGCATAGTGCGTCGAAAAACTTAAGCAACAAAAGGTGAAGACGCAAAAGATGCAAGGGAGAATGAGAAATTAAGAGACAGCTGTGGGGAG
>JAUMHP010000080.1:12039265-12061204 GCA_032361065.1 Enteromius trimaculatus
CCCCCCCCCCCCCCCCCCCCCCCCAAAAAAAAAAAAAAAAAAAAAAAAAACAATTTTCTCATGGACAAAAACCTGACCAGAGCATAAAACGTGAAAGGTATTATTTGTCAGAAAGGGATTGGGCCAATAACTAGAATTACAATTGGTTGTGAATAAGCCACTGATAAAAAGGTTCAATTTACATGTCAAGATTACATGTTTTCCAATGTTCTCAATGCAGAGAGGGAGTCTGGAGAGAGACCGATTTTGACTATTAGTTTTCAAAGATTGTGTTTTTTTGTTTTTATTATTATTATAAAGGTAACCAACAAAGGTTTGAAGATAAAACACTTGCTGTCTTCAGTAAATTGAATTTCCAGTTTTTAAAAAACCTTCTGTGTGAGAAAAATATTGCCAAGACAGTAAACTGCAACAAAGTAAAATGTACAATAGCTTTGACATTTTTGTAATGTGATAAAACCACAGAATAGCTTAATGCCGTTAGGTTATTTCGGCCTGTCTGGAGACTCAAGGAAAATGTGAATGTGCACTAATAACTAGATTTTAAAGGATAACAGTTAAATGTATAAAAACTGCAATACAGTAGCAATATTCAATTGAAAATTAGAAATCAGAGTAAAAAAATCGGTAGCCTATCTACTGTATGACTACAGCTACTGTAACTCACCAACGTAATATTACAACAATCGAAAAAGCACAACTTTTAAACTATTTTACCTGCCCAAAACAATAGATTACTTAAAGAAAATTACAATTTGATTTAATTTTTTTTTTTTGAAACACTGCCTATTTCATGTATATCGCATTGGAAAACAGTCGACAACTCACGAACTACACTCTATGAACAGCCTGTAAAAAATACATGCCAGTGATTCTGTATGGATTTAGTTTTTCTTAAAATGTAGTTGGTTTTGAAATTGTCCAGCTTTAAACATCCTTACTTTATAAGATATTGTATTCAATAATCTCTGATACTGCCAATCTTTGTCAAATGAAAAGAGCATCTTCAGACATGTCAGTGCTCAAGATATATGAGAGACAAGCTGAGGTCCTGTGGATACATTGGGGGGTTCAAAGTGAATACAAGGACACAAAACAGCAGCACACACAATGCAGGGAGCTTAAGTAAGACAAAATCAATTCAAACAACAATGTGCTGTGCTGAGACCCGGTGAGCCAACAAGCTCTCCGCTTTTCAGGATTTAGCTCTGAGAGCGTCCCACCCAGCACTTTGTCATCTTCCCCTACGCAGACAATTTATTCCGAACCACACTTCCTGTTATCATAAATCTGTATATCCAAACCACAAGGCAATCCCCATCTGTCTTACTCACTCATGTGGTGTCTGTGCGCTTGCTGACCACTGCCTCATCCATCTGTAACAGCCAGAACAGTGGGCGTCTCTCACTCATGCATCGTAACAAGAGTCTAAACGCATACAAGGCTGGCCAGGTGTGGTTTCTATGGTGTGCTGGCTTGCATGCTTGAATTGCATTGGCTCTGCTGATGTGTGTAATGAGGACAGAGTCAGGTCTTGTGTGCTCCCTCTGAGCTGACATTTACCACCACCACATTTCGGCAAATCACAGAGATGTCTGTGAAATAAATGTGCAAAGGTGTGACTTCTCTCTCCACAAGTCCACGGACAAAGCCAAGGGAAAGAACAACCTGACCCAAACCCGACTGTGTGGATGGAATCATTACGGCAACACTATCATAGACTTCACAAATTTGCAAACGAAAAAAAAGTAGAGACAAAAACCTCTTGAGGGACTTCTGGGAAGATCGTTCTGATTAAACTATATCTATAAACTATATCTTCAGTACTGCATTAGTTTAAACAATTTTATGGCTATTCCTACTTCACAAAACCATACGTTAGAATTTCTTGCCGTATTTATCAGTAAAAAAGCAAATCAATAGTTAAACCATTTACAAATTTTATTGGGTTATTAGTAACTTATAGTAACTTAGATACACAATTAACACCATTTAAGTGTAAACTAATTTCCATTACAATTACAAAAATGTTTCAGTGCAGTGGTGTATTCGCAGAACGTATTAAACCTGCTCTACTGCTTCAAATGTTTGAGGTCAGAAGCTTCTTAATGGAAGAAGTATCTTATGATCATCAAGGTTTATTTACAGCATACAACTACGTATAATAACTACTAACAGCATTTTTGGCAACATTAAAATTGTCTTAACTCTCACTTTTGATCAATTCTATTCAAACTTGCTAAATAAAGTATTAATTTCTTTTTCAAAAAGGAAAAAAAAATACCCAAACCTTTTAACGGGGCTTTCTTCAATATTTTGAACACTGACAGAGATCCATAGACCGTCCTCTTAATATCAGTAATTCCAAATGAGTAACTTTCTAAATATTGACTGCACTCAACTATTGACATATATTTGTCTAGTTTTTCAGTTATTCCTCTTCGAGGAATGCACAGTTAGGAGAGGTTGTTGACACCGCGGCCTGTGGAGAGATCTGGGATCAATAGTCAAACCGAAAAACCTCTCCAGAACAGCCTCTCCAGTATATGGTAAAACAAAACTATCATGCAGCGAAACAGGCACAGGGTCGGACACCAGCAGGGAGAGCAGGGGTCCTGCTGAGGCACCCTTGCTTCAATGCCAGTCAGATCACAGCCCGGCTCCCCGGTCCGTCTCATTACGATAAGCCCCCGGGACCCCTGGCCACACACCACCTTCATAATAACTCTGCCAGCTCTCCCTGCCGCAGGGGCTCCACCATTAACATTCACCAGAGACTGAAAAACAACAACAAAAACAACAACAACTGCAGAGGCCTGCTGACAGCTCTCTTACTGACATCTACAAACTTCGCAAGACGCCTCACGCTCTCACGGCCTCTCGCACCCGCATCGGCTGACAAAGCCGAGGAGATTATTGACGTTCAGATCAGACCGAAGCAGCTCTACTGGTGGAACACATGCCCCTGAACAGCTGAAGTTAAATCAAGCATTGCCAAATGTTTTCTTACCTGTGGAGCGGCAGCGGATGCCAGATTTCCAAGGAGCCACAGGTTCAGAGCAGACATGGAACAGAGGAGAGAGAAGATTTGAAAGTTAGTGGAAAGCTTGGTGTTGCACCACGTTTTATGTAAAGAGTTAACCTCAGACACCTTTCCGACAGAAGCTGATTTTTACGCAGAAAAAGGTTTTTAAAATAACACTCTAAAAAATATCAGTGACAGGTTTTTCCACTGTCTGTAGTACAGACGTCAGTTCCACCACAATAACATTCCTCGGTTTTGATTTAATATAAGAAAAAGAAATGTTACATTTATTGTACATTTAATTTTAATGTAACAAAAACCAGCATCTTTTATAGAATAACACAATTACAGTTAACAGCTGCCTTAAGTTATTTGCTTTCAGAATATGTCAGTAAAGTTAAACCACACCAGAAAGGTGACAAATCTGCAACCCTGTCTGCTTTGCTGTTTCAAAAACAAGATGTAATAAAATGGGCCATTGTATCTTTAGCTGCACTCTAACCTTACACCAAGACAGACAATTTCTTTTTTAAAAAAAAAAAAAAAACAGGATGACATCTGATTAGCATTTTAACCGCCAGAATTCTTGTTGAGCCCTGCGATATGACACTATCATATAAACATGTCACACCACCCTGCGAGGGCATAATACAGTCCAATATCAATTACGACTAACGAGGGAGTTTGTGTTTCCTTCCTCGCAGCAACATGCACCATCACAGTTGAGTTCCCAAGGGAGACAGGAAACGGGGAGGAGGTACCTGTAAAATGCTCAGTGCACTCCCAGCCTGCCCCTGGCTCACCTGTCACTCAAACCAGACTGAGGCAATTATCATAACCTGCGAGGGAAAAAGGCACCATGGGCTCCCAAACCTTATTTACATGTGACGCTTGGTTATGTGTTAAACGTGGCGTGTTCGCATGTGCATCATTGGATTATTTGATTTATTCATGAGGCCTTTATAGTTCTTAAAATACGCAACAGGAGACGTTTAGCCACTACTCAGTTTTCAGTCACAGGATTTGCTGACGCTTTTATCACACTTAATGTATTCAGAAAAAAAAAAAAAAAAAAAAAACACCAAAAAAAATGTAAGCACTTTCTTATCTTAAGACACATATCTGATGAAGTGTGTACTTTGCATCTTGTTCTCACTGAATATACACTTTCTGTTCTTAACATCAACAATTATCATGAAAGAGATTGTGTTGTTTGGTTAAAAGCGTTATGACCTCATTTCATTCCTAGAAAACTGGAGCTGAATACTGTACAGCATTATTTTTAAGGGATATTCTGGGTTTAGTACAAGTCAAGCTCAGTTGACAGCATTTGGTATAACGCTGACCGCTACAAAAACTTTGACAGGTTCGCTTTTTTTGGATACAGAGTAGCACTTGCAATTGAACCATAAATGTAAAATTACTTTATAGTTTTAACAAGCCACAACACAAACAATTTGTGATTTCACTGTTTAAAAAAGACTATTAATCTTTTCTGTGTAAAGTTGCTGTCTATTAGCCAAGACAGCATAACACCACCGTAAAATGATTGTACAACTAAATAGAAAAACTTTATAGGTAATACAAAGAAATTAACAGTAGAATTGATCTAAGTGTTTTTCTAAAATTATATTGGCCCATTCACTTCCATTGAAAGTCCTGTCCAAAACATTCATATATATATTACTTTAGTAATCAACGCTGTGCCCAAAGTGCTATTGACTAAGCTTCACTTGTATTAAACCCGGAATATTGCTTTAATGCTACATCCATTCTGCATTTACTCCATTGCCAAGGAAACAGAAATGTTTCACCATCTATAGTACAAATACTAGTAATGTGAAAATATGCATGCATGTAATATACCGCCTATTGGCTTGTACTGTGTGGCACATGTTTCTTCATTAGAACAAGAGGATCAACAATTCTTGTTTCATGTGGCCGTGAGTGCATTATTGTTAGCAGAGACATAAAAAAAACTTTAAATAAGAAGTCTTACATTTACCGAAAGAGATTGTTGTGCAACCCTGCACAATAAATCAGACCGTGCTGTCGCATGGCCCAGACTCAAATGCTCCACAATCATGGAAATGTAACTTGGAGAAAAATTTAGAAGAGGAAAAAACTATAAAAAAAAAAACACGTTTTATGCAGAGAGCCAAACTTCACCAATACATCACGCTGATCAACAGAGGAAAAACCTGTGGATTAGACGCGTGTGATTACAGTTCGGACGGGCCATCATTAACCCCAGCATCACCCCATTAATCTCCATCACATCGCGCTGACTGCCATGTCCATTCAATCACGGAGGGCCTAGCGCCTTCTGTAAACATCACCGTTACACTGCGAGTTGGAGGTTTCGGCTTGCGCAAAGCATTCCAGCCCGCCCTTCGTACACGGGAGCAAGCTGTTTTACAATGAGGCTGGAGACTGCAACATGCTCTAATTGATATGACCTTTAATTGCCTCACTCACTGCAAAAGGAAAGGGGAAAAAAGACATCAAGCCTGTCCGCTGCGGATTGAGGGCAAAAGAGGGAGAGTCTGCACAGGGCCTACACATTCAGGCCCCCTGGACATAATTAAACCTGCATAACAAACACTTGCTCTCCGCCTCAGCCTTCAAAATGGGGCTCTGCTGTACAGAAAACAGCCTGGTTCAGGATCGGTGCTCAGGACACACAATCAGCCTGAGTTTGTAAGCGCAAGGGAAGCCTACAGGAGCCGCTGTAATGAAGACAAAACAGAATACTTAAAGGAACGGAAGGAAAATTGCACATTTTATCCCATGCAGACATTTTCAATGGTTTTAAGAGGATGATTTTTACCAATGGACACTGTGGTAGGTCAACAGGGAAAATAACTATTTTTATTCAGCTTTGTATACAGATGTTGTATTCCTCAGCACACAAAGGCAATTTAATACAAGACACTTCCATTTGCACACTAGACCCTGTACTAATGCTAGTACTGTCCAAGTTAACATTAAGACACACAATAAATTAAATGTTTAATGCCATTTTTAAAAGCATTAATACATTTATTCAATTTGACATTGAAATGGTACAATAAAAAAGCACAATTAAGTATTTTTAATCTAATTAAAATTCATTACAGTGTTCCAAAACTGACCAGTTCACTCTCCCTTGATGTTGATTCCTATAAATAGGATTTGGTTTAAACTGATTACGCTTCAGAACATTTTGTAACTGTTTCAGTGAATAAAGTCAACACAAAATAACTGAAAATAGTTAAAAATGAATAGTGTTTCTCCAAAATATGTATTTTTTTGCTAGATTTTCTTGTGTAGAGCAAACGTGCAACTAGAAAAAAAAGTGGACATACAAATTCAAAACAACCCCAACTTGACAAAAGAAACTCCATTAATGGCACCGTAAATTTTGCTTTCCGATAAGATGACATTCTTGTCCAAATCATATCATATTGTCAAACAGGAAGTCCCTGGCTGTGATGAAGTGAGTCACTCAGCTCATTTGCTGTGGGGACACAGCAGGCTTTCCTGCCTACAGCCTGCCACCAGCAGCACAGATGTCTAGACTGCAAACTCATTTGCTTTCCCGTGGCTTGCCAAGCAGTGATTGTGAAGGCCTGCGCTGAGCTGAAAAGAGTGGATGTGTCCTGATTGAGAGCGTCCTTTATTACAGGGCTCTGACAGGCCTGCTGGATTGGCTCACCAAGCCTCCACCTGCAGGCCACCAAGGGGAGCATCGCTATATGCAGCCAGTAGTAGTTCTTGCAAACACTTACCTTGAATGTTCAGGACACTTCTAGCAAACTTTTTAGTGATATTTAGTACAATATTACCCAAAGAGAAGCCTTTAGACCAAGTATTGGGATGTCCAGCAAAGCTGAAAAATGGTGGGAGTCTTGCTGGACCAGTATGTGAGAAACAACATATGTTATCTTTTCAATGGGGAAAACCACAAAACCAAATGCTCAACTGCTCAAAAAAGTCTGTTAAATTGATTAACTCAAAATTCTTGGATGTGACCAATGGTTGACAGATGGTGTTAGTGTGTAGAAAGAGTTTTGTTCTCTTTTAAACAGTGCTCTAATATCTCATCTCCTGGCAGCAGAACACAAACCAAGGTCCCAGAGAAGGTCTTGACCTCTTGGCCACATCAATCCCCAACACCGGAGTGAAAGGCTGTGCGGCTAGTTGAATTAGGGCAGGTATAGATGACCTTTCGTCTACACAGCGGCCCAGTGGCTCTGTCAAATCAACATTTGACACAAGTGCGGATTAAGTGACACCGTTTCTGCCTCCACTTCACCTCTTGCAATGAGAGCCAGGATCTTTTCCTCGGCTCAGCACTTTCCTTCCCTCAGTCCTACCGTTCCTGATATTGTTCCCAATTGGCGGCGTGTTGCACTCGCTTCAGAGAGCCGGTGTAATATTGGTTCCCCTCTTTCTCAGATCCACACAGGCCTATTATGAAAGGTCAAGCTCTCTCACGCTTCAAATTATAGCTGTGGTGCCACAGAGGCACTAATCACATGACTCATCTGTACATGGGTGGTATTCTAGGTGATGTCCTAAAATGTGTCCTAGTCATCCCCGTCCCAGACCGGAGAGAAAGCGGGGGGCAAAGTGGCTCAATTAAACAGAGGAACAAACAAGTTTTCAAAGCCTTAGCATAATGATGATGCCTGCAGGCCAAATTATTCATCTGAAAGCCATCTTGTGCTCAGGAACTTAAAATAGCTGCCTCTAATTGTAACACAATTGGCTTAGCTTGCACTGTGCAGCTGTGAGCCTGTCTGTCATTTAACTGATTACGGCATACGTGCCAACCAATCAGGTGGCTCATCATGCTGTCTGCCTGGTAAGGACTCGGCAGTGAGAATTTTGATAGAGAGTAAACACAGACAGGAGCGTAAAGCCAGAGAACACGCTGAACGCCGGATCGCTCCATCAAGCCCAAACTCATTCTTAACGCTGTTGAACAAAGCAAGCAACACTGGCAGGGTTCAATTAAAGATGGTTGTGAAATGGATCCTAATTCTTTTTGTGCACTTAATTTACTGCAATTGCAAATGGGGCCTGGCTTTTCATCCAGCAGACAATTAAATATACAGCAGTGAGAGAGCAAGACAAAAGAGGTACAGAGACCAGTGCTAACAAATGATCTAATACTCAGTGGTCTCATACTGTCTCTATA
The DNA here is from genome assembly GCA_032361065.1 of Enteromius trimaculatus. NCBI lineage: Eukaryota > Metazoa > Chordata > Actinopteri > Cypriniformes > Cyprinidae > Enteromius > Enteromius trimaculatus. The sequence continues at coordinate 12,047,476 of JAUMHP010000080.1, forward strand.
TAGATTTATCAATCTGCATGTATCTAATTATCAGACAACTTCAATCAACAGAAAACAGTGTTATTTTTAAGTACTTCCATGGTCTAATCAGTAAAGCATGACTATCTTTTTATCAACACCATATTGACTGTGTTCCTTGATTACATTTTTGTCTATGTCAAAAATCGAAATTGTGAATTGTTTTACTTTTATATTTTTCCTTTATTTAAATTTGACTTTTTTACTTAATATTTTCCTATTTGAAATCAAATATAGGTACCCGAGGTACTCTCTCTACACACACCCCTGGTTAGGAATCACTGCTGTAGACAGCACAGAGAACGCTCATGTCCTTGGGCTCATGCAGCTGCCGCCGCCATCATATCAGTGATTCAGGCTTATTGACACACAAACACACACACATACATGCGACTGACCCGAGGGCCAAGCCCTTGATTACGCCAAGACTGATGGAACATGGTTGAATTCCTAATTCTGCTAATGCCAGACTATTTACCACATGAGTGAGAGCATGCCCAAAGGCTGGGATTTTAGCAGTGATTTTGGAGACAGATGGATGGTTCATTCACAGGATCATGTTGCACAGATTTCCGGCACTGTATTTAAAGTAGGGGAGCAAAACTCGCTAAGTCTAGAAGGCGAAATTTCTGTGGCAGTTTATGTGCAGGACAAAAGTTCTTGGAGTGGGTCATTGTAGTGTGTCTTTAATTGCTACTTTGAGCTGACTTTCAGAATTTCCAACAAAAAAAAAAAGGCAGGAAAGATATTCAAAGTCAATTCTGCGCTAACAAAGTCCTTACATACATAACATGATTTATAGATACTGTTTCCAATTCATACAACTGCAAGAGAATATGATGAATTATGTTATGCAAGGTGGTACCTCTGTAACTCACCGCTGCTTCTTAGAGGACAACTCAAAGAAAAACCAGAACAGATGTAATCTAAATGAGTATTTGAGTTAATTAACCAATATACACATTAGAGCAAGATATGAACCTATAGCTTCAGCTTGGGTTTGTCTTTGACTTGGTTTATCATGAAAAGAGAAAGGAAGACCGAAATGAAGAAAAAACTAGAGAGCGCTTTCTAATTACAGAGCTGTATGATAACGTTGCCGACTCCTCGTACCTAGGTATTGTTTCATTCGATTACCTTCATCTACTTCACTTACACTCATTAGTGTATGCAAAAATATGCTCTGACACGGAGCCCAAACATGTCCAACGCTCTCATTTGAAAACAATAGAGGGGTGACCTTTGGTAAGGGGCTATTGTTTATGAGCTCCACTAAAGCAGGAACAAAACGCCACAATAACAGTTAACTGATTATACACATAGGTGCGTTTTTCTGTTTTAGCATTAAATGTGAGAACTGGGCAACCTGAAAAAAAAAAAACTGAAAGCTTCTTGCTCAGCAAAAACATTCACCTGAAAAGTCTGTCTTTGTATCACAAGTGTCACATGTGGCGCTAAATTAATTGGCCTTAATTCAATAACAAATTCCAATTAGTTTTGTTTTCAGCGCATAACAATCACATCACCCGGTACAAGGGAAATTAAAAGACATGAAGTGTCAGCTCTAATCAGCAAGACGGACTGATAAAGTTTGTAGGCCTTGTGTTTGATTTTATTAAACGGCTTTTTGGAATACTTCGCTCTGATTGGCCAGTTGTGGCACTGACCAAATATTTTGTTGTATAATGACTGATAAACAGTGGCTCACGTTTTCTTATGCAATGCACTCATTTAAACTCGAATGTTTGATGTCAGTCATTATCGCAAATTAAACCAAAACACTTAACGAATGTCTGGCTAAACATTCCCCTTTACTTACACAGCATGTCTAAAAACGCTGGCCTTTGTTTAACATCTAAACAGTCCATTTAAGTAAATTACAAGACGAGTTGAACGTTTATGCGATTTCCATCAACTCCTTCTTATTATAAAACAAAGGGAAGATAAACTTTCATGTTTGATATGGTATTATCAGATTTAGATGTAATGAATCATCTTTCTATTGTATTCCTGCAGTTTTAAAAGCTGAAACATGAGTGGGGGCATTACAGGATCCCAGGCAGGCAGGTTGGGTTGTGTGAGGAAAACAGAGAGGGGGAAGAGAAGAGAGTGCTTTGTGTCTGAACACACAGCGGAGGGAAAACCTTCAAGGTCACCGTCAGAAAGAGAGGGAGAGATCGAGACTGAGAGGGAGATGGAGAGAAACAGACAGTGTAAAAGAGAGAGAACACAAGGGAGATAAGCAAAGAGGAAGTAATGAGAAAGGGAGAGGCTCAAAAACATTTCAGAGAGAAAGAGACAATCCAGCGATGGAAAGGAAAAAGGGGGGACATTAATAGAAGGAAGTAAAAGTTAAGAGTGAGCTCAAAAGCACAGGACAGAAAAGTGCAGAGATGTCGGAAATGAAAGTGGAGGAAGTAATGGGTGGGTATCAGGGGAGAGAAGGGGGGAGAAAGGAGGACTGATGAGATTCTCTCACGCCGGAGGAGTGGGGGAGTTAAGATAACTGAACGCTTTGGAGACGTCTGACTGAAGTGTATAGTGCACATGAGCGTAATGGGAAAAGTACAATAAAAAAGGCTGTCATAAAAACGTCAAGCACTGCATTGTTTTAGAAATTGCCCTGTGTGGACATACATTCAGGCGTGAAGCTACAGCAAACCTATTATCTGCTTTTCTGTCACTTTGGATTTTCCCTTGCAAACGCAGCACCAGATTCAATTTCAACACCAGATATGTCTGCTTTCCAGACCATTGCCGCCCTCACAATCAGTACAGGAGAGACGAGGCGGTCATGTGTGCGTGCGTGTTTGCCTGTGTGCATGGAAGAGTTCGACACATCCCTCTAAGGAAAGGGTATTCTTGTTATTTAACACACTTCAGCCAGCTCAGAAAAAAAACACTTAGCACTTAGATTTTCAGTTGATTTCTCTGATGTGAATGCACTGTGGCTTTACATGGAATTGGTCTTGTAAAAGTAAGCACACAGCGTCCGGATGAATAATCACAAAATAGTCACAAAACTTTTCAGTGCTCGGTTGCAGATGGCCAGATTGGCTAAAGGCATACTGTGCAGGGTCAATCTTGTCAACAAAACTACTGACAGAAACTGTGCTGAAGTTGCACAAACAAAAATGTAATTAAAACATACTGTTGACAAAAATATGACATGGATAAAAACAATACAGGCTGATATTTACAATTCCCTAAAAATGCTTTGTTTAGAAATTGCTTCAAATAATCCAATTATAGTTAAGGTAAGGGACTGACCCGTTGACCCGTGTAAGCTGAATATGAATACCAGTAAACAAAAGAGCTTTGCAAGCTGCTTAATTAACTCAACCGGACACATCTTATACTGTACACATGAGATTAATCAGATAAATGCACAATATAAACGTAATAACAAAATGCACAAATTAATTTACATGGTAGTCTGGATTCTTTCCAAAACAATGCATTAAAAGAATTAGCTGAAGCATAAATAATTCACTTAGGGCGTAATACATTTGTGTATTTGTCCTATTATTTTTTAAATGTTAAATCTTGATAAAAGTGTAAAAAATTATACATAATAAAAATGACTAAACGTAAAAAACTTGACATGATGAAACAACACCGGCTACATTTGAGTATTTCATCCAAAAAAAAGGACACACCGTAAATTGCATCAACTATACTGCAACATCACGACCATTTATTTTTAAATCCATCATGGCAGCAAAAGAGAGGAGAGTGTGAAAAGAAACCTCTCATTACAGACAGCAAAAGATTATGCCAAAACTTTAATGCTCTCGTTTACGTGTGTAGCTGTACTCTAGCATACTTGTGCAAGGCCATTTTTATCAAGCTCTCCTTGTCAATTTCTGACATCCAATCAATCATTCCCTTAACCAGGCCAGCCACGTGTCTCTGTGGACAAGCTTGAGGCCGAGTCACCTTGTTTAGAAATGCCTCTATGGTCAAGCCTTTGCTTGATAACTTTAAAAATCTCCCAGCCGTCTATCATTGCGGTATGCTTGGGCTGCAGGAGTCTGAACAGTGGCCCCAGGTAAACATTCGGCAGATGAAAGATAGGAGCTGCTGGCCTCGGACTTGGATGGTCTATGTTTACTGGCTCTCTCGGTGTGCTCAATCAGAGAGCAGCGGAGAGGTGAGGGCTGAGAGTGGAACAGGATCCACCTCTGGATGAGAGTAAGTTAAGGATGCACTGAAAAGGTAATGAATGAGTGTGTTGGCTCAAACCTCAGCACTCCAAACTTTCACTCCACAATCAGCGGTTTAGGTTATGCAAAAAAGCCAAAAAGATGTCTATCCTTTTCACAGACACACATACAATATACAGACTATCATTTTAGAACAATAAAGGGTTTTTTTTCCCCGTTGGAAACAAATACTGTTAAATAATCAACTATGCGGGTTATGTAGTATTACTATTTATTTACAAACCCATTATTAGAAGAGATAAATTTAGCCGTATATAAACAATCCCACACCACTTTTATGTACGCTTACAAATGTATAACTACAACAGCACAGTGCCTGCCAAGCTTCTATGTGATTGCTAAGGTGTTCTGAGAGGTTTTTAGCATGTTGCTAATTGCTTTGCTATGAAGATGAGGAAAGCGTCTCCGCCAACTATGTAGAAATAAATGTGAGTGCACCAGCCTCTGAGGAACAGGAGAATTAGGGCTGTCAATTGCAATTAATCACAATATTTTGTAGCGAAAGCATTTACTTCCTATTTAATGGAAGAAAACAAAGCAATGTATTAACACTGGATTCAGCAATTTGTCTGGATGACATTAACTGAATATATGTGCATATAGGTGATATAAAGACACCGGACAGAGACAGATTTCTGCTGCAGTGCCCTTTGCTAATCTCACATACACAAAAAAGATTCTCTACGCGTCCGAATGCAACTCTGCAATAATTAAATATAACTTAAGATATTTTTGGAACTGACCTGCAGTTCTCTGACGAAATTCTCAGAATAAACAAATTATGCTGTCAAATGAAAAACGATTAAACATTTATTAGGATGCATATGTTTTGGAAGCAAGGCTTCTTTAGAGCAACTGTCCATCGCAAACGAAATCATTTGCGATATTTATATAGTATATAGCGCTTTCAATATTCCCCTTCTTTGTTCTCTTGTTTTTGTTTCTGTTCTGAAATGAAGTCAGGCAGTAATACATAATTGTGGTAGTAAAGCTTAACCCAATGAGGTACCGCAGGTGGCATTGATAAGAGAGTCATTAATGAGCCACTCTCCAGTCTATGAACAGCAGAGTCGCCTCGCCATGGCAACCTTCTGGATCCCAGCCGACTACACATGTCAGACTCTGTGCAGCCAACATTCAGCATGTGGCACAAATGACAGGTAATTAAGACAAACAAACATACACACACATACTCAAGTGCCCAGAGAAACCACACACATTCTACTCACTGGCTGGCTACTTACCTGACAGGGAGTCATTAAACGTGCCTATCAGAGTGACTGGAAGTGAACAAGCCTTTGTGTGTGTTTAAGTTTTAAATGGCACTCCACCTCTGACCTGGCGTTTCTTTACAGATAACACTGGCATCAGAGATAGCTGTCGCATCGGTTTCTGTCATCCTCGGGGGTGAAGAGACACAACAGCAGCCGTTCGCAGGGGGGTACTGCGGGTTGTTTGCACAAACAGTGTCTGATTAAGCCTTATGATTATGATATTGCAAATGAGGCAAAATTCACTTCAGAAAACAATAGGATCTAGATGTGGGACTATTACAAAATATGAATGTCTTTCTCATAAACCCCTCTCGGAGATGAAATCACCTATTGAAGCCGGCTGGGAAGACCCTACGTAAAACCGAGCAAGCTCACAGTGAGAGGTAAAAGATGCAATTTGTGCTGCAACTTTGATGAACCTTGCAAATTTAAAGCTTGGCCAAGTTCAGCGGGATGAGAGAGAATAAAAAGAGAATGAACAGAACAACAGCGCACCACATCAATACACTAGCGGTATACCTGGATCACTCCCAAAACCCAAAACCGCAGGGAGACTTTTAAGCTTCCCCCTACCCCCCTTCTCTTTAAACTCCTCTCTTTGATCTTCCTCTCTCTAAAGTAAAGACACTTGCTGGATGCTCCACTGAGAGTTCCAGCATCCGCCCAAGCCTTCCCACTCCTCCAACATGAACAAAACTGACACTCCTCATCCTTCACACCCAGGCCAAACTTTTCCCCGGGCCTGAGTAACAGCTTTCAAGGCTGAACATTACTCCTGGTGGTGGCGTTTTAGGGTGGCAGGGTTTGGATTGCTTCTGTTGCCAACACAGGTGCTTTCAAGGCCCATTTATTTACAATCTCTCCTCTGTATTGATCTTCCCTGCTAGAAGAAACCAACAATCCCAACTTAGTTGTGAGCTGCTTGATCCTCAAACAATTAAAATCATCCATTAGCAAAAAAAAGTATGTAATTCTCAATGTAATACTCTGTCTACGGAAGAGCTTCCCAAACAATTTTGTCAGTTCAACCTATTAGATGTAAAATGTTTACTTGAAGAACCCCATGGGATATCCAAGTAAATTTCAATTATATGATCCTCTAATGTCAATTAATGGCACATGACATTCATCTAAACAGAAAATATTGAATTATTTCATTTTGATTGTCTTTATATTAAATGATTCATACACATGAGACTGCACAACTTCACATATTGTGGTTTAAACTGCAATATGATATTTTGTTTAATATTCAATTGTCTTATTTATTTATGCTGACACAAAGAACAAAGACTGCTCTACTGCTAAAGAAAACAGCTTTCTTATAAAAATGAATAGCACGTAGTTGTAATACACATATTTGCATCACAATTTTTTCACTTTCAAATGCTTTTGACATTTCAATTCCTGAAATGCTCTATAACCTTTTAACCACAAAAAAGTTGCAAGTTATGCAAACTGTAAATATAGTGAACCTACCCTAGTAAGAAAAGTAATATATTTAAAATATGTGACCCTGGACCACAAAACCAGTCTTAAGTCTCTTTGTAGCAGTAGTCAAAAATATATTGTATGGGTCAAAATTATTGATTTGTTTTTTTGTTTTTCGCCAAAAATTCTTAGGATTGGTAGTAAAGATTATGTTACATGAAGGTATTTAGTAAATTTCTTATATTAAAACTTAATTTTTGATTAGTAATATACATTGATAAGATTTCCATTTGGACAAATTTAAAGGTGACTTTCTCAGCATTTAGATTTTTCTGTACCCTCAGATTCCAGATTTCCATATACAGTATTTATGTCTCAGTCAAATATTGCCTTATCCATCCAATCATACATCAATGGGAAGCTTATTTATTCATCTTTCAGATCATGTATAAATCTTAATTTCATAAAATTAACATTTTGTTGTCCAGGGTCACATATATTTATTTCATACTAAGTATAGTTCAAATCTATTAACATATGTACTGATTGATAACTCCAGACCTACTTATATACAATTTTTTGTATACAATGCATATTTCTTATTAATAAGCCTAAAATGCGTGTTTATGTCACTTTTAATGAGGATTGTGTAATATTTCCCTTTAAATGCAAAATATTTAGTGTACCTAAGTGTACCTAAAGTAAGTATATAAGTATGAGCAATAGCTCCACTTTAACACAATCAAATATACTAAGTGTGTGTTCTTAATTGGACTTCAGCACTACTTCCGCACAATTAAAGTGCATTAAGTACCTAATTAGTTGTTCCAATTAAGCAGACTTTAAGTATACCAGTTTAGTATACTAAAACTACAATTGCATGGCATTTTATTAAGTGCATACAGTAAATATTCAAATGTATTTGTAGTATACTCAGCATGAAATAAATGTAATATAAATACATTTAATTATATTTATTTTTCACTAGGGTAGTGCACAATAATGTATGTTAAATACACAGTGCGGTGAAAAATCATTTACTGTGAATTGAGCACTTGAGCACTTGAGGTGAATTGAGCACTGTGAATTGAAAACATGGTATTATAAGCTGCACATGTGTAAACTAACACTCTGAAACACTTCTTGAATTTAGTTGCACCCTTTGATTTAATAATCACGAAGACATATTGCCATTTCAGTTTTATTTTGATTAATTATCCAGCCCCATTTGTTCATTTTAATTTTACATTTGACTCAATTAATTATTAGCTTTACATCAGCTCACAACCCCCCTGCAGTTCCTTGACAAGCCCCTATTTGTGAAACCCTGGTCAACAGGTAGAACACCTGCAGTGCAGAATATACTTCGAATATGAGTCACAATAGCTGGTGTGCTGGCATTGTAAAACAACTATAAATATATTATGAAAAAAATTCCTTTGCTTTTCTGGGTAAGCAAAACATGTTGCTAGGAAATACACATACAATCCTGTTTGGTGGGTTCTTCCGACAAAGTGTAAATGCATATACTGAGGAATTGTTGCCTGCCATTTCACTAATGAGGTAACAATGACTTGATGATGGCACGGATATGTTTACATTTGCATTTCACATAAGGTGCAGATGAGAACAGGACTTGTGCAGCATAATTTTCCTCATTGTTTTAACAGTTTTTTGAAAAGCAAATGGTACATAAGCCATTCTAATTAGTTTACTTATATTATTAAACACTAGGAAAATCATTAGTTTGAGATTTAAAAGTTCAACATGTAAGAAAATGAGAAGATTAAGGATTGAGAACAGACTTTCATTCTTTGTTTGAACAGATTTACAGTGTTTCACAACTTCAAAAGGTTAAAAAATATCTCTTCTCCCCTGACAGATAAAGCAGACAGTGAGAGTTAGGGTAGAGTGAATATCATCAGCATGTTTTTACAGGGTGACCGCTACCTTCCCATGAGCCTCGGCTCTTAGCATTAGCACCGTGATGGTCTCTGATGGTGCTGAGTGTCAGTAAGCCTCTCCTCGCTTCTCATCTGGGAAAAAGCTTTATCTTGTCCCACTGTCCACCTTAATGCACATTGAGATGTCTGGAATTCAATTATGGACACCTCTTAACCAGGTCCTAATCTCACCACCCTCATCGCAAAGGGACTGATGGACAATCTCGCACCTCGCCTTAAAAAAGAAGGAAAAAAAGAAAATAGCCGCAAGATTAGGTTGGCATCTTGGCTTCTGTGAGAAGAGAAGGATGTTTGGCTGAAATTCAGACTAGAGCTGCAGTTCTTAGGGGTGAAAATTTATTCATGACTAACCATGCCTATGGGTTAGGACTAAGCTTAGCAAAGAGGTGATGAGGTAGCGATCGAGTAGAATGGCAGGCTTGAATACAGGCTGGTAGGGGAATTTTCTTCCTCTGGCATACAAGAACAAACAGACATATATAACCCTGCATGACAGGTGACCTTTACAGGCCGCAGCCAGGGCTCCGAGCCTGTCAACCTGTCGGAGAGTCATCTGAAAAGCTAGCATGAACGTCATGAGCCCGGCTTCCTCCTGCTGACGGCTGCCTCCATTAACGTCCTGGGGCCCGACGTGCTCTTTGATTGGCAATTCCCTCATGTGAGCTCCCTGGGATTGACTGCTGTGGCATGGAGGAAGTAAAAAGGTGCAGTGTGTGAAGCTGACCTCATGTGTGCTTCACAGAGAGCGGACCTCTAACTAACCTGCAGGTGGCTAATTGTAAAAGTCAGGGATGTGATCGGGACCGCACAGCTGGTAGTTTTATTGTTTTCAGGGGCATGCGGGGAGCTAAATCTGTGTTCTTTCGGGCACCGTGGCGCGAGGGGTTAGGTTTCTGACAAACATGAGGCTGCATGTAATTAGCCGGTGTTTATTCCCTTCCTGCGTTTGTCAATCAAATGGGCTCTCAAAATTCTGACGGAGATGTCAGCAGCAGCGTTGTACCCCAGCGCTATTAACTAAAGTCAATAGAGCAGTGATCTGTGGACGGTATTCCTATCACTTGATAGGTGTGGATGCATGCTCCCCCCGCCTGGCCGCCTCCTGCCTGACTTAATTTATCTGAGAGATAAGCAGGTGGATGAGGAGAGGGAGATGGCGTCAGACCGGGCGTCACTGACAGGACTGGCAGAATGAGTGACACCGCTAATAGCTCCGTCCCATTACCTTACCACAAGCTGCACCTTTATCTCCGCCAAAAGGATTGTTTGTTTGCTTGTAGGATGATAATATTTACCAGGTCGTAAGACGTCTGACATAACAAATGCATCTGTGCATTTTGAGAGGATTCTCGGAGACGGGTGTCGAATGGGGTGGTTATCTTGAGGTCCAACCTGGATCTACACATACAGAGCACATGCTGTTGCAAAAACATCTTTTCCCATCAGATTTGTGTTTGGGTTAGTTAGATTTAAATAAAAAGTAGGCAAAGTAACATTGCTATTAATAAAAAATGCTGTAGGAGCACCAAATTTTTGATCATGTGACACTAAAGACTGGCATGATGGCTGCTTTTACAGTAATTTATAATATTATTTTTTATTGTATTTAAATGCATTAAAAAGTAAATAGGGTCCATTTTTATTTTATGCTGACTCTATTTCCAAAAGACTTTAACCTGATAAAAGGTAACACTGTCTTATGCGTAAAAAGTAGAATCAAGTAAAACAAATATTCTTTTGGAAAGCGTGGAATAGAACGGATTATCCTCTGTTCTCTTTGGTCTCCTTCATGCTGTGGTAAAATGTGCTCTGTGGGTTCAAGTTGCTGAGCTATGTGGACTGAGGGATATATCGCTTTAATTGGGGACTTACTGATCTTGCAAGACAATTCAGTGCCAGACGTTATCGTCAATGTCTCTGCCACTTTTCTGCTGTGCAATCACAAAAATGATATCAGGGACAGCAGGTGATCCATGAGAGCCATTTTAAATCCTTGTTAATTATTCGTTTAGAAGTCCAATGAATAAAACAGATAAAACCAGGATCGAGATGTATCTATCCACCCAGCCAGCAGGAGGTTGCTGAACTCTAAAACCTGCATCATCTGCATATACTGATTTAAAACGGGACCTTGTTTGTTTCATTTGTAGGTGCAGTGTGAAATGTTTGTTTTCATATTGGAAGTTTTAATCAGCTGGCTGGCATTTTCAATGTACTAATGAGAGACTGGGACAAATTAAGCTACAGTAGCAAGCAAGGGGGGAAAAAACATCCACTGTAATGCTATTGGGTTTAAGAAATACTATTACAAATTTATGTCAACTAAGTTGCACCAAGCAATAGTAAAGATTATATAGAAATAATATTTAACAATGACAACAGTCCCAGAGGTTTCTCACAACAAAATGTAACAAATAGAATAGGGAAAAACAAAAGCCATTAAAACCAAATTAAAATGCAGCACAGAACCTGCTTCAGCTTTCAAGGGAGACTTTTTGCAACCCCTGCTCTGTCAATTTACACATTTCCCCTTATTAAGAATCTTCAAAAGTACACTTTTTCAAAATTGATTAATTGGTATGTTGTCTAAACGATTAGTTGACAAGTTAGACTTAAGGAAGCTCTAATTAGGCTGATTTCCGTTCATATACAAACAGATGTGTTCCTTATGTTCACACTAAACATGTTCTTGCAATCAAAAACAGCTACAGTACACAGCAAAATAATGCTAAGTAACTCATCACATCTTAAAAAACTGATTAAAAACAGAAAAAAAAAGACAATAATTTCAACAATTATAAATAGTGCAAAAGGTGCAGCTAATCGATAGTGCAATAGCGTAACTAATTGATTCAACTAATAATCAATAATACTAATAACAATTCTCTTTACATAAAACTACTTTCTTCACAAAAAAACAAAAGATAGAGCTGTTGATGTGACTCCTGGACATCCAAACATTATTTTTGGGCTGCATAACTACCCATAGCTTTTAAAAGCTATGTTAACAAATGAGATGTACTGGCAGTAAAAATACGATGTCACTGTATTTTGACAAGTAATCATTTCACAGAGGAAAATGTTTATATATAAATTGCAGCAGTGCATAATACATCATATTATAAACAAAATAAACAATCATCAATCCATTAATCAAAATGCTGACAGTTTCTGACACTATTTTCTACGCATCCTGTTTTAATTTACATCACTGTATGTGGGCAGAAACAAAACATAGAAGTGAATTCCCTCACACTAACGTTATTTTTCTGAGATACTGTAGACAAGACGAAGAAGACGGATGAGATTTGTTACACTGACTCACTCTTACTGGTACTTATTTGCATAAAATTAAACTTTTGTAGGTTGTCAATTTTACTACTGCGATTGTTAACAGGAGCAGTAAAATTTTCCACAAGTGCTTTGCCTTGGAAAAGCGAAAAATGAGAAAGGCGTTGGAAGAGGAAGAGAGAAGGGCAAAGGAGGAGGAGAAGAAAGAGGAGGAGGAAAAGGTAAGGGAACTGGATGAGGGAAGAGAATGCAAACTTTCCCTGTCCTCTCACACTCCTTTCATAGCCTGTCCTCTTGTGCTGGGCTGAGATTATCTTGACTGGTGTAAAAAAGAACTCAAAGGGAGTAAGCCACTGCTGCCAGGCCCTCTTCAGTCTCCTCACTGGACTGCCACTGATGGTGGATGAATAATTAACAGCGGCGAAAGAGTTAAAAACAGCACTTACATCACAGGCAATTCTCTCTTATAGCAGCTCTCATTGGGTATTCATGCCAGATCAGCAAAGCACACATGACTGGTGCCTTACACATTAGTGTATTTCACGAAAAAATGACACAGACTTAAGGAGCAGAGAGCAGAAAGTGCTGAGGTGGCAGCACACTTCTTTACTCTGATTCACAGCGGAAGAAAAATGCTTTCAAATGAGACTAAATATACACGGCTGCACAGGAATCTGTGCTGTGTGTGACTGGATGTCAAAGCCCCGTACCCGAGCTGTCTTCTGCACTGTGCTTCATTCCAGCGTGCTCTTATGACATTTCGCTCTGGGCAATTAAAAGGCGAAAACATTGTAAATATGAATTGAAAATCTGCTGTGCAAGCAGCTTCGCTGTGTCTGTATGCATGCATTGTGATTCAAAGGAAATCACAGCTTGCTCTCGTAAATACGACACAAATTGCTCATCAGACTGCAAAATCAAGTGCCTTAATTTCTGGAAATCAGGAGGGAGAGAAAGTACAACACAGAAGTGCTGAAGGGTACATGCCGAGAGGAGGGAGCAGGCCATAGGAAAGCATAAAATAAAGCAAAGGAATAAAAAAAAGAGGAGCAAAGCAGAATTAGAGAAGAGGGGAAAGCTGTTCTGTGCCAAAGCAACTTAGAGAGCCATGCTGGAAATGCAGCATTTGATCACTGGGAATCTAAGGCATGGACCATAAATACATAATAAACAAATATAGCTGCAAGCAGCAATTACCGGGGTTCAAGCTTTTTAAGGCCTTTGAGGTTGTATAAGGCAACCTGAATGTATGGCTGACACTGAAGCACATTGAAAATGGACAGTAGGCTCACAGACACACATACACAGTACTGAAATGGTTAAACTATTATATTAACACAGACACACACACATACAGAAATGAAATGGTTTTATATTAATACAAACACACAGACAGACAGAGATAATCAGAAATGAAATGATTAAACTATTATATGATACAAACACAGACACACACACACACATGTTGGTTTTTGTGATTTATGAGGACTCTCCATAGGCGTAATGGTTTTTATACTGGACAAAC
>JAUMHP010000080.1:12061304-12090255 GCA_032361065.1 Enteromius trimaculatus
TGAATTACGGGGACACTGAAAATGTCCTCATAAAACACCTACATATTGTAATACCTGTGTCATACCCATGTCATTATGCAAATTTGTGTCCTCATAAACCACATAAACCCGTCCACTCTATTATATTGATACAAACACAGACACACACACACACTCTATTATATTGATACAAACACAGACACACACACTCTACTATATTGATGGCGACACCGTGGCGATGGCGGCCATGTTTTTTTTAGATACGCCAATGTCCTCATAGATCCTGTAAGACACTGCAAACCAAATTTCAAGTCACTCGGACTAACAGATTCTCAGAAAGTTATTTTTTTTTTCAATGTTATAGCGCAGAGCTTGGTAAATATATCTAATTTCGTTCACGAGTTATAGCCTTTGTCGTAAGAGAGGGCCTCGACTTTTGAATGTTTTTGTGCCCCATTGTGAAAGTGAGTGGAAATTTTTTTTATATTCAATGTCCACAGAATATTTCTGCATCTGGTTCCGATCGGGTGAAAAACCTAGGACCAATTCGCAAAAGTAGGTTTCAGACATTTGTCTTTTGCGGCACTGCCACAAAGGCAAGCATAGCCAGTTAAACTCATCCATATTGATGCAGGGTGAAGAACATTTGTTAACACGTCTCTAGCATCACAACAACTAAACTGTGATGGAGGGGATACATATGCTACAAAAAACACTGCATAGAATGTGATTATTATATAAGACTTTTTTTGGATGCTACTGACCCCCCAGTATAACGATTCCTTGTACAGTAAGTAGCCCCCCTTCCTAAAATGGGGGGAAATCCTGTCATATCCTTAAAGGTTTGAGAAATGTGATTCTATTGTTTTGCAGTCTTGGATCTGTTTTTAAAATTCAAGAATACAGAGTAAACTAAAAAAAGGGATTCAGGAAAGATTATTTAGGCAGAATGAATCTAGACAGCTAACAAACATTTTTGTAGAGCCATGCAATGGAGAAAGCATGTAGGACTTGGGACTTAATTTCACAACTGCCAAAAATCACAGGCAGCAAATATTTAAATTCATGGATCCTAAGAAGCATAAAAAAGTTGCAGATCACAAATACAACGATTTGCAATTACAATCGTTCGCTTGCGCAGGTTACATCAGCGAACAGCAGGAAGCATGGAATGATGAATTACTGTTTGGATTCTTCTGTAATACTGCTCAGAGACACCGCTGCAGGAAATTGCTACTCCCAATTTACAGCAGCACCAAATTGCCAAGCGAGCATGGCACCGCACACTCCGTGTGCTCCACCTCACCTGCCATGCACCAGTCCGCTTCATTTGAGGAGTGTCACTGTACACCTCACACCTCGCCCCGGTGTTTATGATTGGATTGTCACACGCCATGCTAACGAGCATACAGCTCATGCATGCATACATCCCCCTGGTACCTTACCGCCAACTTGACACTCATGACAATGGTCCGTCAGAGCAGAGCCAGTAGGATAGTTGGTTGCAATGATGGTGGGTATGGTATAAGTTTCTTGACAGAAAAGGAAGGTAAACAACGCAGTGAAGGCCGAAGAGACTGTGTACATAACTTTAGAGTCTCTTCAAGGAAAATTAATTAGTGCTTGGCTGCAACCTTGGCATGCATCCCCGATATTTCCTAAAAGGTCTTGGTGTAGCATAATGCAAAATGGGAGCTGGCTATGCTAAAAACTATTGACATGTGAAGGGTAAACTGAAGGGGAGGGAGGTCCATTGAGACACTTCTTTAAATACGCTGTCAAATATCTCTTAATTTGAATGTTACAGCTAAACATAACCTATAACATGTAATGTGTGAGATAATTGGCCCTTTGTGTGGTATTGTGGCAAGTCAGTTCACTGCCACTGCTGTCTTTCAAGAAGCCTGCAATGACTAGCATGCAGCAGTGCTGAGCTAGAGTAAATGAGACGTTTCAGGCCTTGTGTGAGGGAGACACAGGCACGCGATATGGGAGATGGGGCTGATACATCTTTGTGCAAATAATCTCTAAAGACCACCGTAAATTGAATTTTCCACAACTTTCTTGTTTGCACCACAACAAAGAAAATAAGATAAAACAAAAGAAAGAAAAGCCAATATGGCACAAAAAAGGAAAGCGTTAAATAAATGTATTAGCAAAAGCTTTTACATTCAAATGCCAAATGAAGCAAACACATTACCTAAACACAAAGCGTCCATTCCCTGATGTGCCGACTTCACCTAAATGAACAGGCTGTTTCTCATCTCCTTTGTTTAATTCTTTAAGCTCCGCTGATGAGTCCACGAGAGCACGCTGCAGCTACTTACTGTATCCTGGTGGTGAAGTGAGACTTGTGCGACTGAACTGGGGTCAGAGAATTAGTCACTCCGTGGTGTGAGAACATGTTTTCGAGGGCTGGCATTTCTGCCCTCATTTACTGTATGATATTAATTGCTCTGGGACAAAATTGGAAGGCATTTGATAATTGAATGTTATTGCCACGTATTTCAGTAATCCTGCCCGCCCCCCCCCCCCCCAAACTTTAACAGTAACGCTTATTGTTTTACATCATTTTAAAGCCACATCATAAAAACAATAATAACAATTAAAAAGACATTTTTAGTAATCCCAAATCAGTAATCTCACAAAATATGATAATGGCTATTTTGTACTCTTGCAGGCTGGGTGTTATCAAATCCATTGCAGTAGCAGGTTACGCCACAGACTCCCTCTCACTCAGCATCTTTTAGCCAACACTGTATCACATCATCCATGTTTTCACTGCCTCCGTCACCCAGACTGTTCTCATTCTCTCTTATCTATTATTCCCTCTGGATACTGATAGCTAGGAATTACTCCCAGGCCTTTTAAAAGAGCACTATCTGCCAATAAACATCCCTAAAATTGACAAAGTTTAGCATGGGTGAGCTATACCGCCACAATTGCAACATTGTGCCTTGTAGGATTCAATATCTGACAATATTGCACTGTTCAAACAGCTTCCTGATTGTAAAATGTGAGACTGATGAAATTAGACAACTGAAGAAGTTGAACATCTAAAACCGAAGCCCTCAGGGGTTGCTATTATAAACCCTGAAGTTGTGGGATGCTCTGCCTTCACACTACGAAAAACTCGAACACCTGTAAAAGATGGAAGTGCAAAAATCAGTGATATCTGTATAATAAATTCTGCATGCTCTTTCAGATGGGGGTGGGTTAAACTGGGTTGCCTTCTTTCTCTGACAGCGAGTCTGGACACTGATGATGCTGCCACCAGCTCTATCGCTCATCCTGCCATAATGGTGAAGCAATTACAGATAAGACGACGCTGCACGCCGGCATCTGCTGTGCAAATATCCATATCACATGCTGGGACGCTTCTAGAACCCCCTATAGAAAGCATCATGCCCTCCCCCTCTACAGTTCTACAGCGCACACAGTGGCGAGTAAGATGCGAGCTGTATAAAAAAGGAGGCGATCGTTCAGTTCAATTTGTTCGCATGCTGGGTAATGTGTGCATTTCGCTGGAGATATTCCAACTTTTATTAGAAATTTCCTGAGGCAAACGGAAAAGGAGGGAATGTAAATGAAAAGGCACAGCTTGTTAGAGAGTCAACTGAACTTTCCGCATTCAGAGACTCACCTGAAAGTGCCCTTCTTTAACTATTCATTGCAAAGTGCTCATTTTTATCCACAAACATACAAAGCACCCATTAGCAGCATGGCTACTGAATTTGCGCTCCCCAGAAATCTGCTTATCGTTTTTTCTGTATTATTTTGGTGTGTATAGGTCCTCCTCATCCTCAAGGTCACGGTCACATCGCTGTCTCGGTACAATAAGCATTTAGAGCGAGTGTACAGCGTGGGAGAAATAACAGGGTTGCCAACACCCAGGTGTTTCCAAGATCCACATGAAAAAGCGGACAATAAAACAACAAATGTTCCATCAGGCTAGTTGATCCCATTGTTCACAGAGTAAAAATAGTATGTGCTATTCAGTTACCTGTAATCTAGGGGTTGGGAATGAGGATCAATGTGCAGGACACTTTTCGCTGAAGAGTGTAACAAATAAATGAACTTGCCATTTCATTCTTGTTGTTTCTCCCTGGCAGAAGTGGGCCAGCCCCTTCAAAGAGCCTGTCCAGTGTAGAAGGGGCATAAATATGGGAATAAAATTTATCATGCATATTAAACAGCAAGGCATGGCACAGAAAATACAGGGCACATTAAAAAAAAAAAAAAAGAAAAAAAGTAGAACGTGTGTGGAAAACAAAAGTGAGGGAAAAGGCCATAAAGCTAGGAAAGCCCTAGCTGATGCCAGCCTGCCCCATCTGGGAGATAAAAATGAGTGATTCCGCTCCGCATCTCCATCCAACTGCATCCCTTTAGTGCTCCAAAGCCACGCGAGAGAGAGTCAAAAGACGAGGAGGAGGGATTTAATGCAAAAAAAAAAAAAAAAAGGCAGCTCTCTACTAAGTTCATCTCGGCTGAATTCAGCTGGAAGCTGAAGAGCGCATTCGTTCTGTGTCTCTGGCTGTTGCATATAAACATCCTCTCAGTCCCAGGGCTCATGCGTTTTCTAGGGTTCCTTCATACTGAGTTCAAAGACAGAATAATTACAATGATAAACAAGGTGAGTCTCCACACTACTCCTGCATGAAACATTCACACCTTACAAGATGTCCTCCCTATAGAAATTTTCAATCTCCATTATTGGGTTTACACACACAAAAAACACACAAACACAGATACTGAATGCTCTATCGACATGCCTATAATTGCCCATAATCATATTTCTACCTGAAGCTTAGTTTAAATGTTAGTATTCATGAGGTTAAAGGTGAGCACTGCTGGGTGATTTATACTCCTGCTCTGAATCAATGGAAAAAAGCCAAAGCTCTACCACTAAATCAATGTCTACAATTGTCAACACGATTGCAAGCAACCATTTCATTTTTCAATTAGGTGCATGCATAATTGGAGTTCACAAATTTTAGTAGTGAGAAGTGATTAGACATCAGAGTTTGGCAGGTGCTAGCAAGGCAGCTTGTCTCCATTTTGCACTAGCAGAGTTAGGTGTGAAGACAGCATACACCCCCCACACAGAGCGCAGAGGCTCACAGCTCCCTTCAGTACACTGGGCTGCATGCAAGAGTCCCTCGTGAAGAAATGCTACAATGACCTTCTCTAGAGTCATGCTGCAGCTAAGTGCTACCACAGGTTAACTCCAACAGCCTAAATCTGTAATGGAAATTAAACAAACACTCTGCTGAGAGGTGATTTGTTTTAAAACATAAAAGGAAAGTGTGTAGGCAGTGTGGCAGCTTACTAAGAAACACAGGAACCCGATTCTAATAACTGATTCAAATAGACTTTAGTGTTAGCCTGTTGTTTAGCTAACAAACCTGTCTAGCGCAATGTGCTAAATGTTTCCAGATTTTGAGCAATGCTTAAATATACTTTTTTTTTTTTTTTTAAATCAAAATATTATGCCTATTTTGTTTTCAATTTGCTTCAAAATCAAATTCATACTGTATTACCGTTTTTCAGATTGAATGAACATGAAAAAAAAATCTACAAATTTCAGTTCATCGCAGTGCATTCTGGGAATCTCTTTAAAATTTGGGCAAAAGCAGGTATCTAAAGAGGCAGTATAATTAAGTTACCTTTTGAAACTGCCTTTGCCTCGGGAGCCACTAACACATGCAGCTCGCTAGGTTTTGAAAAAGAAATATGGAGAACTATAATTTCAAACAAAATTAGTGAGAGAGCATGGAACTGAGCAAAATAGCAGGAGGCTGTCATTTCTACCTGGATCGACAAACAGTTGAACAGTACCGAAATACCATTTTTCCAAGTGACCTTAAAGGAAACGACAGCCACCCTGTGGGGCCCATCCGAGGCCAAAGGAAAATTGTCCTGTTTTCCAGCTCTCTCTATCCTACTGCTAGAGAAAATGAGCTTTATCTGTGGGACACTGCAGGCCACATGAATAATGCCCCCCTTTCCAACTGTGGCCCCTGTGAAGTCCATCAGGGTGTTTAATGGGAAGCAATCCATTTTTAATTACCACTTTTTGGAATGGAGAGGTTTGGAATGGGAAACACTTAGATAAGCTTTGGGAAGTTCCACAGATGTAACTTGGCTCGGGGCTGCACACGTACAGTTGACGAGAACATTTCCTGTTCCCCAAGGTGACATGAAACTTCCAAAGAGATATCAGATAATTACCAATGCAGAGAGGATATTAATCTGAAATTAATGCACACCCATTTGATTAACTTAGGAGGGCAACGCAGTACATGGTGAGAGATCAGTATGTTTGAGTTTAATTCCTGTGACATTAATCCTGTGCTCGCAGGGATATCTGTCTGCGATGTGGAAGACAACACGGAGATGAGAAGATAGAGAGGCTTTTTATGATGTAAAGAAAAATAAACAACTCTCTCAAGTGGTGTTATATTATCGGAACAGCTCCAATAATGATCCTCTTTGTTTTGAGCAAGTTATTTGGGCACAATGAGGATGTGAAAAGAACACTGATATTTCAGCGGTAACAAACGTTTACATACAAAGTTTGTTAAGAAAAACTGCACATGTGTGTATAGACAATAAGTGTGTTTGTGCATTAATACATACACAAAAACAAATAGGGCTTGAATTTTGGTGCCAAAAAATAAAACACTACATCAAGCAGTATGACTTTATTTCAGAATTAAATTCCACAAAAAGCGAGGCAACATTCTTCTCTGTCTTTGAGCTCTGTAGTGCATTGGCGTCTCTCCGTGTCGGACTAATCTTATTCATACGAGTCTGTGTGACGCGCTCTTATATTCTCAGTCAGAGCTACAAAGGTTTCTACGGGTTTTTGCAGACATGAGTAATGTATCACAGACATCTCACAAATCATTTCATAAACAAAGTAGACAATATAAATATAAGGTTGTGAAGAGAGCTTTGTTGATTACAGTGAGACTTTGTGAGATCGCAAAAATCACCTCGTAATGTGAAGGCTAATTTTTGATCAGATTTTTTGATTAAACATTAGAAAAAAGTAATTAGGCTATACCTTAGAAAGAAGAAAGCTGCTTAAAGAATGAAAGCTACTCAAAATAATGAAACCTTAAGTGACACATATTCAAATTGTATTTGTAACATAGAGTAAATTTAACTAAGAGAATAAAAATATAAAATCACAATAAATAGCTATATGATACAAAATACACAATATAAGACATATAGGGGAATACAGAACAAAAGAAAATACAAACTAGATAAATAAATGTCCAGAGTAAGTTATAAAAACCATGTGTGGATGTGCAAAGTGGATCAGTACTGTGTGATGTACTGATTGAGAGACCGTATCGCCTGCGGGAAGAAGCTCCTCCTCATTCTCTCTGTGTTGGCCTTTAGGGAGCAGAATCGCTTTCCTGACCTCAACAGAGAAAACAGTCCATTGTTGGGATGGCTAAGGTCCTTCACGATCTTCCTGGCCTTGGTCCAGCACCGCCTGCTGAACTAAGAAATTAGAGATCCACTGGCAAAGAGTCCCAGGTGCTCCAGCTTGGTGGTGAGTGTGGAGGAAATTATGGTATTAAATGCTGAGCTGTAGTTGATAAAGAGCATTTTAACTTAATTCCTCCTTCTAGTGTCCAGGTGAGAGAGTGATGTGTGGAGGAGATGAGAGATGGCATCATCTGTAGAGCCGTTTGGATGGTACTGTAAGCGAACTGTAGTGGGTCAAGTGTGTCTTTTAGTGAAGAAATGATGAAGTCCTTGACCAGCCGCTCAAAGCACTTTATCACTACTGAGGTGAGGGCTACGGGGCGATAGTCATTAAGGGAAGCAGGATGAGGTTTCTTTGGGACAGGAACAATGATGGAATATTAGAATGAGTTGAAATATTAGTTGAGTTCTTAATTCTTAAAGAGATCATGGTGTTTTGCATAGCATTTTTTTTTTAAACAAAGAAATTAAATTGAAACTGGAATATATGAAATACACTGATTTTGAAAGGAATTCATAAATAGTTTTAATAAACTTTCCTTTGTCAGTTTAGAGGAGAGCATGGCATATTTTGTTAATATGAGAGCCCTTTTATATTATAAGGTTACGACTAGGCCTAACAAATTAACCCTTAACTTATTATTTAGATTAGATAATAAACATCAACTTCAAAACGTTTTATGCAAACATGAAAATTGCACATAATGCAGATTTTAAATTAACTTACAAATAATACAATTTCTAGTTTAATTGTTCGATTACACACAAGCTGTAATTGCATGTTCCATAACAGATTAATTTAAACATATTAAATAATTAAGACAAACATGTTTAGTAAAATGAGTATATGGTGTAATATTTAGCGAAATGCTCCTCTCTAGACTTGTGTGACAAAACTAAATTTATAATATCACTAAAACTATAGTGTAACTGGCAAGATTTTGGCAAAACTTACATTTGGCATATGGTGAATTTCAGCCCCTAGGTGTGATACACATCCTGACAGACCTGCAAGAAAAAGTTGCACCAAGGGCACCTTTATTAGCCTGTATTTATTGGACAAGCTCCTGGTTTCTTCCATCAACTGCATGTCTGGGCGGAGCTGAACATGAACAAGTAACTCTAATTAAAGTTGAGTTAATCATGAATAGCTGGAAAGGGCCACAATCCAGGCATATGTTAAGAATAAATTACTAATTAGGCCTGGCGAGTAACAAAACAAGTCCCAGTCTGCTCGAGAAGTCTCGGCACGTTACTAATATATGAAAGGTATAAACAAACAGCAATCTGGTTGTTTAGCTTCTCCAGCCCACTTACAAGGATCCAATTATGGCAGATCCCTGGAGCCAGCAATACAATCAGCGCTGAGAGTGCAGGCGTTATGATTAACTGTGAAGGCCATTCACAATGGTTTCTACAGCCAACCAGGCTGCCTTTTAGGATGAATATGCAGCAGTTCGGCATCAGGAAGAAGAAGCATAAACATGGTGCATTTCACCGGTTATCAATTAGAGAGATGATTTCTTCATTTTGGGTGGCATTTATTTCCTGCTCTGTTCTTATACACAGGCAGCACTGGCTGAGTTGTTCAACATATATATGATCTACTCTTGATTTCTCACTGCATGTTCCTTTCTTCAAGCCCAGCTACTGTACATTCATACAGAGTTTGGCCCAGGAGACACCCACAGTAGGACTAAACTAAGCTGCTGAGCTGTGTGTTTTATCGAAGATTTGTTCTTGGAAACACCATCTTTGTTGCCAACGTCTGCCTGTGATTTAAAATCTATCGAGATTCATTCATATCAGTAAACCACACATGCAAAAGCAGATGAAACGGCCAGTGTCAGAGTTATTCCAAGCTGCCCGTATGCTGGAGTCTCCAGTGGGCCCTTTCATGGCGTTTCAGACGGAATGAGAGCAAGCGGTGGAGAGGTTGAGGCCGCGATGGATGAGAGGAGCTTCTTTTGCCATTCATCATTCAATGCTGGAGGTCATGTGCAGTTAGTCTGTGGGCTCTTTGGGATCTGTAAAACACTCTCCCTGATGGCAGGCTGTCAAGTGCGCTGAAGCCAGAGGAGGGAGAAAAACACATACCATGCGATATGATTCCTTCACAGCCCAGCCAATCAATCCTTTTGCCAAGCCTACACTCCTGCAAGCGGTGGTGGAGGACAGGACAGGACTGTCTCAAAGATGTTTCATTATTAAGCAAAAGTGTGTCTAAAGGAAGGCAGAAATCATCAGACATATGAAATTTTATCGGTGACACATCATAAGCAATACTACTGATCGTTGCTTTCATCATGCTTCACTCATATGCGTCTACAAGTCCCAAATTTCAGATTATCAGTGTCTGTTTGTGTTTTTCCAAGCAGCCTGTGACGTGCTGCCGGAGGCTAAACAACATGACAAAGCCTGCTGACAGACTGGAGACCATCGCACACATAAACAAACAGTGGTATCCTCCTTGACCAAGCCTCAAAAAAAGCCTTGTAGTTTAATTAGACACCCTCATCATCACCAGCCAACCACTCAACCTTCATTCCCAGCCAACATTTCATTTGTCATTCCAATTTGATATCAAGCCAATTCTGAGCAACACGACGACAACAACACCGCTCATGAGGGGATAGGGGTTTGACCAGACAGCCTCGTCCTGACACTCTGCCCCATGATTAATATGAGGGCCAATGGGCGAATTGAAAGGGGTATTTGTTTGTGGTTTCATTAGTGAGGTGTTGGCCGATTTTCAATCCGTAATCACATCTGCGAGTCTTACTGACCTTTCTGGATTTTTTGCTCATTTGGCTATAATCAGATCATGTATTATTCAAGTACTTTGTTATGTGCAGCCTGCTCACCACATAAAAAAACCTTCCCACTTTTGCATGTCTGTGGAGTGCTGATAATGCGGGGGGCAAAAATTATAATCGAAATGTCTAATTATTATTGTTTTTTCTTCAATTTCATACATTCTATTCTGTAATCAGAAAATGTAAACTTTTATATTAATAAAAAATTCAAAGCCATGTTGTGGTCTGGCCTTTAGCACACATGCTTTAATTTATTTGTGCCTTTACTACTACCCTTATCAATAAAAGTGTGAGAAAGAGGAAGGAAAAAAGAATTGGAAAAGGTTGCACAAATTCAAAAGAAAAAAAGAGCAACAGCCCTTTGGGCAACGTTTTGGGAGAACTGCATTTAACTCTTGGTTTCTCATATTAATCTATCTGCTCTTTTCCCTTCCTGTCTCTCTTCAAAACTTGTCTGTCTTGTCAAAATAAAAGGAAAAATTAGCAAAAATATAATTTTCAAATAAATGAATGAATAAAAACTCATTTAGAAATTTGTCACATTTCTGTCAATCCAATACACATGTTTGCTGTAGAAAAATGCAGTTTGCAATAGAGTAGAAAGCGAGTGGGATTTACAGATGAACCTGACATACACAAAGAGGTTTGCACAGCAGCATGCTAACTAGGTTATTAAGGGATTAATTACAGGGTTAACAGTGGGTGTCAAAGCCCAGTCAGTGTGAAACACCATGTCTCTCTCTCTCTCTCACACACACAAACACACACCGTGATCTGCTCTCCGGCTGGCTGGCCTCACGATCTCAGGAAGGCAGTCCGGTCCAGCAAAGACAGAAGTGGTGGGATGCTCCCCTTGCCAAGGCCCTGAGGCTGAAAGTGATATGTTCGTGTTTGTGGGTTGTTCTTTAACGAAATGCTTAAAATGGGCAAATGAGAGCGGTGCTTATCCAGCAAAATTGCTGCTAGATGGAGCAGAAAGTGCACAAATGTTCTATG
Source organism: Enteromius trimaculatus (assembly GCA_032361065.1). Lineage (NCBI taxonomy): Eukaryota > Metazoa > Chordata > Actinopteri > Cypriniformes > Cyprinidae > Enteromius > Enteromius trimaculatus. The sequence continues at coordinate 12,072,602 of JAUMHP010000080.1, forward strand.
ACACTCCCGTAATGAGGTTTCATATTGATCCGACTGCACTGAGCAGAACTGCTGGCTCTTCTCTCTTTTCTATTTTAACCCACGCTGTTCGCTTTAGGCTGCCATTTATTTGACTAGACTCGCTGGTCCTTGAGGGCCTCTCATGCACAGACAGGTGGCCCAGCTGAGCATATCACTCCAAAACATCATCAGCCATTCAGAAACTCCATTATTTAGCTGGTGTGAACAAGAGCAAGGAGATGGATGGACTATATTTGGAGAGCAAGAAGAATTCATGTCAAAAATACATGCTGGGAGATCAGTCTCAGTACACTATGTGTAATGCAAGGATATATTATGGAAATGTGACTTTCTACAAGACCTCTATAAGCCCAGTCACTAACTGACATTTGGAATGAATTCATAATGCAATAATACCTGACTGTTTTACATAAAATATGCCTGATAGCTACACCAGGTGCCTCCGCTAAAATATATTGCAAGGATACTAAACCTCAGGCAAAGAAACAAAGAGACTTTATTGGATAAACAGTAACTGATGGTTTATCCCAGGCTACATAAATAAAAGACATTTTTCTACACACGTTAGTAAATCACAGGTTCACATAGCTGCTGAATATTCTCAATAACTACCTCAAAATAAAAGTTGCCATAACTAGGCAGAGCAAACTCAAACCAACTAGTTTTGAATTTGACTTACACAAAGCATGACGCATCATGTACTACAAACTGAACTTAATATTAATGTATCAAAATCGTACAATCACTTAATATCTACAAAAAACTAATTTACAAATTGTCCAAAGAAATATTGACAAGAGTGTAACGTTTTATACTAAAATAATAATAATTACCAGAAAGTGTTCACAGCCCTGATTAAACCTTGTGGATGAACTACACCACACCCTGAGATCTCTGAGACCCTAGTATTGGAGCTTGTGTTTCTTTCACAGTGGGACAAGAAGGGCATCCAGGCGTTTCCCGGCAAGGTTTGAAAGGTCACAACGCCTTACCATTTATCATCTCTGCATTATTCAAGTGTGAATGTGGCACTCAAATGTGGCATCAGCGGGCCGAGTGAAGCAGAACAGCGATTCAGACGTCCTTCCAGCTTCCCTCCTTGCGATTAAGCGCTCACATATCTGTTCATGCTGAAAGGCAAACATGACCCATAAAGCCCATTTCTAGTCAGCTGCATTCTGTGTTTCGCGGTTTGAGGTATCCCAAACCATCCATCAATCCATAGGTCAATGTGACAACACTGTGCCATTTAGTAAGCAGCACAGAGTCTAAAAACCAGAAAAAGGAGAATAAGTAATTTCTCATATGCTACAGGTGAAACATTGCCCCTCCCACAAGCCACAGTCATATTAAAAGACGGCAATAAAGTAAACAGAAATTTGGTTCAATGGGGCTATCGAGGGAGGTAGTTCATCTAGTTTTTTGTTAAATGGATAGAGACTCATAAACTGCATTACAAGCATGGAACGAGTGGAAACATGCACCCTCAAATACTTCAAGGACTCGTTTGTGCAGCATGGCAGCATTTAATTTGGCATATTAATACCAAAGGATCTGTTGAAAGCAAAAACAGGTTGTTCCAGGATTTTCATTGGGGGTTCATGATAGAAATTAAGGTAGAAGGTCTATAAAACAGTATATTAATCACTAGAATGCAGCCTATTGTTTTCCAGAGGGCAAATGTATTTAAATGAAGCTCGAAGACAGAAATGGTGACAAAGATGCTTCAATATAAAATGCACAATTCATTCAAAAAGCCATATATATTTGAGCTTATTAAATCAATGCTAGACTGGGGATTCAGAGAGTAAAATAATGAAGCATTTAGAAAGTGATGTGTGCTTCACTGGGCCTTACCTGATCTGTGCCACCAGGGGAGCACCAATCTGCGGCATATTAGGAGAGCTGCTGTTAATCCTAGCCTGTCTCAAAGCTAGCTTCAAATCAGGAGGAGTCCTTTGTGAGTCTTTTTTCCCTTCTTCGCAATGCATATCCTTTTTAATTTCATCTGAGAGGCTTCTGTGGCTGTCATTGATTTGGTGTGAAACTTCTCTGGCTGCGCTGTGCAGTGCGAGGCACAGTTCCTCTCCAGGCACTGTGAGCGGTTTTAATTAGAGCACTCTGGGTAAGCACCATGGGGCTCTCCACCTTCCACATAGCAGCCATGGCAACACTCTCTGCTAGCCCAAATGTGCTTTTAATTGAGTGACATCTAATCAGGCCTTGAAATACAACACCGAAGCTAACAAAGCGGGTCAGCAAGGGAAAAGGGCCTGCAAGCCATCCAACGCTAGGACTGGCATTTAGGATGTGGTTCAAAGTAGTATGCCTGCTGATGGGCCCAAAAAAACAATGTTGCTCAAATGTGATATCGTACAACTTCAGAGATGAATGTGAGAGTGCTTTCAAACAAAGAGATTACAGCATGACCCATAAGAAAAAGCTTTGTGCACAATTCATGAAAGGAGTGTCAATACAAACAGAAACGGTTCTCTTTGTCAAATGCAAAATAAAAAATGACACACTGAGTGTTGCTCCTGTCGGGCGTCCATGAAGTACCATGCAGGGAATCAATCGGTTTATCTGGCCCTGAGGCATGACCACAGGGTAACATGTCCCCTCACCCCAAATCTCCATTTTCTGCGCTTATTTGTATTCCGAGCCTCCTTGGACCATCACATAATCTGCGCTCCTATAACCCACTCCCTTTCTTCATCTTTGCTTTCTTCTATGCTTGCGTCGGTCCGGCCCCATCACTCAAATAAATTCAGGGGATGTTCCCCCCTGCGCGTAAAAACAAAGCGGATGACCTTTGTACACGAGTGTCATCTGCACAGCAGAAATAAATGAGATTTTAAAAGCCGCTCTGCACGCACCAACTTGACGCACAGATACGGGGCAGATTGGATCTTATATAGGGCATTATTTTTAATACAGCCTCCAGTTTGGCTGCAGTTCATGTCCAATCCGAAGATGGCAGAAAAGGAGCTAATTGGTGCCACCTTACAAGGAAATGTGCTCGCATTCTCATCTTCAGCTAGTGAAAAAAAAATTTTTTTGTTATATATTAGAGAAAAAGTTTATAGTTTGACAGAACTTTAATAGCTATCTAATAGCTTTGTGTGATGAACATACTAAAATAAGTCATTATTCACCATCAACCCCGACATTTTCAAATTTAAATCCACATGATTGGTTAAGAAAAGCACAACAACAAAATTTAGCAGCAAATCATCACGGCACAATGCGTCTACATTTTTAGCTACAAACAAAACATATCTTAGTCCTTTTATCACACAAAGCTATTATACGGAAAAGGATTAGGGCCAAGCAATAATAAACTATTTAAATCATTATGAGATTAAAGTTGTTAAATAACGAGAAAAAAGTCGTTATATTTAGTAAAAGTGCAGAAGAAAAGACTTGTTTTGGAAAAGATCTGCTACTTTTACATAACGTAAATTAAATGCCTATTTTTATTTAGTGACATCTATAAAAATGGGCTGATTTCATTTATACTGTAAATAGCATCTATGGCAGAGGTGTCCAAAGACCTGCAGCGGGCCAAATACAGCAGTGAATGAGTTTCAAACACCCGGACCGCAGCTTGTCTATTGAAATTTTTTCATATGCGCTGTCATTTCTTTATCACACGAGAATTCCTGAACACAGCAAAAGTGAAGGAGCCCTAACTTGCATTAAGCGAGCTGCATGGACCGTAATTCTGTCTAAAGACAGTGCAGCGCAAGCTCAGATCAAATGCGCTACTCGTCTCGATCAGGCGAGCGCTGAACAGCAATTCTCTGCCATAGATGCTATTTACAGTGTAAATGAAATCAGCCCATTTAAAAATAGCCATATTATTTATGTTATGTAAAAGTAGCAGATCTTTATGTAAATTATGTAAATAATAAAAATAAAAAATATTTACATTATATAAAATAATGTAAATTAGCCTATTTTATATTTACATTAAGAAATAGCCTGTATGCTGCCTTATTGGGACAAGCTCTCCATATAACCCTATCCCTTTAATCAAACCTCAGACTCCATGGTGACTAGAGTTAAACTAGAGTTTAATGCAGAAACTCAGATGAAACACTGTGGCATAACTGTATTTATGGATTATGGATTTACTGTAATACAACTTAATGAATGCATTATAATTAAGGAAGGAAAGAGAGTTCGTCAAGAAATGGATTCAATCAATCGGCATGTTTTACTCAAGTGTATTACTCTAGAAGCTACGCTACCGGAGATGCTGACGGGCACGCTCCAAAACAAGTCTTTTGTTTTGCACTTTTACTTTTCTCGAAATTTAATTTATTTTCTCGTCATTTAACAAGCATTTTCTCAAAATTTAATGACTGTAATCTCGTAATCTAACGACTTTATTCTCATAATTTAACGACTTTAATCTTGAAATGATTGAATTTTTTTTATTATTGCTTGGCCCTAATCCTCTACATGGCTTTAGAAAAATTCAAATGCACCATTATATGGCTAAGTTTTGAACCTTTTTTTGTTTTGATTTGGGTTTGGGCTCAAAAAGCATAAATCATTCACTTTCAATGAATCACATAAAAAGCAGCTTAAAGATTCTGCTAAATGCTTCCTTCAGTTGTTTTTTTTCTTTGTGTGAAAGAAACAATGTCTTGCAGGTTTGGAATGATGTGGGTGAGTAAACAACAACAGAATTCAAATTGTCAGGTGATCTATCTCTTCAATAGTCTGCAGATTTCCAGTTTAAATGCTCATCCTACACAAAGCTCTACACAGTCCCCGGCCCTGGTATATTAATTTAATATGCAGGATAATTTGATCATGTTTCAAGCCAAAAACATAACTTTCCAGCTTAACTGTGTAGATTTTTCCCAACAATCAGTACAGGATATGTGTAAAAAGTCACTTTTGCCTTGATGTCATAGCTATTAAAAAAATGGAAAGTAGACAAATGTAATAAGAGGGTTTTTAAGCACATATTTGGTAAATATATTTGGCAAATATGGTCTCCTTCACTGATCAGTCTGTAAAATGAACATATGGATGTTCATTAGAAGTAAAACTTCTGGTTTCTGGTAAACATACAGATCACAGCACTGCAAGTGTATGCATTATTTTTTAATATGATGGAGAAGAAAGTCACATTCAAACATTTATATGCATAGCTGATATGATTATTTCAGTATACACCAACCCTTTTAAGCTGATCGACATTTAATTCAGATCAAGCTCAATCAGATCGATTAAAGTGTTTATATGAAGACTTTTCAATCCGATTGAGCCATCAATCAAATTCCAAACAGATTATTTGGGTGCGTGTAAACACAGATTTCACTTTAACGCTAATTGTGGTGCTGCTACCTTTTCTGTGTTCCACCACAAGTCAAAGTATATCTAGAATCAATGGGTGACATCATTGCGATGATGACACATTATGATGGGAATTGCCTGTCTGCTGAGAGCGACCTCGTGCCCCGTCTCTACATTTCCTTTCCCAGAACATTGGCTGACAAGTAGAGCAGACAGCACTCAGTATTCAGCCAAACAAATGAGGGTCAAAAAGAGAAATCCCATCAACACAGACCTGTTTCCTTGCACAGCATGTGTGTGTGTGACAGTTCAGCATGCTGTGAAGGTGAAGCTTCATACAGCAGGGGAGAGAGAAGCACTGATAAGGCAGGGCGAGGATACGCTTGACCCTGGACACACTTCACGCGTCGCCTGCACGAACGGGCGGCAGCCACTACATGCAAGAGGACCCGGCTCATCAAGGCAGGCAGACAGGCAGACAGAGATAGAGGAACACGTTCAGGGTCAGCTTGATGGGCACTTGTTAGCGCACCCTGGAGGGCATCTGTCGACACACTTGGACCACTGACTGCCGTACAGGACGGGGGGAGGAGGTGATGTTTCTCTCTCGTTTTTGAAAGAGGGAAGAGATAAAAACAGGAATAAATAAAGCTTGCATGACAGTGCTTATAGTGTTGCCGTGCACGTCCCTGTCTGTTATCTATTACAGAGCGCAGACGAGAGGTGACGTTTTCTTTGCTTAGACAAGCAAGACTATAGAACAGGGTGGCAACCTTCAAACTGGCCTCTCACTCAGGCTGCCAACTTGCCTTATGTCTAAACTGGGCCCTCACACACTCTCAGAGTGTGTATATGCGATGCAAACATACAATCAAAGCCTCAGGGTTTGTCTGGAGGGAGTTACCATACATCAAATTTTAATTACAGAATTACTACAAGATAACCAGAACATGCTGGAGTTGTTGATATGAGCCATGTAATGGTGTAATTACTGGCTACTGATTGTCCTCGAGCAGCTATAAATGAATTATCCAGCCTTCTATTTACGTCAACTTATAGATTTAGGCACTGCCTGTTGTGGAAGACTGGAGAGTTAGAGAGAGACACAAGAAACAAACAGGCCAATATGCTGAATTCACACATCTCACAGCAGCACACATTATTCTTCCACCCATCTCTCTCTCTCTCTTTCTCTCCCTCACATAAACACACACACATATTGAGAGCTCAAAGAAACACACATAGGAAAAACAAAACATGGGGAGAAAGGATACATAATTGATCATTGTAGGGGAAGAATGTACATGAGCATGTGTGTCATCAAACAATATGAATCCAATAAAAATGGAAAACATAATTGGCAATTTAGTAACAGAAAATTTAAGGTTTAAATAATAAATAGGTAATGATGTAATGCTGATTGTGCATACACTGGGAGCAGATGTGATGGTGCAAACTAAATCAATTTCATTAGTACAATGAAGTACACGGCACTGGAAAGTTTATGGACTTTTTTAAGTACTGTTTTTTACTGTTTTAAGTGCTGATTTTTTTTTTTTTAAAAGCCAGCAAGCTAACAATGTAAAGAAATTTGCCTATTTGGATTACCACAGTAAATCTGTAAAATTAAACATTTTATTATCAAATTTTAGTTAAATAATATTCATACAGTCCCATTCATAATGTTTGGGTGATAAGATAAGAAATGCTCTTCTGAACATTTTATTCATCAAAGAATCCTGAAAAAAGCTGTATCACAGTTTCCAGAAAAATATTAAGCCGTTCTCAACATTGATAATAATAATAACGCTTCCTTGAGCACCAAATTAGCATATTAGAATGATTTCTGACGGATCGTGTGACACTGAATACAGGAGTTATGACAGCTGAAGATTTGACTGTGCCATCACAGGAATAAATTACATGTTTAAATTAAATCAGAAAGTAATATTTCACAACAATATATTGTAATGCAGCCTTCTTTCAAAAACATCCTGAATAAAGTTTGCAGACCCTAAACTTTGAAACTGTAGTGTACATCACAATTGATTTTAACAAATAAAATATTGCATCATATAGATATTTTTAAATGATGTGCTTTTTCACTTTATTTTCTACAGGCCAATTATTAAACAAGGCAGCCTAAAAAGCGTGCTGAAACTGAAAATCAGTGCACTCAGACACTTCTATGAGGCACCTAATGGACAACAGTGAAGTGAACCGCTGAAGAGATTGAAAGTGATACTGTAGAATCACTCTCTCTCTCCTTGACATGCCAAGTCTCTCTCTCACACATTTGCCACAGTTTCAATCGTGATCCAATTATGATATCGCAATGCATTGCGATGTGTATCATTTTGTGAGGTAGTTGGTGATACCCAGTGTAGCCTTGAGCTTTCAGCTGATTGGTTCATGTTAAGTGAACACTCTAAGGTGAAGCTTCAATGATTCCAGTGTAGACTGCATAAGGACATTATGGTGTAACACATCATTGGTAGAAAAATGGAAAAATGGTGAAAGAAACAGAAAGGTGCATTAAAATAAAAATGATATGGTTACCAAGAATATGCAGGAGATCAGGGGTCAAGGTCAACATAAACAGGAAAACTGGAAAACATGGCAGCCGCATAGATGTGTCTGTGGAAGTAAATAAAATAATAAATCAGTGAATGAACCAGAAAATAACTCAAAGCGAATGACCAAGTAATCCAAAGCTCTGCATCTAAAAACAGCAGAATAAACCACACAGAATGTTTTCTGTTTACCACAGGATCAAATGTGCTTCTCTTATCCCTAAAGTGCACTGCGCATCCTGTTTCTATCCCTCAAAATAGTCGGTAGGACAACAATCTCCTTGTCATTTTTTTAGAGTTGTCTGTGCTTTTAAATGAAGACTGTGAAGAATGTGAATAAAGTATTCCAAAACATAGACAGCATCCTTTTATCACCCTTTACTAAAGGGACGAGTCATAAATAACATGATTAGGTGAATTAAACCATACAAGAGGGCTGTGATAAAACATTTTATAAACACACACTCAGTGTTCTGGCACAAACAAACCAGAACATCTCCAAGGTGACATTTCATGCCAGCAGTAATTAAAAGAACATGCATCCACCACCTATTTCAGAGAAGTGCATACTGATATGAAAAGAATGGTACATGCTGTCTTTCCCTACAGAGACGGCAAACACTTCTAAACGGTATTAAGAATATCTCCAGAACAAAGTATTAAAATGCAAGAAGAAAGTCCATTACAACACTAGATTTTTACATTTTTGCACATGGTCATGTGCAAAAAGTGTCAAAGATGATGTGAGAGTGTTGTGGATGTTTTACTTGAGTATTGCTATTCAAGGATTTCTGGCTAGCTTCTACAAGGCTCTCTGCAAAACAAAACAAAATCGATCTAAAAATAAATCAATTATTTGGGCTAAAATGGATCTTGATAATTCTCAGTCTTTAAATGATATTCAACATATGCTGCACCTTAATATTTAAAAGGCTAAGATTATAGCTCTTGATTGATTTTAAATAAAAGGAAGCATAATTTTAACCTTACAGTCATTATTACTAATTACAATGTTTAATACAACAAGTGAAATACAAGAAACATCTAATTAAAACGGCATGTTTCCTCTACTGTTTTCACTAAATACAAATAAGAATTATATTTAATTCTCCTTTTCCTTCATATGCACCAAAACAGCAATATTCTCCAGCATTAACTAATAACCCAGTAAATAATGTGTGACAATAAACATTAAGTTATGAATTCAATCATTTTTATTTAACTGGAAAGTTTCACAAAATCAACTGAACATAATCACACTCAAAAAAAGGGTTTGTTTAACAGATGACACAGTCTCTGTTAAATGTAACCAATTAAAACAGTATTATCTGTATGAATAAATTATATTTACATCACATACAAGAATATTCAATATATCATTCAGCAAAAAATCAAAGTCTCTATGATATTCTGGTCTCTAGATATCTCTTCTCAACAATCTGCACAATTTCAAACACATTTTATTTCCGTAGTACAAATAGCATGAGGCAAGCTACATGTTAAATTTTAAGTTACCCATTTTAATAGTTGAAAATAAGTAAGACACAAAAATCACTACTTGTAAACTGTAATGATGAGATGCCTTTGAAAACCATGTGATTCAATGATAGAAGCATCACTTCAATCAAATTTATATTGACATGAAAAAATCATTTTCCCTCATCACCATCATCTCACTCTCATTGTCATTGTGTATTTGTTCTGATCCTCTCCTGATTGAATTATAGAACCCACAAAAATCCAAGCCATGCTAAAGCAAATAATCTATATTTCAGATGAAAAACTGAACATTAAAACTAAAACTTGAAACCTTACCAGGTCATAGTGGACTATGGGGTGTAAGAGGTGAGGATGAATTTCAGTATCATGATGGGCATGGTGTCAAAGAAGAAAAGCTAAAAAGCATTAAAGCATTTCAGAAGCACTATGCATCTAAAATTGTTTTCTCTAGAGGATAGAAAAAAAAATTCTAAATCTGAAGATTCATCTTTATCCAGCATGGGTCAACCGAATCACAGACCTTTCCACTCTCTCTCGTCTATCACTGGTTGAAAGGGGGGGATAACTCAGTCTGAAGTCTTTTTTTCCTTTACACTGCTTCATTTGGGTCAGGTTCACAGTACTGCTCTGTCATTGCTTCAACGGTCAAAGACTACAGACAGCTGAAATGTGATCCGGCCCAAAGAAACTGGAGCACAGGAGAGGATGTGAGTGTGCAGCAGAGACAAAAGCAATTCCAGCCCCATTAAACATGAGCTAATCATCAAAGACAAATTACACTTCAGTGGGATATGTAAATTCCAAATGAGATGCAAGTCATCAAAAGATATGCACAATTATATTTGGTAACTTCAAATAGAAGGAGTCTACTTTCAAACCTAGTTTCCAGACAATGGCACAAGCCTCTCTGATTGTATTAATGGGCTTTCTGCACATCAGCCATGACACGTACCTTCGCCTGCGATCTATTTCTTCTTCGATGGATTATTCTCCCCATCAGATGAAATGCAGTTAGTTTAAAATGGAGAAGCACGCAGACACAATTACCCATTCTATAGGGACTCACTAAAGAGCTGATCGATACACATAGTATAGCGGGTTCAATTCCTTTCCTTTGCCCAAAATATTTATTCAGAGGATGTTCCGCAGGGATCAAAACTATTAGATTCAAACAAAGTGTGCCCACGAATATTGTCTTTAGAGAGTAAGAGAGAAAGAGAGCGAGAGCATGAAAGAGATGAAGCGACACAGATATAGAGAAAAAGAGAGAGATGCAATGAAATGCACATTCCTGCGCTCATTCCCAGTCTATCAATAACAGAAGTGACACTATATGTGCCGTGAGGAAGAGGATATTGCACAAAATTGCAAGTGTGGTGATAGGAGAACAAATTAGAGAGAATGAGAGTTTAGTGAAGGTCAGAACTCTAGGGGAAAACAGCAATGTTGGCACAGCACCTCGAGAGATGCGACTGATCGCTCACCTTCGACACGAAGACACGCGCACCCTTACATCATTGTACTTAAAAGCAGCGTTCAGTCTATAATATCAGTCAGACGCCAGTTTTCCACATGATATTTCATCCACTTAGAGTTATTATTTACCATTTGAGGTCAAGCTGACAGATTTAATATTCCTTAGATGAAAACATATAACCTAAAAGCTATTTGATGCCTCTCCCCATCCACTACCATCGCCACACACAGCCTCAATACCCTAAAAACATGATGGGGCTTATCAAGGGAGAACAGCATGCCGATATTGTCAGACTTGCTTTCAAGTAATCCTTATTAAGTGGTTGAGATTTTCACGCAAAAACAGCCCCTCCCCCTTCTCCTTCCCACTGGGCCTCGCAAGGGTTCCCATGCGCCTTTGTGGGTTCTCTCGATCTCTTTGGGCATTTGCTGCTTTTAAATCAAAGGCCAGGTATATCATATTACTACACCGCTTTAAATCACTCAATCTGAATGTTCCTGTGAAGATGACTAGAGGAGCTTGCATCCAGCCATGTTTGGAAAGGTCAGAGAGAGGTATCAAAGAGGTCTGCATTCTGAAGCTCAGCTTTTGACATGCAAAGCCATCTATCACATAGAGGTATTTGGTACAAGATTTTCATTTCTATATGTCGAAAGAAGGCAGGTGAATTCAAATTTTCATTCAGCGGCTAAAACGCCTGCATAACAACGTGCTCAAACACAGTTTCAACCTGAAGGCCGGAGGCTGATTATCACTTATTAAATATGTACAGAAACAGTTCTTTATGCATAAAATCTATTTGGTGTTGGTGTCCTTGATAATTTAACATTCTTGATATTGAGTCTTTTGTGTGTACAAGCACCGGCAAAGCCTCGTGTTCTCCACCTTTAACATCTTCCAGATTTAAAGTTCTACATGCTTTTTATATTCAGTTAGTTATATGAATATTACAGTTTGAAAAGGTCCTTCACCAGCTTATACTACAATATCCCCATTAACACCCAGTATGTTTTGCACTCATTTTGTTACCTGTTCAATGAAATGTAACATAATAATAATAACAATTTATGATGATGCAGATCCTAATAATATGTTGCAGCAAAAAAAGAAAGAAAGTTAACATAAATGAGTTTCACTTTCTCATAGATGTTTTGATAGCCCAGTGCAGCCTCAGGAACAGAGGGGACCCCAGTAAAGGCCCTGCATAGAGCATAGTTCCTAGCCTTTATTGGAGCTGTCACATGTGTGTTTGGAGCTGGGAGGCAGACAGGCAATTTTAGCAATGTAGTGAGAATCAATACCCTATCACGGTCCTCGTGTGGAGTGCGCCATCCTTCAGAGGCAGCGTAATTTATATTGTTTTTGCCCTCATGCAAACAGCCTAGAGTGGGAATACAAGCATAGCACAAGAAGATGAGCAATGTCTTCACAGAGGGTCTCATCAAAGGACATGGATGAGAGTTAATGTGCAGAGTCTCTTACCAAAGCAGGTCTTAAATACCCTGGATACATCACTTTATATGGAGCTAAATGCACTGCTCAGCGGGGAATGCTTTGCCAGTTGGTTTCAATGATATCGGTGTTGTTCACTAAAACGCCCAGACTTGGCTTCAGTTGTCCCTTCATTGTTTTCTGCCTCTTTCACAAAACTGTAATTATTAGAGTTAGTCTCTTGTCAGGGCTTGTCTATCAGTAGACATGCATGCATTTCTATTAAGGGTTTAAAACAGACTATTGTTCCATCAAAAAGTTTGTGATGCCTCTATTATGTCTGTTCAAAGGAAGGCTGGAATTTCTTTCTGCGATTTGCATATCCATTGTGGGAAAACATCTGAGCAGGAATGAAAATAAATGAGATGCCGCAACGATTTAAATTGGCTTTATCTGGACATTAGCAGGGACAAAATTAGAGTGTTTTCTCATGAAAGCCTGCTTCTACAGATGTCCAAATCTGACAGATACAACACCACATTCAAACTATTGATCATGTGTCTTGGAAAATTTGTTATTGGTACCAAACAAATTAAATTGCCCCCCACAAAAACTGCAAGTGAACAAAATTGTATTCTTCTTGGTCATTTACAGCCGGCGTTGCATGGTTCTTATAATTGTTTTGTGGTGTTAATGAACCATGTGATCTTGCACTAGCTTATCTCAGACTACAATAGCCTCTCTGAAACCATCAAGCCAATAATATATCTGATTCCATCTCATCTAGCAGGAACAATATTCAGACATCCAACAAAAAGAAATCAGAAAGACCTGAAACGAAATCTCTGCTTGTTGACCCAGACCAGCTGATGTCTCAGAATCAGATCAGGGCAAGAGATGAGGCTGTTACTAACCCAATCCCAGCATTAAGGCCAAGATTATAATGGAGGCAGTAAGGCCATTCTGGCCACAGACACAGGGTCTTCACACTTTTTTTTGTACTCGCACAATTTCTGGACAACATTTACACACTTCCAAGGGGACCTATCATAAGTTAGTAGACTTAATTTAATGCTGGTCTCTCTTCCTTTCATCACAGTGTCCTAAAACAAACCACAGCCTGATCTCCAGGGTGACCCAGGGGCTAGAGAGAAGTCAGTCTGCTTGTTTTAAAGACTTTATTTGATTCTATTTGGAAACAAAACAATGCATCCTACACAGAAAACACCATTTGGCTTATAATCTGTATAAAACCAATCTGTCCCTTTAATAAACCGTTTTATACAAATTATGCAATATAGTGTCTGTTGTTGTGTCCGAATACACTCTTCTTCTTATACAGCAATTTATGTAAAGTTTACAGTGTAGTGAATAATTGAGCTATCGAAGAAGTCAGCAGTTTTGAACACAGTATATGCATGAATGCATAAAACACCTCTCACAACGGCAGCAAGATGTCATGATAGACATGAGCACAGGCAAAATTTCCCATTTCCCATCCTCTCTTTCCACACTGACAGCTACTCTCAGCCGCTGTGTGAGAAAGTCTCCTGGCATCATGCTGACGCTTACATTACTTCTACAGATACATTGAATATTGACTATATTGTCTGAACAATTGGATCAGATTTCATCATTTTGCAAAATGACAGTGTGGAATAGGCAGTCCTAAAGACTGGATTTAAAAGCCAAATCTGATTTGTGTGCAGTATGAAGCCTATGATATTGTGGTCCCTTGATATACTGTAGCTTGAATGATAAAGATTAGTGATGTTTACCATTGTTTCATTAGATGTCTGCACAGTCATGTGCTGTTACTACAGTATCTCTTAGGTGAAACTCTGACCAAATTACAAGTGCACACTTTAACAATATACACAAAACCAGTTAGGCAATAGCTCAACACTTGAGCTGAAGAGAGAACATGCGCATTTACAATCCTTTCACATCCTCCAAAACGCACCAATTTGCATCTGTCTTGAAACCACAACCTCAGAGTAAGAAACTGTCAACCTCCCTCTTACCACGCTAATGACTTGGAGACCAAAGTCAACTTGAAAGCCACAAAATAATAATCATTATTCATCATGTCAAGAAAATAAATTAAATCTGTTGACTATAAGACGTGTTGAGATTATTAAGGAAGCAAAAGGGAGTAAATAACCAAGAATTTTCTATATCCTACCCTATGTATACCGTAAATTAAACACACCTTAACCTTCCATTTGCCTTTAGGGCACAGTTGATTGGCAAATCCTGCTCTCACTGAATCATATGTAACATTCAGAGAGGGGTACAAACAGCCAAGGACTAACTCTGATAAAACAGCACTTCTTCTATTCTCTCCCCTGACAATATGTCTAAAACCTGCATTTAATTCAGCAACTTGCAAGCGCTTGCCTTGTCATGTGTAAAAAGGAAAAAGAGACTGTATCAGTGTACGGATGCCAAAATATAAGGTGCTACAAGGTGTATAAACGCAAACCAATATTTCCTTTGCTGATACAAATATACATTCCACCATCCGGTGCCCTGTCTAATGTCAACAGACAGAACAACCACAAAACACAAAAAACAATCAATGATATCTTGGCGATGACTCTGAAACATTCATCTCACAAATACACACACACAGAACTAGAGGAGAGTCCCAAAAAATCGGTTTAAAGGAACAGTTCAACCAAAAATAAAAAATTTCAAATTTGTATAAACGTGAAAGCTAAACTTGCACTCGTTTTCATGAATGGGAAGCAACATAAAGGTTTAAGTCAGTAATTACAGAACATTTACGAGATTTACAAATGTAGTCAAACAAATAGGATGAAATATGCAAAATAACTTTTTATTGTTTAGAAACATTACCATTTCTCTCATGAATAGGTCAAGGAGAATTAGTGCGGATATCATGACTTTATATTTACATTTTGGCAAACTATCGTATGACTTGGCACGAAAGCTATATAGTCTACTTGAAAGTTAGTTATGCCTTTTGAAGCTTGAAAGCTTCAATCTACATTCACTGTAATTTAGCTGGGTAACCCTGTTTTGTGTGAAGATGATGCGAGTGGGCTGCTCTTATTTATGTGCGTGTAGGTGGATATTTGCATGTGCACATGAATATGTGAGCAAGTGTTTGTGTGTGTGTTTGTGTACCGTCCAGATGGAGCAGGGCATCGCTGCACAGTATGAGTGCCCGTGGTACGAGCTGTCATAGATGGCGTGCACCTGCCATGCACACATCAGCCATTCCCACTTTTTCTCTCATTCTGGAGCCACACTGTGAGCACTTCAGCACTGGAGAATAGCCTCAGAGAGCCAGTTTATCTATCAATGTAAAATTACACACAGCCTTGCGCTGAACCTCTAAACACTGCTGGAATCCAAATATAGCCTCAATACATCACTTTAGTTGAATTAAATATATGCCACTATTAACAAAATCTAAATTTTAGATTTTTTCTGTACCTTTCAAGCCCAGTAAAAGTTTTTCAAAGTAAAGAGGTCAAAGTAAGGTAAAAACTACTTTTCAGTTTTCAGTCAGGGATGTTATTTTGAAATTGGGGTGAGCGGTAGAATCAAAACAGCCTATTTAGCAGAGGATATTTTATTATGGATTAATACATTTTAATAATCGGACATTGGTTTTACATTAGTCAAAAACCACCCATTTCCAAATGTGGAGAAAATGACACAGAGACTGTTTCATAACCTAGTTAGCAGGCACATTGGAACTTTTGAGTCACTTAAAATGCCCAAACATGCTGCTCAATATATTTTAAAACACAGCCTGTGTGCCACGCTAAATACTGGCTTGTTAATCAATGTACAAGAGCTCCAAAAGGCTACATGCTTCAACACCCTTCATAATTATGTACAGTATCTCAATTACATCAGATGTATGAATTACACATTCTCTTCAGAGCATTAATAATGTTTCAGTATTCATATTCAAAG
Organism: Enteromius trimaculatus; assembly: GCA_032361065.1. Classification (NCBI taxonomy): domain Eukaryota; kingdom Metazoa; phylum Chordata; class Actinopteri; order Cypriniformes; family Cyprinidae; genus Enteromius; species Enteromius trimaculatus. The sequence goes on from JAUMHP010000080.1 coordinate 12,088,871, forward strand.
TTGTTGTCTCACTCCTGAAGCAAGACGAGATAAATGTGTATATAGGTGTGTTTACATTCAAGAGCGGAAGATGTGGTCTGAGGTGACCAGGTTTCAACGTAACTTTTCAATCTAGCCACCCCGTCTGTGTACACAGTGTTGGATCTATTGCACTTAAGTGTTCCATCACTAAATGCTATCCAGGAGGCACTGGAGGAAACCGGCCCATTACAGGTAAAAATGAAAGAAAAATCATTGTGCAATGATTGATGGGCCCATTCCATCAGAGATAAGCCCCTGTTTTACTCTCAAGAACTGTAACTGACACAATTCTTCTCACCGCCATATGGGTTATTATATGTAATTCTCTCAAAATTACACCTTTATATTCCAAAATATATAAATAAATAAAGTGGCATCAACAAGCAGAGGACAAGGGCATGTAGTGTCTGGGAGAGGAGAGAGAGACACAAATTTACTTTTAATTCATTGTTTGTTTTTACCTTAATACCAGGCGATGTGACGAGAATAAGAAAAATAGGCGGCTTTAATAAGATGCCTGACTGACCTTGAGAAGTCTGAGGTTCTCTGTTTGTTGGAGTCAGGAGATGAACTGCCATAATAAAACTGCTACTAATTCATCTATAATCTCTTATCCAAACACAAAGAAAGAAGACTAGAAAAAGCAAAAGAGCAATTCTAAACTTCATCTTGAAGAAAGACCACCTGCTGTAGTGAACCTTTAAAGAGAGGGATTTCTGTCAGGCTTGGTATCATTAGAAGAAACTACAGCTTTGTGAATCACAAATACAGAAATACTAGCTTTTACCTCACAGCAGGCTACTTTTGTTACTAAATGCATGCCCTAAAACAACATCTAAAAGACATGAAACATACATGTGTAGAACCACCATTATTATTTTTTGCCAGATCAAATTAAGACTAAAGCAACAAACATTGTTAATATACTGCAGGTTCCTATCTCTACTGACCAATGAATTTATATTATTTTTCCCAGTCATTACTGATTAGTAATTTATAGATATAAATGATTACACTTTAATTATACAAATGTCTTCAGTATGAACATCCTGAGATTTCAATGCACCACAAGGTCCCCAAACCTAAACAGATTAAAAATCATAACAAAAAAAATATATATATACAAAAAAAAAGTATAACACAGAAAAATGTATATTCATTGTCATTGGTAATGACAGCTCCAGACCTGGAAATCACAATTTTAAAATTCCTTGACAATTTGTCACTTTTTATATGGCCGTGGGAATCCTGTGATGCAGAAAAACCAATGACCACATTTTTACTGAATAAAAGATCTGAGCATATTATATTTTTATTATTTAATCAAAATAAAAAAAAAGTCAAGAACTTACCTTAAATATATA
>JAUMHP010000080.1:12090355-12117467 GCA_032361065.1 Enteromius trimaculatus
TTTAATCAAAATAAAAAATAAAAACATTCAAGAACTTACCTTAAATATATATATATATAAGTCAAACTAGCACATCAATATTTCTTCAAATGTAAGCCCTGATAAGAACATCCAGAGCAGTTTGTCTCTATTTGGGCTCCAGACTGGCAAAGAAGGTTTAATCAAATGTTACTTCAGAGGACTGTCAATGACAGTGAGTGACACATTTATCCCGTCTGTTATGCAAGCCAAGCTTCCTGTGCAAAGCCCAATTCCACCAAAGAATAAAAAAAGTCTTTCTAGGTTTCTAGATTTTTTTCCCCCAGTTCAAAGTTCCAGGAAACTAATTTTCTTGACAGACAAGCGCTCCATAATAGATGGAACACTTCCCACACATTAAAAGAATGGAGTTCCAAAACAACAAAGACAGGAGCCGTTTTAAACATCCAATCTCACATTTCACATTGTCACACTGCAAAACACTCTCATCAAAGGCCATTGATTTTCCATTCCAGAGCAAATGATGATTAAGGCAAATCAGGCCTTTGTTTCATAGCTCAGAGTGTTCATTTCTGAATTTAGTGGCACTCTGGGTATTTCCTACAATAAGGCTGCTGAGAGTATAAAAAGAGGTCTTGCAAGAAACATCCGATGCCTCTGTGTCACTACAGAAAGAGCAGTTTTTCAACAGCTGACACTGATGCTAATACTAAATGTGGTCCATATAGTGCAGATATACACACACAAATAATAACAGCAGTAAAAAAGTAGTATACATATAACATTATATATGGGTTGAGCTCTGTTATCTGGAAATCTCAGGAGTGGTTTGTTACTGCCAGAGAAGGAACATTTAAACTACACTTGAACCTTTTGCTGCTCTGTCCTCCAGGCTGGGTGACCTTAAGATATCTAATGCTACAAGACCACAGGACACCAGGTTGCACATACAACATATTCTACAGACTTCAATTACCGCAGGTCTCCCCTTTAGCCCACCTTCCTTGGTGGCTAATTACACTTCCTTTAATAAAGCTTCCTACAGATCCTGGATTAGCCTCTGAGCGGCAAACCGCCTGCAGTCTTCTTGTCCTTCAGAGGAGCCCAGAAGCAAAGAGGCTCCACCTGGATGAGCTCCAACCCAGGTGTTTACAAGAACTCCGTGGCCCCCATCGTCACGCTTGTTCTCTGAACTATCTTTTGAAATCAAGCCGTCAAGACTGCTGCATAACCAAAATAAAAAATAAATTTGCTTCACAATTTAAATACGCAAGACCAATTGCTTTGATGAATGGGGGTCACTGTGTTACAGCTGCTTGTACTAATTGCACTGTTTTATGAGTTATTACTCTCTAATTCCTCTTCCAAAGTCACGATAATGCTGCCCTGAGTATATCTCATATACGACTGAGTAATGAGAGCAAGACTTTCATGCTCATTGTAATCACTCGTCTGCTGCAATCACTTCCTCCGTTGCTTGCAACATGGCTATTTTATTCGTAGATCTGTCTTTTTTTATGGGGAACAGGGTGATTTTAACTTCAGCAAATAACCATTAGATAAACATATTATATTTGAGCAGGTCAAACCTTACGAACATTCTAGACACTGCATCAACAGCAGATGATAATTTTTAATTATCAATGAAATCAGCACTAGTCGAATATTACAGACAATGTGACAATACTACACCAAACAATTCAGGAATTCTGTGGATTGATAAAAGTAAAAGAAGTTCAAAAGATCTGCCAGTATTATGCTATTTATTGGTAGCACTTTCGTATTAACAATATTTAATAAAAACAAGTTGAGTGGAACCTTGTAAAGTTTTGCTGTTACAAATCCTTTTTCTGCAGAGTTCTGATCAGATTAGGGGTGTGCCTGGTTTAAAAATCAAATGTTGTGAAGTTTAGATGCATTTTTGCAACTCTTTATAACATCGGTTTGAGAAAAATCTGATAAAAAAACACTTTAGTGAACTCCAGCAAAAAAGCAACATTATTCCAAGGATGCTATATACGGCAGCTTTGTTATTTCTGTCATAGTTATTTAGACACAAAACAGTGCTGTGATGTTGCCATCAAAACTCTATAGCATTTGTTGTGCTAATGTAGCCTACAAAAAGGGAAAAATGGAAAAGCATAGCTGTGTGGCACAGCAAGGTTCCAGTTTTCAGAGGACAGAAGCACAGCTTATTCAGAGTACAAGTTCTCTCTATGGACAGATGGGAGGTCAGCAAAACAGTTTTGTAGTCTCCTATAGGGCGATATGATGATTTTTGATCGTGGACGATAAAAAAATTCTCCACAATCTGCTTTTTAAGGAATTTCGTAGTATCGTGCTATTTTATTATCTCCGTCTCAATATGCTGTACAAGGCGACATACTTTCACATCAGTGTTAACTCAGTAGTAGAATAACACTCACCAGACACTGCACTTATTCACAATCACAAAGTTACATTATTATTAGTCTTGCCGATTAAACATTTCATATGTGTGCATTCCAGATACGCTCTTCCAGCATGTAACCTGAACACCTGAAGCGCGCGCACTAACGCCTGTCAAATAGCGCATTACTGAACTAAGATATTTATCACATGTGATTGTGCTAATACTGTCACACAGCGTTAAACACAGTTGCTTGTGTCTAAAGTGAAAGTACATTAAACAATCAAGAGAAAAACAGTTTAGATGCGAGCAGCTCCTAAAGGGACAGAACTAAAAATGCTGCCGCTTGTCATTAAAGGGATAGTTCACTCAAAATTTATAATTGTGTAATTATTTACTCACTTACATGTTGTCCCAAACCTGTATTAATTTCTTTCTTGTGCTAAACACAAAATAAGATATTCTGAGTACCCAAACAGTAGCTGGTCCTCATTAAATTGAATACAATGTTCAACAGAAAGAAGAAACTCATTCAGATAAAAACGAGCTGAGAGTTGGTAAATGATGGATGAAGTACTGCTGAATACACCTACTCTTACTGAAAAATAAAAGCACTGTTTGTTTTATTCCTATTATGTTTATTAGTAGTGTGTATCTATTCGATTAACAAAGCTAAAATAACAACGATTTTTATCTTCGCTCATTTTGGCCTAAATATGTGCCCTTCTATATTTTATACTTTGTTACCTTGAATGGCTTTGTTTTTATAAAAAAGGCAAATTAGTTTGTCTGTACTGCTCAGACAACTTGCAAAATAGTAAAATCAATGACAAAGAATCATTGCAATATGATATTTTTGTCCCTACCTCTGTAATTTGCAAAATAGTCTTAAAAAACAACTTGAAAAAGAATCGGGATAAAAATTGTCAATCGTGATTTCCACAGAAAAAATCGTGATATGATATTTTTTCCATATCGCCCACCCCTACTCTCTTAATACTTTTATTAAAATAAAATAATAGTGTGAACTAATTTCAATCCAGTGTTGGAGAACAAAGACACATGATCCAAAAACTGACCACGAGTGCTGCTAAATATTACCATTCCTGTTTCGCTCCAAACACACGTCTCAATTCGTCTCTCAGACAGTGATTGTCTTTTCTATTAAGAGACTCCTGTAGATATTTGTTCCTTAATCCTATCAACTAATGTGAAGCTGCTGATCCATGACTGTCTTGAAGGTTATCTTGTGTGTGATTCACACCCAAGGGTATCTATTATTTACATGGTAGTCCACCCTGTGAGGGAGGTACACAAACAGCCAAAAATTTCCAGTCTATCGGACAGCATCCATATCAGATAACATGCCTGGCTGGCTCAGGGAGGACATGGAGCTGAAATTCGCATCCCCTCCCTATATAACAGATTATCATCCTTAACAGCCGAGAAAGGATATTTGCAGTTTAAATCAGAGGTTTGCTGCCGTAACGCCTGAGGGAGCCGTTTTTCCAGACCGTTGTTTGTCAACAAACAAGCAAATGCCTTTGAAAGCTATGTTTCAAGCAACAACATTTGTAACAGGAAACCCTAAGGACATTTTCTCTCTGAAGTGCAGCACTTGTATGTAAGTGGAGAAATTTCAAACAATAATGCAGGACTTATTTCCAGACATAACATCCTGTGGTTCGACAGCCCACCATTTATAACAGTGCGTTCTTCCAAAAAAAAGGAAAAAAAAAAAAACCCTAAAGAACATTCACTTGTTGCATTAGCATCTTTTGCCTTCCTCTAATTACGGAGACATTAAGCTTATTCGCAGGATTAATAGCAATGTACGCTTCACTGGAGTCAAAGGCCAGGTATTAAAAAGCACTAATATTTACGGAGAGACTCAGAGACCTCGCAGCAAATGTGTTGATAAGCACCTCCGACAACAACATCTCACTCCATCCACACAATCAAACATCAGTTCACACATCATTTGTGCCTATGTGTTACACAGACTAATCTATAAGCTTTGCCAGACCATTTGAAAAAAGCGCAGCAATTACGTCGGCTTTTAGTAGCACCGGGCCCATTTAATAGGAGTGTGATGGTGACATTTATAGAGGTATGGAGTTCTGCCTCTTCTGTGAGCTTGTTCTAATCTACACAGTATTGGCAGCTTGGCTCACTCATTCAAAAAGTCAGCATGTCAAACAGGCAGCGGGAAAACAAGACGTGTTAACAGGTTGTGGAGAAACTAGAACATTGTGTTCTTCGTGGCTCACTTCACGGTCTACAACACGGTACACAATTACACAGGTCAACAAAATGAAAGCCTTTATAGAATAATTATTCATGACTGTCAATCAAATAACAGTACTGGTCACTCAAATAACAAATCACTGTGTAATAGACTTTAGTAAAAAAAAAAAAGCAAGTCTGTCTTGGGTCATTTCCCAATCACGCTCCCTTTCTCAACTTATTTTCCTGTCTGCTTCCTTCAGTCCTATAAAATAAGGGCGAAAAGCCCAATTATAAAAAGGTCTATATAAATAAAATTGCCTTTGAAAAAAACCTTTAAATACAGAAGTTGCTTAAATATTTTAAAAAATCGTTAAAAGTGGAGTACTCACGGATCTAGAACTGTGTATAACAAACTAGTGAGAAGAAACAGCTTTAGATTAAAAGTCTTCTAAATGTACTAAATGTAGAGGTAGGCAATCAATGAATAAATACATTAACAAACATAAATAACTGAATTCATAAACATCCTAGTCAGATGTTTGTATAAAAATCTAAACAGCACTTAAGAAACATTATGCATAACAATGTTCTTTTGTGCAATCTCATATTTCTGCAGATTTCCAGGTGTTCCTTTGGAGTTTGGAGATAGCCGGCTTTGATCAGAATATCAGAACAATTCTGTCTTTCATCTCAGGGAGCAGAGTTTAGTTGAGGGGGAATTTTGGCTCAAGGTTTAGCCCAGACCTTGGCACGTCCTAGCTGTATATTTCTTATTCAAGCCCACTCAATCCTCTCATGTCGGGTATTTGGTATCTACTACATCAATCTCCTGTTAATTCCCCTCTGCATATATCTTGCTTGAAGAAGTATTGGCTGCTATTGTCATGCTCAAGAAGTGATAATGAAAGAGACAAACAGAAATAACACTTGTAAAGAGCATCTCTGAATTTTCTGCTCCCAAACAAGGGCTGATTTAAAATAGGTGAGGAAAAACATTGGGAATGTTTTCCTAGGTATGTCAAGCACATCACACCTTCAGAAAACGTCTCAAGTGAAGGCCACAGGCTCTAGTTTATTATTACAGTATACATACTCTAACAATAAATCAAGCCCTGTCAAAAAAAAATAAAAAAGAGAACAGAATCACTGTGGTATTTTTTACATTCAATTACTCCAATTTAAAAAAGCAGAAGGAAGCCTTCAGGTGCTAGTTTTTATTTTAGGAGAGCCAGAACAAAAAAGAAAAGAAAAATCCATAGTTTGCTGCAGTAAATGAAAGCAATTTCTTTTGCCGACTATGCATGCGCTGATCTCCTGTGTTGATTCAAGAGGTTATAACTCCAGGGCCCATGTCCACAGACAACAGCACAGGAAGAGCAGAATTACAGAGGTAAACACAAAGGCAGCAATGTTTGTTTCCTCTCCAGATGAGATCTACGATTAGAAAAGAGTTTCTGTTATTCATTCCACATCTGCAACTTCAATCCATCAAAATCAGCCAAAACTCATGGCCAGCTTTGATGAGGGGAACTCTGGGAATGAAGAGGAACAAAGAGAAAGTATGGGCTGAGCTGAAAAACTAAATTATTTAACCTCAGAGACAAACTGATAAATTGCTGCACCACAGGTCAATATATTACAAGGACCTGTTGACCACACCGGTTGTAGGATTTATAATGTGCTGGGCAAGATAAAGGCCATTGATTGCCTCTCGCAAGGTCACACACAGGCGGTTTTCATCTCCCGGTGTCTCTATCTGTGACAATTTTCTGGAAATGTTTGAGAAATTTCTGCAATTTGGTTAATCAAATTCTCAAACTGCTGGAGCTGCAAACAGAGGGAGGAATATTTCCAGCCACTTGACAGGAAAATAAACTTGCAGCACAAACTGGTTCTAGGGCAGAAAATGGTCTGATTTTACATTATTCATGCGACTCAGAGAAAACGTAACAAGCAATCAGTGGGACAAATGAAACACTGACCCTTATGCAAGAGGCACGGATACAGAGAGAATCAAGGATCTACAAATAGTGCAAATTACAGCCTTCTGTGATCTGAGTTGCATGCTGTTTATCAAATATAGCATTCATTACACTATATTTAAATCTCTCGTTTTTGGAAAGCTGATCATTACTACAATTTCAGAGAATGCAAACTCGAGTAGCCACAGACACGCATATCTACATGCAGACTAGAGATCAAAGATCTGTCAATGAATGCTGAAATGATGGGTAAAGACTAGACATAGAGCAGGCACAATAGTTCACCCAAAAATTCAAAATTTCATCATCGACTTACACTCAAATCCTTCCAAAGTCGTATTACATGCTTTTAAAATTTGTAGAATGCACTGGTCACTATATTATATATTATAAAAAAAAGTATTTTAAAGCTGTATGATTGATTTGTTTAACAAACAGACAAAAGTAAAGTTTGTTATTGTAGTTATTTAATGGTAGATAAAATCTAGTTAAATTGATTGTAGGCAGACTGGTTGATTGGAATTCATTAGTTACTCAGTCAGTCGTTTGGGAGATTGACATTGTTCAGAATTCCAACTTCTGTTTTAATAAAGGATGTAAGTGACATGAGGGTGAATAGGATTTTCATCTTCAGCTTAGCTCTTTAAGATCCTGGAGCGCATTTCTTCTGGAAAGATTTATTTTCAGTATTTAGCAAACAACAAACACTAGAGTAGGGGCAGCCTATTTTCAAAAACTGTCCACCTATCACTCACAGTCTAACTTTCATCTGTGCTAAATTGGATATGGTTTCTCTCTATCTTTTGTGGTTTGTGGTCTTTCATTTCAAACTCAGAATGTAAGTTGGCCAAAAAAAAAAAAACAGAACACAGAAAAAGAAGAGTGAAAGAATGGATTAATGGTTTATCAACCACATCTAATGAAGATTTGTGTGTGGATGCCGGCGTGCTTTAGCTGATTCATCTCTCAAGACAACACCAAAGGAGAGGGAGAGAGATTTACAGCCCTCATCACATTTGTAATTAAAGCGTGTGTTTTTTTATGTGTGGTGAAAAAGCTCTCCTAAGCAGGCAAAATCTTAACTCTGAAATTTGTTTTTTTTGGTAACTTGCACTGTACAAATTAAAATTTGACAAAAGTCCTAACTAAAAAGGTCATTCATTCATCTAGTCATGTAACTAGGCTAATATAACAGTGTCACACTTCTGAAGTTGGTTACATAATTAGATTCAGTGATACGGTCAAAGAGGGGGCAAAGTGAGACTCAACAACATCACACTGTCCATTGCCAATCTGGGCTGTAATAAAATGATTATTCACATAATGTCTCTACATAGCCATGGGACAAAAATAACTTTAATACACACATCTCTGTCGTGAACAACAGTGTGGGCCCTCATAAATGAATGGCCACTAATTATGTTTCCTCACCGACTTGAAACATCTAATTACTGTAAGGGAAGCCGTAAATGAAACAATAGCATTTCAGAGGCTGATAGCAGCACAGAGGAATGCTGGACAGGCTTGATAAGTAAAAAATCAATTTACAATAATTAACAGTATGCCTCAGTCATTTATTTTAGGAAAAACACTGCAAGCTCATTATGTAAGCTACAAGCTCATGCATACAAAAACACAAAATACTTAATCCCACGGCAAAGCATACAACACGTTGAATAAAATGTATGTGAAAAATATGCAAGCGAAGAGAAAAGAGCTGGTTTTTGTGTGTTACTGTGCTTTTTGAATGTATGCATATCTGTGTATCTTCAGCACAGTGGTCGTGGAAAGGGAGACACACCGAGTGGACTACTAACTAGCTCCTTTCATTTTTTAAAAATTGCCAAGGCTCTCTGAGAGCTCGCTAATTATGTAAACATGACTTAGAGAAATGTTCAGCAGCAGAGGGAGCAGAGAGCTATCGCAGCCCTGCATTACCTCATCAACAGATATTTCAAAAGAGGAAAGCTCGGCGGAATTTCAATGGAACCTCAAGGTTTCGCTAAAGGACAGGCTGCAAGGAGAAAAGGGGTTAGAAGAGGGCACGTTTTAATGAACTACCTGAACGCACCCCGTCGACACATCAACCTTTCTGGCTTCGGAGGCAGAGCATGTGAATCTTGCCAGTGATACAGAGTGTCCCTTAGTCCCAGCAATGTCGGATTACCAAATCTATTGCACAATCTGTGTAATTTTCTCAGACAGACATGAGACATGACAAAAATGCAATTTTTGAAGCCTTTTTCTCTGAGATGCACATCTATCGCATGGTCCGAGGTGAAAGTGAAACACAAACAGAAATCCGGGGGCCTCAAACTCACAGCTAAGCATTTACAAATCAGAGCTATTTCCTGGTTGAGTGGGTCACTTCTGGATTCGTTTAAATGTGAAGAAGGTCCTGTGTTCAGGACTGCTACACACAATAACTTATACACGCTGCAACTATGTACCTCTGGCTACGGGGGCTGTGTTTGCATCCAAAATTCGGCTCATTCAAACGGAAGGAGCATTCATAGTCTAATTAGATTTCAGCAAGAAAATCTGTATGTAAGGTGATTAAGAAGCATGGAGGCATGCTTCCCCATCTGAATAATTACTTCATTCATCAAAACAGATTTCAGGTTTGAGAAAAATGTGAATAAGGTCACGTGCTAGAATAAACTAAAAGAAACACTGGTGATTTTAGCTGATTTAATTCAGTTCTTTTGAGAGTAAGTAATGTCTTAAAGGATTAGTTCATCCAAATATGAAAATTTTGTCATCATTTACTCACCCTCATGTCATTCTAAACTTGAATTTCCATGAATTTTTTTCTTCTGAGTAACACAATGTGAAAAATTAACAATGTTGCCGTTGCAGTGCATAATGTGCTAAATGTCAAGCCTTCTGAAACCATATGGAATATTTGAGTGACAAACAGACCACAATAAGATCACTCATTGATAATAATCACCTCCACCTCCAGAGACCTGTAAACAATGTGAGTTTGTAATAGGGCTGCACGATAAAACGATAACGATATGTATCGCAATAGGAAAGTGATCGATATCAATAAAAAATGGGTTCGATAAAACGTTCGATATTTTTTTATTCTTCGTAGGAAAAAAATGGGTCGTTCTTGAACGATTCGTTCATTTTGAACAAATCTTTAATGTGACTTGGGAAGAACGAGTCATCTCAGGGAGTGATTTGTTCAGTCGTGCATGCACATTGTCAAAATTCCTTACTGGAATTAGTTTCGAGTCTTTAGGTGCGTTCGAGATGCACTACACTAGCCTGCCACCAGCGGGCGAGAGCAGCCCCTTGCAGTCGGGGGAGGACTAAAGGGACGGCCGTCAGGTCAGACACTTATAGGTTTCCTTAGTGTGCTAAATTTACTCTTATACAATAAGAATATATATTTACCATTTCACCTAATCTTCATTTTCATCATTAATGTTTTGTTTGAATATCATATATTCGATATGAAGACAGGAACAGGAACTTTTTAAAGAAAAAACACGCAGCAAACGTCGTGCTTGTCGTCAAATAATTTGACCTTTCACAACTGATTTTGAGCAACTGCAGTGTATGACCTCTGCGACTGCTCTCGTTTTGCTCTCACGGTACTTTGATGGCACATGTAATCGAAAGGCAGCTGCAGCGCCGATCAAAGTCGGACAAATGATCTTACCAGAATGCATTGTTTGGTTGCATTAACAAAGGCACTCGCTCTCTGGTAACCTAGCAATGTAGGGAGTTATACGCTAACAGCCAATCATGTCACAGTATCACGTTTGGTTGTGCCATATAGTTGTCTCACGCTGGATTGCTCTTCATAAATAGAAAATGAGTGCCGTAGCGAACAAGAAAATTGTAAATAAAAGAGGAAAAGTTAGCTCGCCAGTATGGCCGTTTTTTTATGCAAATTATGCAAGACCAGCGTCCCTGCCAAGACTATACCACCACGAACTTGATGTACCACCTTAGCCGCGCTCACCCTTTGGAGCACAGCTGTATTCAACCAACAACATCTGTAGCTGCAGCACCGCACAAGCAGCAGACCACCGTGGAGAGAGAGGTACTCTGCATCAGTGCCTTATGACAAAGAATCCATGGTTGTTGACATTTCTATCTAAATAACTGAGGATATTATGATCAGAAGAATGTTAAGTTTAAAATAAAAATGTTGAAACGTAATATATTTTTCTCCTGGTCCTTAATTTAAATGGGTCATATAAATATCAATAATTATCTATATAGACCGATATGAAACACTGATATCGCAATACAGTTTTCAGCCATATCGCCCAACCCTAGATGGCAACAACCTGAAGAGGAATAAAAATGTCTGAAAAATTACTTTGTATTTTTGGGTGAACTGTACCTTTAAGTGTGCAGTGATGTGAAGATGTCTGGCACCTTCGATCATCTGCAATCAGACTACAATTAGAGCAGGGACATACTGTGAGAGTAAGTAGTTATCACTATGCTCTTTCATCCCATATAGCATGAGTAGCAACTGGTGGTATTAATGATTATGGCCATGTCAGCCTTTTTAGCCTGGCATTTACTGACATATGGATCTATAGTGGACACTGGCCAACATCTAGCACCGTAGGACAAAAACTCAAGAGCCGACCTTCATGAAGGACATCTGTCACGAGACTTCAACTCTCTGACCAATGTGGCAGAAGTAACATTTAAGAGCATAAAAACGATGAAGAGCGACCTTTCATATTGTGATTTAATGGAATGCTGGAAGCAGTAAAGGTCAGGCAGTGTCATCCATTGCTGTCCGAAGACAGCTCTACAAGTAACATGAGGTCTAATGATATATGAATCCATAGATCAAAGGCTTCCTTACCCCAATAATCTTAGTACCTTGCTGAAGAGCAGATGAATTCCAGCAGGCATAAGATTCTAACTTGTAATGTGAAGATTCTGAAAGATCTTGAGTGCTTTGCGAGAGAACATGTGTTAGGAGATCCTAAACCTAAAGTGTGAAGAGTGGAAGGAGGCATAGCGCTCACCGCAGGAGAAATATCTTTGTTTTGCAATCCACCTATTTTAATACAAAACAGGGATAATGTGATCTGGCAAATTACTTTGGCAAAAGCCCTGCCTGATTTTGACACCAGTACAATGTTTAACTTAGACTTTAAACAGTCCAGCTAGCAGCGAGTCCAGGGTGTCCTGCTGTGCTGCCAAGACTCAGGTTCTTGGTCAACATCCTGTGTAATGCTTCACATATACGCAATGAATGCTTGAGACCTGTTGTCATGAGTCTTGGAGAGGGATTTTGCCAACAGGGAAGAAGTGCATTTGTCAGCGCTTAGTGCCGCTTTGAATTTGTAAAAATGATTACCTGCGACAACACAAAAAGGATAATGCAAATGCATACATCATGGTTCAAAACAAATGAGTGCATAGGAAGAAAGGAAATCAGGATAATGATGGGCTGAAGCTAGTGTGAGCAGAGAGAGTGCAGAAAAGGAGTGGAAAAGAGAGAGCGGGAAAGACAAGAAGGCCTGCTGTGTCCAGGGATGTCCGTTAGATGGAGCTGCAGATGGGCAGGAATCCAAAGGAAGAGAGTCCCAGCCTGCTGGCTCTTCGTTCTCAAGGACCTTTAAAGATCAAAGCCCAGCACATAACAAGAAAGCGAAAAAGAGGAGGGATCCTAAGAAGCAGAAGAGCTCGCGTGCCCTTCTACTGATTAAGCTAGAACTTCCCACCCACTGATCTGAACGAAAAGCACCAGGATGTGGGAGTCTATTGAAGTTTCTGTGAATCACCTCTGCAGTTGGCATCCCTTTTTCTCCATACTGATCGAGCACAGTTGCTCTCATGGTACTGCGTCTAATGTGCTTTCTGTGAAACAACTAAATAAAGACAGGCCCATCCCTACTGAGACAAGCGGATAGGGTCATTTTCATTGGTTAAAAAAAAAGAATTGTACAACCTGACACAGAGCAGCTTACCAGGATGAAATACAAAATAATGCACGTGACCAAACCTGAGGGACATAAGAACCAGGACACTAAGAAAGCTGAGTTAGCCTTGATACACTGCAGCTCTACGATAACAATAATGGTCAATGCCCTTCACAAATAACTCATTAAGAGAATAAATGACATACATTTGTATTAATCTTTCAACTTTTAGAAGTAAATAAGCGCAACCAAATGACATCATATATTAAATTTTAAACAGTATGTTATTAGGCCCTTCCAGTGATATTGTATTCATAAATGAAGGGCGGTTTTATGTGTACACCATCTTCCAGGCAGCTCTTGGCAGTGTTGTATAGTCTTGTCTGTGAGAGGAAACCGCTAGCTTCAATAATTAATCCTGTACAAGATCCATCAATCACTGCATCTCTGAGAGTCAGGGAGACAGATACCAATCCTATTTATTTCAAGTGGGGGCGAGCGGCAGGGGTATGGATTACCGGGGTATGCGTGCTAGGCTGGCAGACTCCATGAAATGGAATAATACATCAGGCTTCAGTGTGTGCACCTCAGTTCCCCTGCCATTTGATCCAGAGAGCTGAGAACACAATGGCATTTACCTTCAAACTCTTGTAAATATTAGCTGCACAACAATGCACTGAGACAAGCATGCAAATAAGCTCAATATAACAGTGCTCTTGTTCCTTTTGTCTTGTAAAAAAATAAATAAATACTAAGTCCTTCACAAGGCAAAAAGACAGGCCTAGCAAAACTAAAGGTAGAAATCCATTTCTCCACCCCTGAATAACTTTGCACCTCACTGAACACATGAGGGAGAGGAAAGAAAGATGGAGGATAAGAGGAATGGGAGGAGAGGAGAGGAGAGGAGAGGAGAGGAGAGGAGAGGAGAGGAGAGGAGAGGAGAGGAGAGAAAGGAGGAGGTGGGGTGGCATGCAATAAAAAATGAAAGCGCAAGCTTGGTTCAATTTAAAAGTTCCCACAGGAGGTGAAGTGACCTGTATGTGCAACAATAGAGGTCAGGCAATTTTGAGCAGGCACCCCTGTCATCGGAGTGTACTGGAGACCCCTGCCTCAGAGCCAGGAGAAAACTGCAAAGTCCTTGTAGCATTCAAGACCCCAGAATGACCCACAGGTAGGTTCTCATTACAGACAAAGGCAGCTGGGCCCAGGTTACACAACTGCCCTTCTACTGTGGTTACACAAACTGAATGATTGCAAATCAAATTTCCAGTCGCACTTGGCAATCATACTTTCAAATTCACTAATACTGCAAATGCAGTCTGATTTTTCTAAATGTAACAACTAACCAGTCTTGATAATATATCAGTTTTACAACAGACCTCAATCAGCATCATAAAAGTAGTTTTTGGTTACTTGATGTAGGGTACGTTAACTACGGGAAAAATTGTAGCTGATGTTCAATAAATTGTTAATGATGTATTATTTATAGGCAATAAAAAAAAGTTAACATCTAAAACAGTGAACAAAAATAATTATATAAAAGGTATGACAAGTGGCCCATTAATACAGAAGTAAAGAGTATACGAATAAGCGTATTATTGTTACTATTATACTTATTATTATTTAGGCAGCACATGTTTTTTGCAATTATCTGATTTCAGTAATGAAATCTGTCTTCACACGTTACATAAATGACACAACCATTACTATGATTATGTGGGAGAATTTATCAACAGTCGCATTCAAGAGGAAAGTAGTTTTCAAAACCATAATAGTCTAAATGAAACACTGGCAGCAATCCTAACATTATAAAATATTCAATAGGAAATAACGAGAAATAAATGAATATCTATCCATATCAATAAACAAAAAAAACAGGAAATTGTTTTGGTGTGTAAATGAAAGGGAGCTAGTTATGCAAATGCAGCTCCCCAAAAGAAGGAGGTGGCATTTGAACCTTAATCTCAAATCCAACATTTGAGGAGACATCAGCAGCTCAACCGAAGAAGCCCCTGAGCACTGCATTTCAAATTCAAGTCATGCTTTGGACACCTGTTCGTAAAAATGTTAAAGCATTTCTCTCACCGAAAACAAACAAGCAAACATGACCTTTAAATTCCACTGATTGCCCCAGAGAGGCTAATGAACTTCTCAGTAAACACTTGCAATTCATACAGGGTAATTTTAATTAGTCACAGTTGAGAGGAACGTCCCATTTACAACATCAAAAGAAGACAAACATTCAATCACAGGTAGAGTGAGCTTCGATTAGACGAGATGGATCAAACGGTAACAACTAATATGAAAATAAAAAAGTGCAGACGGCTTCCAAAATCATCAAACTGCAGTAATCAGCCAAACGAGTCGTTAAAAGTTAAATACCTGTCTCTGTGACAAGAACTGCTCAAACATCTTAACTGTTGTAATCCATAAAGGAAGTCTTTAATCCAGGGAAATGTTCTAATGAGCTCAGGCTTGTCTGGGTGGGGGATAGGGAGGCCCTCAGGAATAGAGGCACTGAAAGGAGCAGGCGGAGAAGAAGTGGAGGTTACCAGTCTAAATAACAAGCAGTCTGGGCTCTGAAAGGCACAGACACGCCAATACATCAGCATGCTAGCCATCTAGTGCTGGAACAGATCCCTGCCAAGCTAGGTTTTAGTCTGGGATCAGACACTTTGGCATCCATAATAAGAGCAAAATGAAGCAGCCTCTACTGACATAAAGAAAATATTTACTTTCGGCGAGAAAAACAAGAAGAGCAAGGGGGAAAAAATGAGTGTCTGCATTTGATGACACTGGAAGTCAATATGACTGCCACATAAAAGATGCAGTACCCCCAACCCCCCTTCCCAACACTGTGATACTGACAAAATGTGTTACTCTGTGATAGAGCTGAACACAAACAAACAAACGTCTACTTGGAGCCCTACATGGATATGAACTTTGAAATGCACTTTAATTATAGGAATGCACAAGATTTATAGACAATATCAGTGATCAAATTTTCACTGTATCTATAAATACTAAATATTTAGACCGCCTATGTTGGATAATTGTGGCTCTTGTTCAAGAGAAATCAAGTTTTATTTATAAAATTGGCCATTTATTTGCTATCACACACAACAAGCAAATAATCATTGGCTTTTCGGTCAGAATTTCAATATTGCTCCAAAGCCAAATTAATTATATATTAGCAGACAAGACAATTTCGCTAAAACAAGCTTGTAGCAAGTATGTGATCCAGAGCCTCATATTACAAATTACTACAACAAACGAGTAACACAAAGGTTACGCAGAGGTTTTTCTTTGTTCATACGCAGCTCTTTTGTTATTTGTTCAGTCTTTGCCCACAAAATAGTCATTATAGTTTCAAAGGTGCACCAGAGTGATGGTGGGTATAATTGAAGCCATGACCTGAAACTGTTATTGAATAGATGTGACGCAGATTCCACAGGAGGGACAGCAAGTGGGGGGTCGGGAAAGATTCAGATGGGAGGCAGAGATAAAAGGAAGGACGATCCCTTTAGTGTCAGACCCCAGCAGAGGAGCTATACTAATCAAAAGTAGGAGATGTGAAGTGTGAGGCTGACTTCTATTCTTTTATTAAAGAAGAGGATAAAAAAAAAAGGTAAGACAAATGTAAACACTCCGCTTTACAAAAGCAAGGCAAATCAACATTCCCATCGTGATGATATTCCCAATTCCAAATAAGGAATGCTGAGACTAATGTGCCTAACAAGCATTTCGTGTGAATTTAACCTCTCTATTGTAATCTTCAGGACAACTGTGCACCGGGAGGCTCTTGGTGCATTGTAACCAAAAATAGAAGATTGCTCTGATCAGTATTTAATCTGTAAATGGCTTTCTTCAGCAGGTGCATCGACTCTCGCGAGGGGTATCTTGTTGTCTCTGATTTGGTGGGGGAAATGCAGTCATTTCTGGCCTAGTGAGCCAAAGCTCTCTTTTTTCCAGCCCCTCCACATCCTGCGTAATCAGAACCCTCTCTCTGGACGTTGCTGCCGGACGTGACTGTAACCGGAAGATTCTGTTCTCTCTGCCCACGACTCTCCCTGGGCTCCTCCAGTGCCATGTGTGTCCACCATGGCACCCCAGCAGGAGCAGAGGCATATTGCACGCGGGCACCGTGCCACAGCAGTGCTGGGCCGAGAGGATTAGTCCTGATGACAGGGCATTAAATGTGTAGAAGTCCTTAGAGCGACTGAGCTGATGCGCTCTCATCCCACAGTTGGGCTTCAGTTCAGAGGCGAGAGAAGGTTCACAGGTCTTAAGTGGCTGCCACTCATTAGAGGCTGAGTGTCACACTAGCTTAGCTCCTCTTTCCTGCCTGTCTCCCTTTCCCCGAGGTTTCCTACCAGAGGCCAGCACTTTTTGGGCCTTCTGATAGTGCCGCTGAGACTTTTTACATGCTAGATGGCCTTTTTTGATGAGAAACCATCTAACAAGCAAGTTTCCTTGCTTGAACCTCACTGGTTTCCAAGCCAAATAAACACATGCCATTTCACTAGGGATGTAACAATGAACCGTGAGATGCTAAACAGTTGGGGTAGGAGTTTATATGAATATATCTCTATTAGAAGTTAAGGCATTTTCTTTTTATCTTGCCTGAACTCTGAACAAAGCACATTAAAGAAGTGTTTATAAGTGCAGCTCTGCAGGAAATACTATATCATTGCGGTTCATAGTTGCTGGCAGAGAGGGAATTTCAGTTTTTCTGCTGTTTCGTTCAGATATGTTTTATTTAGTATAGTTTCAAAAATATTTTTGCTTCAAATTTCTAAATTATACAGTCTAATTTAGATTAAAATGGGATGAAATCCAATGGTTGCCTCTCATTTTAAAGAGCACAGAGTCTGTTTTTATGAAACAAAATATTTTATTTGTGAAACGTGCTTATTTGATTTGGGGTTTTCATTTTGTTACATTTTACTTTCACAAAAACATGCAGCAATAGCCTAATAAAAGGACAATTCATTTACGGTAGAATTTGTCTTCAATCTAATTTTGTTAAAAAGAAAAAAAAAATTACTGAGAAAATTGAATCATGAAATCCAAATTGTGAATCGCGTCAAATCGTGAGTTCCTAATTTTGACCATAAAAACGTAGTAAGCCAAGCAGGATGTGCTCTTAAATGTAGCTATGGTGAAGGAAATCACTCTGAAAACTAGAATTTGGAAATCACAGGTTACTATCCTCAATATATGGTGTGCGTTGTTTAAAAATAACCCTGACAGGCTAACGTGTTGAAAGGAAGATAAAACCAAATTAAAAAAAAAACCTATATCAATTTATAGCATTCACATTAATAACGAAATATTGCCACTATGTAAAGAAATGTCTGTCAGCTTATGTCAGAAAGGTCAAATGTGACTAGCAAAGTTCTTCAGGTACTAAGTTTTCACATATCTCTCTGCACAGCATCTCACCTGAATAAACCTGTTCTTTTGATTTCTGCTCATGGAAGGCATTGTCAGATCTCATAGATCCCCTTTCTAATTAGTTTTCGTGTTTGCCTCAAACTCTGTTATCTGTTGTGCCTTTATTGTTAAGCCTATTTTCTTTGTTATAAAGATTGCGGTGCTGCGGTTGCTACAGTTAAATAAATTGTCAATCCTTTGCCCATATTTTCTTCAAATCTCATTCTGACAGTTTAAAAGCCGAGCGGTGCCTTTGTGCACATCACCTCTTTTAAACCACCTACATCCTTACCTCCTCCTCTTGCTATCTACCTCATTTTGAGCAGATTGGTTTATCTAACTTTCCAGAAAATGCTTGAAATTTAATCCAACACACACTCTATGTATAAATGCACAGTAAAGATGACAGATTTAAATATGGCCCAGAGCGCTGAGCATCCAGTAAAGAAAAAATGGGCTCCCACACATGACCGCTACACTCCAGCTAGCCTGATTTGTCTGGACTGCTTTAGAGGTTGTGCTGTCATCTGACTCCACTTCAACATGGAGAACGGCATGTTACATGAGGGAGACTAAAAAAACTTGGTGAGAGAATAGAAAATGCGCAACATATAACATGATGTGGTGTGACAAATTTGGTTTGATTTGTGGTTGATCCTGTATATTTCCTGCCCACATAAACTCCAAATGAACCCTCGTCGTTAAGAAGACATTATTTTGAGGGAAAAAAACACTACTAAGTGGGAAGAGCAGAAGGAGGGATATAGAGGAAATACAGGAGGTGTCACTTTCAGTAAGAGTCACACAATCAGCAGCGATGAGACTGCTTAATACCTCTCAGTCTGCCATCAGTGACTCACTCTAGCCTCAGTGTCTGCCTGGCACACAACACACAAATGCCCTTGCTTTTTGGGAAAGGTTGTCTTCCCTCTAACCAATGGTGCAGACCGTTCTGATGCACGCAACATGACAACACCATCAGAACAGCCTTTTCTTCAACTATGGCCATTTTTTAACCCTGTGAACTCTTAAAGACACTTTACACACTTACTTATTATTTTGTCAGGTGACTATGCTTATATAAGTCTATATGCTTAGATCATACTTGGAGAATATTTAGATGATCGATTAAACCTTTAAAATACTTATTTATAAATGTTTATAAACTGAAAGTATTAAAATATGTAGTAACAAACAAGTAAACGCATTTCTAAAAAGTTTCAAAAGTAGCCTTCATACAAAACAAAAAAAGAAAATAAGCTACTCGGCTGTAAAAGATAAAAAAGTGCCTGTAGTTGAAGAAATACCATAACATTATTATAATGATTCACTTTGGTAAAATCTTTCTTACATATAGAAGACTAAGTCAATAAAATGTGGGTAATGTTATTATATTATTTCATTATTGCAGATTTGTATTGAGTTTAGAGTTCGCATTTTCCAAGCATTTTTATGCAGATTGAGGAATATAGAATCTAGGTTTGTTATTTTATAACTGAATTTACTTTTATTCGGTACGTGTAATGGGATAAAAATAAGACAAAGCGCTATATTATGGCGAAGAGAGAAGTGAAAGTGAGGCAAATAAGAGCACTGCTGCAAATATGTACTTCTGTCTGATGTCTCCATAGGCTGTATGTGAAGATATAGCTCATTACGAA
Organism: Enteromius trimaculatus; assembly: GCA_032361065.1. Taxonomy (NCBI): domain Eukaryota; kingdom Metazoa; phylum Chordata; class Actinopteri; order Cypriniformes; family Cyprinidae; genus Enteromius; species Enteromius trimaculatus. The sequence continues at coordinate 12,109,944 of JAUMHP010000080.1, forward strand.
TTGCTGCTGCACAAATGAACACCACTTGCATAATATTTTGTTTCCATAAAGAACCGGGAAACAAACATGAAATAACATCCTGAAGTTCTTGATTTATTTCTTCCTTTCATAACATACTAGGGCAAAGATGACATCATTCCACAATAAGTGCTGACATTTATAAATCAATTCCAAAAAATGCATTAATTAATTCTGACTGCAAGCGCAACACCGCAGGTCAAACGCGTTAAACCATCAACTTCAATTACAAAGGCAGCCGCTGATCTGAAGTAATATTCTAGTTCACTTGTATCATTTCAAACCAGACCACAGACGTGTACAAACACACAGAATGCCTGATGTCACCTGACAGCTTTTGAATGACAAGTGCGCATACACTGTTTAGAAATCTCAATTTTTACTCTGGATATTGCATCATGCTACATGGAAATAAAGCCAAGCAATCAACAATATCCCACAATGCCATATTTGCACTTCAAAGACAAACTATTCAACAAAACGAAACTGAGTCTCTGGTTACCAGAACCGCAGAGGGAAAACATTCAGAGCTAAATCTGACAAGACACAAACATTCAGCGGCTTGGTGCTTTCAATGTCTATTTCAGCATTGTCATTCACATCCACACCTCTTTCCCTTCAAAAAAGCCACTTGTCACTCCATAAAGAATACGCGGAGGGATAAAGCAGTGTATTCAATTCATAAATATCCCTTTAAGAGGGCCGCGTCAGTGATTTGTCACTGGGGACTTTTGGCAGAGCTGAAATTGATGTAAAGGTGACATGTGAGTTATGTGGCTATGGCAGGCGTTTTGATATTACTAAGGGAGGCAGGCGGGCTCACTAACCCACCAAAGCGCCCCTCATCCCTATCTTTACCAGCCTGCACAAGAGGACGTCATTAATTTGAGGGGGAGAGTTTTTAAAGGAGAAAGAAAGAAAACCCCCCAAAAAGCTTGCCATGCACACACGAGGTTCCTTTGTCTCCTGCTCTCTGATGACGCCTGTCACTTAATGTCTGAAAGCCATGCGTGCTTCAGTGGGATCAATTGTAATAAAACTGCATCGCCTTCACTGAGCTATGAGTTTATGAATCTCCTTAGAGAAACTCAGTCATTTAAAATCCCTCTAGCTTACGGCAGTGAAACAATGTTTAGTTTCAATCTCCCCGCAGCCTCCGCACGGAGGGAGCCACGCCGCACAACAGACTGAACACGAACAACAAATAAAATGTGAAAATCAAGCAAGTCACCGTCTCATTTCCATTAAATGATAAAGTAGCTGCACTGAAAAGAAATGAACTAATTTAAAATGGCTGGCCTATAGGTCAAGGACAGCTGGAGCAAACAGTCTCTGATTTTTCCTCCCACAGTCATACAAATAAAAACATTTTACATTTTCATTTTCAATACCCAAATCTAAGAGGCTTGTTATCTTTTCTTATTTGTTTGATGCATTGTGTCTGAAATGCCTTCAGGCTGTGATAAACGTACTTAAAACACATTTTCATATGTAGATTATTAGGTATATGGCTTTGTTAGATAGCGAGGCTTCTATGCAGCGGCACAGAGGGTTCTGAAATAGCATGTCAGCATCTACTGAAAGTCAATAAACAACTGAGCTGAGCTAAACGGCGTGCGCTATTCTAATCCAAAAATATTTTAGTTTCCGTGAATTGTTAATATAAGATCACACGGTGCTCTGACCCCTGGGAGACATTTCAAGGAGTATTGAAAATGTTACAAATGTCACCAATAAGCAGAAATGAAGGAAGTCTGAAATGAAGAGACGGTCGAAGAAAAAAAAATAAAAATTCTCTGATTTAGTAATGTAATGACTATAGGCAGGATTACTTTCAACGCACAAATATATAAATAAATAAATAATCACATCCTGTCTATTTCCAGGGAATTAAAACATCTGTGAATAAAAGTGATGCTGGAACAGATGGCCAAAAATGATATACATTGGATTTTTCACTTTCAAACTGCTGTGCAACTCACCACCAAAAAAGCAGCAGAATATGAGCTAAAATATTGAACGCCAAAACATAAATGTTTTACGAGGAGATCGTAAACTGTTGCAAATGTATTTTTGCATAAATGTAAAAACGAGATCTTTGTATATACAGAAAGCTTTATGAACCTGCTGTTTCCTAAAACACTCAATCTATGTCCGGTGAGTGAAAATCCTTTGCAAGCACAGCACGGAAAATAGGCAACTTCCTCCTGCCACAAAAATAAGGCAATCACACAGTTGCTGTTAATATCTGAACTGACTGCAGAATCCCTAGAGAGGTTTCTATTAACACATTGTGTCCGTTTCACTGCTTAAAATAAACGAGGTCTTATCTCTATAAAGTCAGCAGCAGTTAAAAAAAGACAGCAGCAGATGGCGGAGAGAGGTGACCTTACCTCATTGGTGTTCCACCTGTGTCTCTCTTTTGGCAACGTGGAGCATTTTGGTAGACATTCAAGCAGCTTTTTGGGCAGGTATATTTTCAAATGTCCATGTTCATCTGCAAAACAAACCACAGCAAAAAAGCAAGCTTGCATTAAAGAATAAAGGTAAGAAGCAGTAAAACATTTGTGTCATTAATCAATACCCATGATGGATTGATGCAATCATACTAATATATAGGGCTCAGTGTATGAATACAGCAACCAGTTTATAGGATTTAATATTAGATTATCCTTTACAGTTCTTCACACACAGCACATAACAAGGATCATTAATTAATGGCCGCCAATTATTCTGACTGCTAAGAGCGACTAATGAGCAACTTGCAGAATGATGGTAAAAAAAAACGTTAGATGAATGAAAATGTGAATTAATTGGACAAGCATGCTATGAGGGAAAAAAAGAGAAAAGACATAGTGACATATTGTGATGAGAATCATCAGAATTCAGGTGTTTCAGTGGTGGAAGTCCACTCTCAAGGGCTTAAGGGGAACTGATGCTAAGCTTTATTAAGACTTTAACTATCCAATAAAGTACACAGCCACCCCTGATCCTGACTGCTCGAAAGAACAGTAAAAAGCACAAATGCTGGCTAAAGATAAAAGAAAAAGAGAATACAATTTGTTCAGGGGCAATTAAGGCAGGGCTATATATCAGGCTTTCTTCCATTCTTACCCTGTCTGTCTCTCGTTCCCATTCCTAAGGGCTTGGCAGGCCAGTCAAATCACTGCCATTTAACTTTCATTGTTAAATGAAAGTTCACTTTCAGGGCAGAATTTCTAAATTACAATGAAATTGTCTACAACTGTAAATTGAGTCCAATTATAATCACCTTGTTACAACCAACTGCTGATTATACATTCATCTGTCATCTACACCCACATGACATTCACATTCCATTCCACTAAAACTCCCGAAGGAGCAAGGATGAATGGATGAAGGCTTTGACCAGCCTGAATAAAGGAATCTGTCAAAGGCCTTTTTGGGTAAAACAATTTTACATAATGTGGTGTGTGTGTAGATATACACAACACTACAATATGGACAACTGTGTGAAGCAAACAAATGTGAACAAGACATCTATTTTTAATTTTCTCCAAAGTTTTGCCATTACGATAATTTTAAAAAACTGTAATATATTCAAAGGGATACATTTTATGTTCATATCTCATGTCTAAGTCATTACTTTATGAGCTCAACCTACATTTCAGCACCAGCACAATGACGGGATGTCTAATCCATAACAAACATCCTAACAAGGAGTCAAAAATATGACATAATATGCCTGAGTCACTGTCAAAAACACCCCCGCCATTTTCCTAAGGCTGTAATTGTGACAAACGATCGTCTATCATTTGCGAATGAGATGCTATACCAAATCCTGTAAATGCGGTTATGAGCATGCTTGCAAATCAGTTCGATTTCCTCTGTCTCTAAGCTAATGCGCTTACACGTCACCATGTGTTCTGCCGCCACTGCGTCACTGATGACAAATCAAGACACATATGCTACAGCCAATTACGCATCTCCAGGTCTGATGGTTTGTGTTACACTATCGGACGATTATACAAAATTTAAATAACCTTCATATGAGGGCCTTTTTCTCCACATCAGCGAGAAAGCTATTTGCTTCTTTCAACGATCTCGACGATCAACTCTGATATTGCAGACATCTGTATATGTCACAGAATAGGATTTTGTCATCTGTTTGGACTGAAAAATATGGCCTTAAATGACATTATCGTGTTACATATCTGTAGTATTCTTTCTTTTTGTCTTCTGCGCTCGAAATAATATTTTCATTTAATAAAAAATGTACAAAAACATTACTTATCATTGTCTACAAAGCCAGAACAGATTTGCTTTACTTGCCACAATTCTCATTATAATTGTACTGTGGTGTGATGGGAAGAGGTTAAATATGAGAGTCATCCCTTAGCTGAGTGAAAAATAACATACAGTCAGCTGGTCATTATCACAACGCAAACTCTGACAGGGTGATCAAGCCCCTGACAAAAAGAAGGGGTCTCTTGTATCATCCTGAATGGATAATGACCAACTGACTATTTCCCACTCACTGCACAGCTACTAGCCATAAAATATTGGTTTGAATAATAATTTTATGGCCTTAGAATTGTTAATTGGAGACAATTATAGTCTAACCATTATTTTATCACAATCTCATGGCTTAATTTTCAATTTTCATATATAAAGTATATACATATATATTTTTTTAAATATATTTTTTTAAATAAACCTAATCATTCTCAAGAATTTTACGAAATAGTGTGAGTTACAATTTAGAGGAACTGACTTTTAGTTGTCCTTCCTGTCTAGCTATGCCACCTTTGAAAATGTCTTACAGTGACTGTGCTCAACAAAGTCTTATACTTTATTCAAGGAATGTGATTCTCAAGTGTGCGCTTCTTGTTACCTGAACCCTTTTCAATTTGTCTGAGAAACCCACGAAAGCTCAGGCTTCTGTTTGTGAATATAAAACAAAGACCTGTGTCTCAAGCACAAGCTGACCAGAAATCAAAGATGTACACTTCAAATGGCAAACCCCCACGTCCCCAGTGCTTCTTAAAGGCAAAGTCACCCTGCCTGTCCATTCTATTACACCTCTATTTTTAATTTTCTTAGATGTTTGGATGTCTAAAGTTATAAAAGACAATATAGGAGAATATGGACTTAAAGGATGACTCTTTAAAGAATGAAAAAAGGTTGAAGAGAAAGGGGGGAAAAACAGCTCACTGAGAAGTAATCCCAGCCTGGAGCAAGGTCCTAGCAAAGAGTTTACAGCTACCTGATAAGGCCGTGAAACAACAGTGTGACTCTCTGTGCTCTTTCGTTTGGGGTATGGAGATAATTCTGGAGATTGGAGTATGTGCTGAATGTGGCATACACTGATGGGAAAGATTGCACAAGGGTAAATGAGTTTTACAGTAGAGAGCTGAGACTGGTATCTGGAATCATTTGACTCACTCAATTAACATTAGCATAGAGCACCTGCTTGCAAATGACAACGAGCCACCTTCCCACACACAGAAAAAACGATTTATCTGTGTTGCAACCAGTGTCAAAAGTTAAAACTAGGGGTGGAGCCGAAACCGAATACGTTATTCGGAAAAAAAAAAAATAACGTGTTTTTTCGAATACTTATTTCGAACATACTTAATACTTTAAAAAAAAATTGTATTCAGAAACAAGAAAAAATTTATATCAAAAACCTTCGTCTCCTCATGAGACCGCAGTGCATGCCCGGATAATTGAGTGAGAGAGTGACGTCTAAAACAAGGTGACTGACACAGACTGCTCCACACAGCAACTGCTGAACAACGCGACACACATTCACATCAGTGTTAACTCAGTGGTACAATTACACTCACTGGACACTGCACTTATTCACAATCACAAAAGTACGTTATGTGCTTTAAACTCTTGCTGATTAAACATTTCATCTGTGAGCTGCCCGGATGCGCTTTTCCAGCGCGTAACGTTACACCTGAAACGTGCGCGCACTACAAGCCTATCAAACAGCGCCTAATTACTGAAACCAAAAACACACAGCGTTAAACACAGTTGCTTGTGTCTAAAGTGAAGAACGTGCCAGTATATTAGATGCGTGCAGCTCTTAAAGGGACAGAACTAAACATGCCGCCGCTTGTCATTAAAACGGATAGTTCACTCAAAAATTATAATTGTGCAATTATTTACTCACTTACATGTTGTCCCAAACCTGTATTAATTTCTTTCTTGTGCTAAACACAAAATAAGATATTCTGAGTACCCAAACAGTAGCTGGTCCTCATTAAATTGAATACAATGTTCAACAGAAAGAAGAAACTCATTCAGATAAAAACGAGCTGAGAGTGGGTAAATGATGGATGTAGTGTAGAAGTATATAATGTTTGACCTTTCATGTTTGTTAATTCAATACTGCTGAATACACCTACTCTTCCTGAAAAATAAAAGCATTCAATAAACAAAATTCATATTATGTTTATTAGTAGTGTGTATCTATTCGAATAACAAAGATAAAATGACACAGATGTTTATCTTCGCTCATTTTGGCCTAAACATCTGCCCTTCTATTTTATACTTTGTTACCTTTGTTTTTATAAAAAAAGGCAAATTAGTTTGTCTGTACTGCTCAGACAACTTGCAAAATAGTAACATTTTTGACAAAGAATCATGATATAATCGTGATATTCTTGCCATATCGCACACCACTACCTCTGTAATTTGCTAAATAGTCTTAAAAAAACAATTTGAAAAAGAATCGGGATATGATGTGATATCATGTGAATCGTGATTTTCCCAGAAAAAATTGTGATATGATATTTTTGCCATATCGCCCACCCCTAGTTACACTGCATTATTGATGTCTGCAGCTCTCATGTTCTCTCTGTTTACGTAACGTTAGCTCTGTTAGCTCAGTAATTTAGACAATAGGCTGTTGACAGAGTAACGTTAACGTTCAGTAAAAAATGTTAAAACAATGCTTGCTGTTATGTTATTTTCTTTTCAATGACGTTCCTTGTTACATGTTCATTGCTGGATTTATGAAAAAACATCAACCAATATTGGTTATAATGAATATAATTAAAGAATACTTAAACTATAGCTCAAATTGCCCGTTTTGACTAGCATTCAGGTAAACAGAGTTGATTACATGAATGTAAACGGTAACGTTAGGGAACATCTTTTAGTACATTGCATTCGCGTATATTCGGTTTTAAAGGTACCGCAAGCCTAATTTAGTTGCTATTGTCAAAGTCATGTTAATCAAGCAACAAAAGTAAAATCACTCAATGTCCCTGACTGAATCACGTAGTACTTAGTAGTTCTAAAGATTCATATAAATTTATTCATATTAAAAAATATTTCTGCTTGAAAGAATGAATAATATGGTAAACAATAAAGAATGCATAATTAGCCTATATGCAGACCATGTTCTTGACCTTAATGAGAAGTGGTTATGTAGAGAGCAAAACAAAGAGAAGGTTAAGTTTAATTGTAAATGGCAGACAGGTTGTCATTGGCTAGTGTTTGATAGTAAAAATG
>JAUMHP010000080.1:12117567-12128994 GCA_032361065.1 Enteromius trimaculatus
GCAAAACAAAGAGAAGGTTAAGTTTAATTGTAAATGGCAGACAGGTTGTCATTGGCTAGTGTTTGATAGTAAAAATGCGGCCATGTTTTGTCAGATTTGCCGTGAGTACACGAAAGAGAAAAAAAAAGTTTCGTGGTGGGGACCAGTAATTTTACTTACTTGTGTTTTCCTGTGCGTTTTTCATGCACTGTTTATAAAATGATTAAAAAAAAATTCAGTGGCATTCATAATCTCTTATTTTTACCATGTAAAAAATTGAGTGTAATGCAAATTTGTTTTAGATTTTTATGCCTATTTTGAATTTTACTCGAATACAAATACTTTTTCCCCTCAACAAATACAAATACAAATACCCACTTCTTTACACAACTCTAGTTAAAACAAAGAAATTTAATAATGAAGAACAGTTTAAAGTCATCAAGAAAGGGCATACACTACCCATTTTATGTACGCAATGTAAAACTTGTAAGAGCCTAATAGCATAACAGAATAAAGAAATGTACAAAAGCTGCAACTGGGGCAGTACCCTTTCAAAAGCTATATTAGAACTTTAAAAAGGGATATAAGTACCTACAGCATAAACAAATGGTCCCTAATAGTACCTTCTAAATAGTAATTTTTCTACAATTTTTTCAGAGAATGTATGGTGACACTTAATTTTATCCATCAGGAATTGCTTGGGTAGTGAAAAGTGGGCGTTACAAAGCAGAACAGAGCCAGACCTGGATGCTTATTACATTTTGATGAAAGATTACAAAGACGAGCGGGTGGTGACAGGCCTTGGTCATCTCTAGACAACCTCAGATAGAGATCAGACAGTGTGGGTGGAGCCCTTTCAGACTGGCCAAGACTCTAATACCTGCCCTTTTGTAATCATTTCAGACCACACGTACACACACACATTTAGCACATACCCAAGGCCTACCGCCCATCAAAGCCAACAAAACACATTCCCTTTGATACGCCCACTGATGACATCATTTACTCCGGAGCAAGGAGGTCTATAAACCCTACATAAAGTTTAGCATTCTCATTCATCTTATTGGCGGTTGCTCAACTGGCGCAGGACCCCAGAAGTATGTGATCTGAAGTCTAACCTGCCAAACCTTGAGCCCCTGATCCAGAGTCATTATTGCACACTTATATGAGTCTCCACATAGGACAGTTAGTTCAGTGAGTTACTATCTGTTTTGAGAATAATGAAATGGAACATTATGATTATAAAACAGTGTGAGAGGTGATAATTAAATGGTAAAACAGCTCAAATAAGCCGTCCACCGTATTCGCTGTGAATTAAAAGCAGACGTTTATCAGTGTAAAATGCTATTAGGGACTTGCAGACAGGTATGAAACTGACTTGTGCTGAATATAAGCACACATCCAGGAGAGTGAAAAACATTCACTGCTCCGATTAGATGACTGGTTGTTAATTAAAAACCCCTCATACTAATAAAATCCCTTCTAACTCCTCCCAGAGCACAACTTGAAAGACCTCTTGAGATGTTTGGGCTATGCTCCTTTTTCACCAAATAAAATGAATGGCATTGAAATGAGGGCTCATTGCTCCGCAGTTAAAAGCAGACAGAGAACAGAGCAGAATGCTAATTCACTAAAGTTCTAACGCTGGCTGCTTTAATAAAGAGCAGTCTATCAGTGTCAACACACACCCTTATCTGACATTACTGCGGCTCAGGGACTGGGAATGAGCTCTGGCGTCATAAAAAATAAAAATAAAATTGTAGAGAGTGCCAGAGAACAAATAATAAAAAAAAAACATTCAGCGTAAAGGGGCTGTTATGACTGTGAGCAGACACATTGGCGAAGCACAAGGCTGACAAAGGCTTAGCCGTTATGTTTGCATATATGAATTTAGACATTAAATTCAAGACAACTTAGAAATAACATTAACCATGACTTAATTGATAAGCTGAATCTAGATTTGTGACTGCAGGCAACTTCCTCCAACATAATTTTCTGCTTGCATGAAGACAGAAAAATGTCTTAATTTGTTAAATAAATACATGCAAAGTGCTTTAATTTGTGATATTTAATATTTATTTAATATTAATACCATTTTTGATATTCTTCATATTCAGCGTGGTGGTCAGTTTACACTAAAATAAATTAATCTTTTTCAATAAGTTTCCAATAAGCTGATTTACATTTTATGGTCATTTTAAATGCATTTTTTCTAAAACTGTCCATTATGTTTTGAATAAAATGTTTATATTTAATCAGTGAATTTGAATAATAAAGACATACGAAAGGTGGACGGCATATTTCCAGGTTGGACCTGTCAAGGGGGTAGGCTCCACTCCTGCCTTCGTCTTCGACAGTACATGCCAGAATCTTCAAATACAGATTTAAGCCAAGGACGGGGTCTACGTCAAAGAATATTATTTATATATTTATATACATACTATGTAAAATAAATATTTTGAATTATAATTTAATTTCCTGAGTCCTTCTGGTAGAACTGGACTGTTATCAGGCAAATTAAATCAGTATCAACAAAATTTGCAATACAGAAGCACAGAAGCTGCAGCTAAAGTGGCATTTTGATGTATGTACACACTGTTTTAATGCAAGACGTGAATGCATCTAACCTGTGATTACAAATGCATAAATGTTTTGATATTAAACATAAAACGTTGGATACGGACATTTAAATTAATTTAAATAGTAAAAGATATTTTGAATGTGAAATTAAGACCATCAGTAGGTGACAGGAAGTCACCGTTAATAAGGGAGTCATTTCGATTGAAACAAATCATTAAATGAAACAAATTCAGTAACGAATCACCATTATGTCGTTCAGAGATGCAAAAAAGTGTTGTGGCTGTGTCTCTTAATTAACTTCTTGTTTATTTATTATTTATAACTTGTAAAAAACATGCATGTTTAAACAGCAGCCGGTGAGAGAAAAGTAAGAAACACCAACACCTTTGAAATTCAAAGAAATATACTTTGCTCCTTGTTGTCTTTCTTTTGTTCTTTGGTCTTTGTTTTCTTGCCTTTTTGTGTGTGTCATGTCATGCCTAAAACACACTTAAAACGCATGGAAAATTGTAGGTGGGCCGTTTTCTCTTGTTTCCAAAGCTCTCTGTAGTTGAAGTTCCATACACAAGCTCCCATGGCATCTGCCGTTGCTAAGCAACCATGACCTGCACTCTCCATGAAAACGCGGAAGTTTTAACAAAGTATAAATGGATTTCCAGCGCTAAACGCTTGCAGTAGCTCTGTTACTAAATTCATTTTTTTAAAAAGGCTATTCTGATTAAAAAGGTTATAATCAGCTGTTCCTCTATCTTGGCTGAGCTAAAGACCTATGCGGCAATATATATATTTTTTTTTAAATAATTTTTTTTTTTTAAATAATATATTATTATTGTAAATAACAATAATAATTGTTATTTAAATTTTAAATAACACATGAAAAGCCATGTAAATAGGTTGCCTGCTATTTGTCCAATCATAGACAGTGAAAATGCACAAATAAGAATGTTAACCCGGGGTTTAGGAATGTGCAGTATGAAACTTCTGTTAATGAATTCCAAGGATTAACATTTAACCCCCAGGTTTAGTATGAGCAGTGTGAAACGTGATTCCAGATAACCCATGATTCTGTTTTCCAGGGTTTAGGATAACCCAGAGTTAACAATTTCAAGTGTGAACAGCCCTTTTCTGTGAAATCATTTATATAGGCTATATAAAGTAAAAGTTTTGCAAATAACTTTGTTTCCAGAGGATCGCTGAATGAGTAATCATACACAGCTGGCAGCCCATTTACCTAATCATCCCTTGTTTATTCTTGCCCAATAGAATCTCTCCCCTTTACTATAAATTCTCCCAGCTTTCATTTCCCCGCTTCTTGCTTTTGTGCATCCCTCCTCCTCCCCTTCTCCACTGTTTCCTTTAAAATTCACGCCTTTCCAGGGGGGGGCAGACGGTGAACGAGCCGAATGCCGAACTCTTGCCCACGCTAGGGTTCCATCCACTAGGGTTCGGAGTTCGCCATTCTCCCGGCTCCCTCCCCAGACAGCTCGCCAAATTTGCTTTTCTATTATTACAAGGAAAGCGTGAACTCTTGAAAGTGGTATAAATAAATATATATGTGTATATATATTTGCATTACAAACCAGTGTTCATAATTAAGATAATACATTAAAATAACATGACAAGACATACCTGCTTGTACTGCTTAAAACGCATGGAAAATTGTAGGTGCGCCGTTTTCTCTTTTTCCCAAAGCTCTCTGTAGTTGAAGTTCCATACACGAGCAAAAAATAGACCGGAAGCTAGACCCATAGAATTTACGCCCAATTTTATGTCAAGAAAACTTATTTAAAATATTTTAAAAATCCAAGCACGTGTGCAGAGGCAAGTTGGAGCTGAACTCTGCAGGACACCATGTGTCTGGTGACCACTGTATTACTGCATTTAATTATGGTGTGTGACCTCACTAGCAAGCATATAATCTTGCCATAATAGTTAGCTAACTTTATATGGTTAATATTTATTAAGCAATGTACCTGTTCAACCAAACAAAAACAAACAAAAAAGGTTCAGAAGGTGACAAACCTCCACTGCTGGAGCACCCTAGCATCTTGTAAACCAACAAGACACCGTCAAAGGATGTAGTCTGGTTTAACAACCCAGCTCCAGCCATGACTACGTCTGCTGGGCCTCAGCCATAACGACTGTTCTCCTCGCTTTGATCCCATGGATGTAAACGGCACATCCTGCTGTGCAACTCCAGCCTCTAAGGCCATCTTGTTTCCTTTATTTCCCTGCCTAAACAGCAGTGACAACGTGGACATTAACATAATTCTGTCTCCTTACCCATGAACAACAATTTGGTTGTCAGATCCTAAAGTGCAAGGCAGGCTGAAACCATAGCCTGTTATATTGGAAGATGTGCTGTGCTGAACCGAGCTGAGGGGGCAACCAATTACTACAGCAGCCCTGATCAGGAGAAAGCAACTCTCCAGTCAGGTGCATGAGGGGGGAAAGTACAGAATAGATAGAGGGCCAAGAGAGTATAATAGATAGCCTATAGAAAGAGCTCCCACAAACAGAGAGAGAGTTAGAGAGAAATGAGGAAGTAGTGGAGGGACAGAAAAGGTTTTTCTGCTTCTGCTTGCCACCCACTCAGAAGGGAATTCTCTCATTAGAAGGGCAGGTAGGATGGAAAAAATATCACACCAGCAGGTCTTGACACAGCTGTGCCTACAGACACGGCTCGTTTCCAACTCACAACTTCTTACTGTTGGATTGTGGGAGTTGGGGGGTTTGAAGTGGGCCCCAGTTCAACACTTACTAACTGCAAACACAGAATGTCCCAAAAGACATGTTGCTGCTTTTTGCTTTTACAGATGCCTGTGGTGATCTCTTCAAACAGGGCTGCTTATTATTTCAGAGAGGACAACTTCCTTTTCCTAAAGTCTGTCCACTTTATGTCATCTGCAAAATACTGACACCTTACGTGTTCACATTAGTAAATTTGTCTAATTAAGTGCTTAACTGATACATCAGCTAAATACTTTAGGGGTCCATTTTAACTTTGCTGCTGATGATGAAATGGCTAAAAGTGGAAATAACCAACACAAATATACAAATAAGGTCAATTTTTTAAACATATTTCTGCATTTTGGTCGGTGTGATATGTTGAGCCGTTGCTGTTATGTCCAATTTCTCATGTATTTGGGTACTTGTGTGTCATATCGAAGTAAAAGTGTGCTGTATAAAAGTGGACATATATTTCTATGGGGAGAAGGTGACTGATCCTGAGATTATCTGAGATGCCACTCCTGAAGGAGACGGTTTAGGAGCTTTAACAATATCAGTCACGCCAGCTTGAGCTAGTCTCACCCTGGAGACAAGTGTGGGTCATGAAACTTGAGAGGTCTGAAAAAAACAAATCTAAAATCAATATCATCCACAACGTAAAAGTCTCTGCTCTCTCTCTCGCTCTCTCTCTGTACTTCTGCAGTGAGTGACACTTGCTTTTAATTGTTGCTTCCCTCGGCAAGATCCAATGGACAGTTTATTCAACTTTCAATCTAAAAGTTATCATCAATAACGGTTTAAAATATCAATAGCACATTACATCAATTCAAGCACTTTCAAAGGCGATTACGATTATGCGATCCCTTTTTCAGAGCTCGGGTCTAGTTGTGTCAAAATTCACAAATACACTATTGACATTTGCTTCAATATGCATCCCCCTGTAACACGCTGTATGCAATTGGCAGTGTCACCCTGAACGTAATGAAAACATAAGAGACTATAGCATTTCCCCCCTGTAGTCCACCCATAAAATCACTAAACATTAGAACAGACACTGTTTGCCAACCCACTCTCAACTGCCTTATCGATCCATTCAATAGTGATCTAATAAGGTTCTTGTGACCAAAAGAGCAAGAGAATTGATTTGAAATAATAATCAGATTGCTATTATGATAAAATATACCACAGCTTTTATATAGCAGACATAAAATATATGGCAATAGTACAACCAATGAGATGAGAAGACTGGGCTTCCCTTTTTTTGGAATGATCTGGTAAAACCCAATCTTTTTCACCGTCATTGAATTTCTGGCCGCTCTTATTGAAGAGTCTTAGCCATTGGGCTATTTGTTAGAAGTCCGCCGTTGCACAGAACCTCTGATCCTGCTATCACAGCTCAACTGATGAACTCAATTTAAACTAAGGCCTGGTGGGGCCACAGACTCTCAGGCAAGCTTGTGCTGTCCAGAGATTGGGCTGTCATCTAAATTTAACTCCCTGAGAAAAAAGATGGCGCTGTTTTCTGAAGAATCAGAATGGCTTCAGTTGTTTAAGAATAGAGACCTCTGTCTAATCTCCATGTGCTCAAAGGGCTTTCTTTAGATTTTTTTTCAAAAGTAATTCACCAAAAGAATGCAAACGCCATCATAATTTATTTACCCTTATGTTGTTCCAAACCTGTTTGACCAACTTTCTTCCACGCAAAAAACTACTTAATATAATTGAGAACACTGGTTCCAGACTTTGAAAATGGGTTTTCTAAAGATTAAATGGAATTGTAAACTCAAAAAATACTGTCTAGTAAAAACCAGTGTTAATATATCAAACTAAACCAAATTTTCTGTGGCTAGCAAGCATTAGCACATGTTAGCATGTTAAATAAAAAAAGAATATTTACCTAATGTGATATGGTGTCAGTACAAAGCATTTAATTGAAAATTAATTTAAATTGAAAGCAATAAAAGACTGTAGAGTAACTGATTCTTGATTAATATATATCAAACTCCACAACCACAAGTACAGTCTCCACTCTCCACCACAGTGGTACCTCACAAAACAGAAAACCTAAATCCAAGCATAACAAAACATTACACAGATAAAAACGTCCCACCCTTTTTTCTTATTGCTAAAAACACATGAAACAGCAATAAATTTCAACAATAATTCTCCCTCCGTTCCATGCAAAGCATGCTGGGAAATGGAAATCCCCAGCCCAGTTTTAGAAAGCTATGCTAAGTACACGTTAACGCTAAGAAATAAGATTAATCATGAATTGATTAACTAAACTTGTGTTTTACAAAAGTAAACGGATTGCACACAATTCAGTTTCCATAAAATTTTATAAAAAGCTCATTTTAATGAAGTACACTGAGAACGCTGATGTTAATGGATGCTAATGACAGGTGTAAAGTGGCTCAAGTGACATGAGGGTGAGTAGAGTCCTATGAAATCTCTTTTATTTTTTTACAGAAATTACATTTTAATTTTTTCTGTATTCTATGTTTTTATAATGTCATTTTAATAAAACAAGTGTCTAATTTAAAAACATGCCACTGAGCTATGTTAGCATACCTTTTTAGGGATGTCACTTATTGACAGTTTAGACTTTTAGATATGAACATAATTTGTCTGTTATTACGCTAGGTTTTTACTCAGACGCATGCAGTGCACTGAATGAGATTAAAAAAAAAAAAAACGTAACATAGCCAAAACCACCGCATACTGTCGCTTTTTAGTGGAAGTTAGATGTATACTGATTTTATCAATAGGAGTGATTCAATGTTAAATTTAATGTGAACAGCTTTATTTATGACGTCAAAGCTGGTGCAATGACGTCATAAATGTGCAAATTAGCATATGACGTCACCTGCCACCACACATATCACAAAATCCTATGGGAAACACTGCAGTCATCTTGTATATTTAATTTCGTTTGCTAATTAATGCATACCTAAATCCAATAAATTGCATTTACTTTTTTATTTATTTATTTAGACAAAATAGCAAAGGATTTTAATATTTGTCTTTTGTGTACAGACATTTAGACTTTTCCCTGCACTCAATTTTCATTTATGACACAGTCTTTTGTATTAGAAACTTTTATTCTGATCAAATTAGGATTCATTTAATTTAAAACTTGCCTGTGCAATTCTTATTCTACTATTTTTCTGTCTGTGTTTTTCAAAGACAGGCCCCAAAGGGACTAAATATTGAGAGAAGCATGGCTTTTGTGTGTATTGAGCATTCTAAAGGAATGTAATGGCCAATGACAACTAATGTTGAAAGCTCTGCTGGACAACTTATTTAGATTTAGCTTCTGAGACAATATGGATTAAGAGGAGACAAGCACGCAAGGCTTAAAGAACAAGCAAAAGGCATGCGTGTACAAGGCCCACAAGCAAATACTGGACAGCTGTTTAAAAAGCCAAGCTGAAATACCACAGTCATACAACGAACTATATGGATAAAAACAGTTTCACAGACTTCTCATTTCCTCCATTTACATATGACTGATATTCCACTCACTAACTCTCCAGTGAATTAGTGATTCACCACATAAAATCATCTTCGAAACTTCGCAGCAATAAATCAATGACTCAAAATAAACCATCAATTTTCTTAAACGGATATCAAACCATGGACAAATGGTTACCTGGAGCAAGGCCCAATGCTAAGTCACAATTACTACTTGAATGAGAGCACTTCTACATTGTAAGGAGCCAGACCTTGCTATTATCTTGAAAAGAAAAAGAAGCATGGATTGAGGCATAATAGCAAAGGCCCTCTGAACCAGCATAATGTTGACTAAATCATATGCTACATTCAGTGGCAATCGGTTTCACTTAAGCGTCATAGTTCTGAGAAGTAAAAAAAAATATTCTTGGCATGACCGACTGTGAGTGACTGAAGATCTCTTGAGGACATAATAAAAAGAACCACATCTTAAACCTTTTAGACCTGGTGTCCATTACTAAGTAATATGCATGTGACTCTGCTTTAAATCTTGTTGATGAAAGCTTTTTAACAGCTGTTTTAAACAATGTTTAACAGCTAAACAAATAGCAATATCAGCCTTCACATTTTTGTTTTAGAAAAATAACTGACAAGACATAATGGCACGTTAGCCAAAGGGCAAAAGTAATGGATCTTTAAAACTTTTTTTATATTAACAGGCATCTCATAAAAGTTTGATAGATTTATTGTAAAATTAAACTGATTTGTATGTATAAGTCCTATTTCAATTGTAGCTTACAGCAATATTTGACAGACCATTTTTTTCTGTCCAATTTTTTTTTTTTTGTCTAAAGAAAACAATTCACAAACCCGTATGTACAGTTTGCATACAATGCTTTGTGGACTTTTGGTCACTGTTTTGTTGTTAACGGACAATTAATCAGTAAAAAATCAATGCTTGATTAATTGCATAAACCTGGTCTTTGCTGAAGAAAAGGATGATGGCGTCTAAATTAAGGAGCACAAACAATAAGAGCATCTCTCTTTCACCTTATTATGCTCTTGTTCAACCTTTTGATGTATTAGAAAGAAGAAATATTGTCTGTAAAAGGACAGACAACAAAGTGAGCTCATATTAGAAGCATAAAGTGTTCTAAAGAATACTTTAATGATGTGAACCAGCCATGTATGGACAAACTGCCTGGCTTCACTGCCTTTGAATGCTGCTAGTATTTGGCCATAGGAAATACTAAGACACTTTCTATTTTTCAATATTTGCCCTGAATCCTCAGACTAGACACACTTCGCAGCAGTGTTCAGCTATGTCTGCCCATAGTGCTGTTTGTCAGGCTGGCTATAGCCACTGTGACAAATCACCAGCAGGAAGCCTTGTTAAAACACTGATGTGGTTTAATGGGTGATGTCCGAAACTTGGGTACATCTGATGAGCTCTCAGCAAACATTAGTGACCAGCCATATCCAGTAGAGCGATCACAATTCTGGCTGAAGTTTGTCTGTTTTGTATTTCTTCTTCACACAGTGAAAGTAATTTCTAAACTAAATCTAGACTATGCAGCTTTTTTGGTTCTACGCTGACTAAATTGTTACGAACATCTCATCTACAAGTTGTCAGCATTCAGATACAGTAGGAGGCTGGCCTGAATCCATGAAGCCCAAAACAGAGACTTAATTCAGCTACCAAAGTGCTTGCAACAAACTGAAGAGAAAAACGAGCCTTCTTATGTATTTTCAGCCTCAGCCAAGCTCACCCATCCATGAAAATCCCATCTCAGGGAGAGAGGAGGTGAAGACCTGCGAGCAGGGCACACACACACACACACACACACACATTCACTCGCACACAGCAGACAGTAAAGGACACGCCGCCAGATCCTCACTAAAGCCCTTTATCCTTATCATAACTACTCCCACAATTACTCACATGAGTGGTTTACCTGTTTCCACCAAGCCATGCTGCATTTTTACTGTCCTAGTGATACGAAAACCTCTAGGCACCAAACATTAACTGGGCCGCTACAGACAGGCAGGCACACACAGCGGTTACATCATGCTGGAGTATGAGATGCAATACTTAAAGCATAGACAGATACACAGGGCAGCATGCTCACACACACATATATACATATATATAGTCACAAACTATATAATATATATTTCTCATTCAATCTGTTTTCTTTATTTTCATGAACATTTACATTGGTAGATTCTCACTGATGGCATCAAAACTCTGAATGAACACATGTGGAGGTGAAATAACTGAAAACATCTTTTATATTCTAGTTTCTTCAAAATAGCCACCCTTTGCTCTGACTACTGCTTTGCACACTCTTGGCATTGTCTCGATGAGCTTCAAGAGGTAATCACCTGAAATGGTTTTCCAACAGACTTGAAGGAGTTCCCAGAGGGTGTTTAGCACTTGTTGGCCCCTTAGCCTTCACTCTGAGGTCCAGCTCACCCACGAACCATCTCGATTGGGTTCAGGTCCGGTGACTGGGAAGGCCAGGTCATCTGCCGCAGCACTCCATCACCCTCCTTCTTGGTCAAATAGCCCTTACACAGCCTAGAGGCGTGTTTGGGGTCATTGTCCTGTTGAAAAATAAATGATCGTCCAACTAAATGCAAACCGGATGGGATGGCACAAAGACACAGCGGTTGAAACCAAAG
>JAUMHP010000080.1:12129094-12166442 GCA_032361065.1 Enteromius trimaculatus
TGTTGAAAAATAAATGATCGTCCAACTAAATGCAAACCGGATGGGATGGCACAAAGACACAGCGGTTGAAACCAAAGCAAGAAATTCCACTAATTAACCCTGATAAGGCACACCTGTGAAGTGAAAACCATTTCAGGTGATTACCTCTTGAAGCTCATGGAGAGAATGCCAAGAGTGTGCAAAGCGGTAATCAGAGCAAAGGGTGGATATTCTGAAGAAACTAGAATATAAAAGATGTTTTCTGTTATTTCACCTTTTTTGTTAAGCACATAACTCCGCATGTGTTCATTCATAGTTTTGATGCCTTCATTGAGAATCTACCAATGTAAATGGTCATTAAAATAAAGAAAACACATTGAATGAGAATGTGTGTCCAAACTTTTGGCCTGTACTGTATATAGGCTACACACACCATCTAAAAAATATAAACATGACTGCAAACAGCCGCTACTGCCGTTAACATCTATGGACATGTTCATTAAAATCTTTGAGCTTTAAAATGGCAAGGACTCACTCAATGACATAATGAGCAGACAGCATAACAAGAAGATGAGGCTGATTTAACTTCACTTACAAATTTACACAAAAAATGAACAGGCTTAATTACACAGATCAACTAAGTGTTCAGAGGTGCCAAGAGAGAAGATATACTGCCTATTAAATATGAGAACAGAGCCACTCCTAGAGTAACCAAAATTCCACATAACACACAAAGCTGTATTAACATGACATGTCCCGCAACAAATGCTTAAAGTCCAACATAAAATATGCATGTTTTAAACTCTAAGGGGAAATGTGTCTAGTAGTGTTGACAAATCATTTCAACAAATAGTAGAGCTCAGTGCGCTATTGGATGGATGTTTTTCAAAGGTTGACGCTAACATTTGAAGCACGGGGGCTACATGCACACTGCAGCTAAATTTGGTTGTCAGTTCAACTTTTAGTGTTTAAATCTGTTCGGTACACCCATATTTTGGTTATTTGTGGGTGTGACAGCCACATTCTACAACAGAATTAAATCTAGTGACAACTGCATTTACCAAAATCCTATGCAGTGCATACAGAATTGAAGTAAACAGCTACTTATTAATGACATATTTAAAAATGTATCCATTGTGTCTTTCTTCCATATGTGCCATGCAAGAAACCACTGGAAAAGAGGTATGTTTTGATTCTTTGATTCTATGTTTGATGGCCAGATCTTGCCAATAAAAAAAACGCAAATGAGAACAAACCCAAATAATTCCAAATTCTTTGTCTTGGAAGGAAAACCAAAATGTTCATGACCTGAACCTGCCTACATTATTATTTCCATAAACTGAATGGCCCAATCAACAAGCCCTTAGACACTTCGACACATAATAAGTGGCCATGGCTACGCTTCAAGAGTGATCTCTGTGAAACAGCTTTTCAATCTTAAACAAAATATGACAGTTCTGTTGACAGTGGTTTGGTTAAAATAAGCAAACATAGCAATTCTTTGGTCTCTGTAATATTAATTCGGTCAAAAACAGAAGATTTCAAAATTGTGAGACGCCAAGATGTTAACCACTGTGTAAATCATGAAAATTTCGCAGTCAGTTCTCTGTCATACACACACAAAACAATAATTTGAGGCATTCACTCCCAAATTTAAAAGCAGTTGCTCTTGAAGCTTTACAGTGTGTACATAAACAAGGTGTGTCATGTCTTACCCACCCACTGTCACTTTCAGTTACTAACAACACATCTGATATCGACAGCACACCCCGTCAAAGCACTGACTCGTCAATCATCACAGAAAGCCCCAACATGAAGTCCCAAGGGAGGAGAGGACGACAAATGAAATTAAGAGGTAAATAAATGAATTGATGGATGAATAATAGATTAGGCAGCAAGTGGCCCCTTCGAGCAATGCCACGAATGCAATATTAATAAGCAGCTCTTACTGTTCGTCTCTGTGTCATCACTGACACTCTTAGGAGGAGCATGGGCTGAATAACACACAGCTGATCTGTACATTCGATCCGGATTACGGATTTTCTTCAGTCCTTCAGGAAGCAGAGAGAGAGTGGAGAAGAAAAAAAAAAGAATTCTGGGAAAAGTACAAATTCCCGGATGTACAACTTTGTTTTTGTCTTTATTTCCCCCATGCACATATCAGAAACTTATAAGAATGTTTACCAGGGTCAGCAGTGTCGCGTCTGCCGAACCCCAGTCTCCCTCCCATCAGCAAGCCCATGCATCCCAAATGTGTCCATCTCCATGCTGAAGAACACCTCTCCCAAACAAAATGCACCGTTCAGCCTGTAGAGTTCAGAGTGCCTATTTGCTTCTCCCCCTTTTTTTTATCAAGCGCATTCAGGGGTGCATTTAAAGGGATTACTTTGGCCTAAGGTGCTGCCTTGTGGGGAGAAAATGCAGTTTCATTTGCAGGCAGGGGTATTGACGAGAAATGTAAAAGCACCTGGTTCCCTTGTATCATCAGACCGCATGCACATTTTCATTAACTATAACAAAGTGTCATAAATGGCTCCAGCTGTTAATGGCTAGAAGTGTTACACTGCCAAGAGAGAATACAATCTAGACTGCTGCATATACAGTAGTAACTCCAATGCTAACTGGTTTGTTCAAAATTCGCCATCGTGTGTGTTTCACTATGTTTCACTTTCACATTTTTTCACTTTCACCTCAGTCTTTCTGATAAATCTGTAGGCGCTGAAATAAACAGTCAAGAAACAGCCCCTAACAGGTAGCAATGAGGGCAGCAATCAAATTCATTGTGGTCCCAGGGCTGTTTGGTGAGGCTCAATTTTAGTAAGCTACACCAATCGATGAACTTAATGTGTGTTTCTGTGTGAGGAAGGTAGGGAAGGATGGAGACAAGTTGAAAGGATCTGTTATGACTCCCCAGGAAGAACTGGCATCTCCATCTATCCCTGCCATTCACTAATTTAATTTTTTTTAACTCAAAGTATATTCTCAAACTAAGGAAAATTAAAGTTAATTTTGTACATAATGCCTCAATATGTCACTAGTCCCTCTTTGGTGAGCTTATATCGTTCCTGCTTCTACAAGTCAGTTGTTGGGATAAACAGCACCACCAAATTGAAATAGATGTGTATAGAAATATGGAGCACAACATCATCACAAATTAAAATAATCTGTTACCATTTACTTTTTTTTGCATTTCACAGAAAAAAAGAAAGACAGGTTTGTAACTTGATAACAGTGAGAATTTTTTTTATGTTGTGGGTTAACTTTCCCTTTAAAGGTGCAGCCCCTTTGCACATCTCAGTCCACCTTCGCCCCCTTCCATAGGTACAGTCCCAGTTCCTGACAATCTAAATAGTGAGCTAGGTCAAATCAGGAGACAGAAGAACTCTATGGGGTGCGTGAGACATTAACCATGTTTTCATAGCAGCCTCCAGCTAAGAACAGCCTGTCCTTATGTGCAAAAAACCCTGCCAAATAATAAGGCCCTGGAGAACCGTGCTCTATGCAAACATTTTAAATGCTTCAAGGACAAAAGGTTAAAATACAGGCAACAATCCGTGCTAAAATGTACAGCATGCAACATATATAATAGCAAACTACATGCTGAAAACAGATAGGCCTGGAAATTAAATATAACACACTGCTGGCTATACGGGACTCTGAATTTAGTAGTAGCCATACGGTGCAGAGCACTCTATATTACTATGGAGGTGTGGAACACTAGCTCCTCCCCCATACATTGACCTGACAAGCATGACAAAAATAACCAAGCCCGTTCTGCAATGGGAGTCACAAGTCGGGGTTTCTAAAAAGCTCTTGGCTACTGAGATGCATTGGCAGGAAGCAGGCCAGTCTGACACATGTTTCAAGGCTGGTTGTGTTTGTTTGCATCTGAAACGCACACACAGACATGCAGAGATTGATAAACACGTGCACACACCCACAATCACATACATACACACACAAAGAAAGAGCTAGTTTAGGTAGTTAGCCTCAGTGCTGTTTTAAAAACAAACGTAGATTTATATTTATGGTAATGCTTGTATTCTTAGCTGACACAGTGTTAAAAATATAACAGTGAACATTTAGGAAGCTCGATACCACCCCCTTGTGGATTTCTAAATGTCCGGATCCATGTGTTTGTCTGGACTCGTGTTTTAATGGCAGTTTATATTAAGATTTTATTCTAACTATAGTTTATCAATATGCATAATTTACTACACGAAAGTGAGTTTTTATAATTAAACTTATCTCTCACCTTCTACTAGGCTATTTACCCTCATAACAATGGACAATTCATCATTACACCATAATTTATCAACTCATTTTGCTGTCTTTAAAGGCTCCCTAGAGGCTAGTTTGTTAACTATCCAAGGCGATTTATAGACTGATTTTTTATTTTAGCCAAACGTATTTTTTTCGAGATATGTTATCACGATTTCCTCAAATAAAGTTTCTTTTAACTCAATGTCGCCACCTTGTGGTTGATACATCATTATTTGCTTTGATCTCACAGTGAAGGTGAATTACAAACAAAAAATCATCGCAACTACTGTAACGACGACTTGCCAAAACCTTGTTGTTTATACGTTTTATTTTAAATGAAATCTATTATATGAGCTGGTGACAGCTTGACACAACTGTTGTAATTCTGGTCAAAGAGCTTCAATAATACTAAAAACAATACTGTTAACTACGTCTGACAATAATAATTAAACATTTCAGCCTGATTTAGCAGCAAAATACTGTGGAATGCATTATATTCCACTGTATTAGGATGTCTCTGCGTGAAACCAACTCGTTGCCTTATTCATTCAAGAGACCAAATCTGAAAAGTATTCGAAACAGTCGTTAAAGAGAAATGGTTGTGTATAATCTTCAATAACACCTCTTTTTTCTTCCTGGCATAAGCATTACATTTCATTTTGCGTTATAGTCGCCACATTCCAATCTTGGTTATACAAGAATCTAGTTCAGAGATTTAAACTGCTGTTTATGTGTACCTGACGTAAAGGGGGCAAACCGGTATAGAAGAATGTGTCCTTGAAGCAAATTTCGAAGTGAAATAGCTTTGAACACATATTACAAAACCGCAAAAAAGAAGGTCAGCTGGAGTCTACGGACGCGTGAAAGTGACCGAGAGGGAATATATCTACTATTAAACAAGCTTACCAGCAGTATTTTATGACTCCTGGCTGTAAGGTAGTTTTAGGTCGAACTACGGTGTCCAGAACTCTATCCCCGTCAACTCAGAAACAATTTGCGCAACCGAGGAAGCTTGGTAAATCGAAAAAAGAAGTTAGAAATCGACAGTCGTTGCGGCTCACAAGTTTTGCTTTGAGCGCGACCGTTAGGCTGGAGGAAACGGAGCGCGAGACGGATTTTTGAATTTTCAGAGGCGCTCGCGCTTTTGCTCGGGATTGTTTTTAAATATGTGTGGTGCACACTGCTGGCTAGCTACCGATGCTGGCTAGGGTGATGTGATGTGATGTCTCCGTGCTGGAATAACGAGTGTGTGAGGATAAACACAGAGGCTTTACAATCCCAAAAGCTCCTCGGTTCTCAACTGACGGCTCTTCCCTGCCTGCCTCCAATTTTTTTCCCTCGCACACTCTTGTCGTACAAGTAAAAAATATCCCCGATGTTTCTGACTTACCTTCCGGCTTGTTTTCGGCAGCCATTTCCCCTCCGCGCGCCACATCCTCCTCCTCCTCTTCACGAGCGTTGGGTACCACGCGCGTTCACGCCGAGGACAGCAGCACGAGAAGGGACTGGCGAGGCAGAGGCGAGTCCAACCGGAGCGCACTCACGATTGGCTGTCGAACTATGACTGACCATGTTGTTCTAAAATGGCTTGCGAGAGCAAAGCAAATATCCTCCCCTTGAAAGAACCATTGGGTAAAGCGTGATGTGTACATACACCTTAGAAGAAGCGAACCAATCCAAAGTGAGCGCTCTTGAGACGTTCGCGTGCAAACGAGAAGACGATGTAAATGTTTCAAGTCGCTAAATTCAAAAGCAGAAAACGTGTTTTTCTGAGCATTTCATTCGCAAGCAATACAGGAAAGGTTATTTGTAGGTGAAGTTAATGGCCTTTATCCATTTTATATTATAGCTATGCTACCAATGGACTGCAATAAAGTTCAATGGATGTTACATGACAATTATGGAAACATGGTTTTACAAATTGCTGATTGTTTTATGCCACAAAAGCCGCTTTTCTGTGTTGTTAAAGCAATGCATACCATTAGAGATAGACACATAGCAATCCATAGATATAAACCTATCCATAGATGAAGCAACGTTTGGGCTGAGTGCGCTGAAGTGCTGCGCCATGGTGCTGAACGGACAGCTCCAGGTGGCAGCAGCGGTCTACTGTCACAGTGCGCTTTCACGAAAAATAGCACCCCAGACCTCCTAAATGTCTTATGGTTCACTGAAAGTATCCGGAAAGTATCCTACACTCCTGAGCTTACGAGATAAATAACTTCTGACAGCCTATTCCAGTAGTGTATGCATAATGCCGTGGTTTGGGTCCCATATGAATTGCTTAGAAAACCTCAAAACTGCGTTTAGGAATAAGAAGTCGTATTATAACCGAGCTGATTAATTATTCGTTAGATTAAGCATTCGTTAATTGCATTGAGCATATAGATAATGGCTTAAATGCCTCCCTGCCCGCAGCGAATACCCGCCATGAAATGTTATCATTAAAGCGTCATCTTTATTGCTTGCAGTTGCTTGATAACACGAGTGCTTTCCAAATCCTTATCTGTTCGTTTTCGAAGAGAAAAATCTTGGATTGTTGAATAAAATGTTCTAAATGACCCGTGGAGAAAACATTCGGGCCACTCTATCATACGAAACATCTGGTAATGGAATAAACATAACATTGTGACTTATAAACATTTGTGGACTGAATAAATCAAGTTCAATGTATATATAGCAAAGGTTTAATTTAGGATTAGAAACGTGTTCAGAAAGCTAATAATAATACATAAAGCTCTTGAAAAATTGTGATTTACTGCAGCTTTTGAGGCACTTGAATCCTCTAAGGGACTAAAAATTATACTACAGCATAATTCCTTATGGAACATCTGCAATCTATTCTTAACAGGATCACATGGATCACACATGGCATCACACAGAGGTCTTCACAGGCTATCTATTCCGTACTTAATTACCATTACGTCACAACAACATCTTTGTTTCCATCCGTTTAACTTATCACAATGGTTTCTACTCGATTTGATGACTTTTCGAAGTTGCTTTTTATTCGCCAGTAATTAAAATCGAAGTGGACTTATTTAATTGTTGCACACATACTGACATGACACTGATTTATTATTGGCTCTTTTTTTTTCAAACACTAATGGAACTCAGTTTGGATCTGACGTCAACTACAGCCCATTAACTAACTGAATGTTAATTAAGGCCAAAAGAGGGCGCCGGTTGACTTTTTAACTGAATAAATTAAATTAAAATAGAATGTCGAATGAATGAAATGTCTATAATGAATAAAAGTCTGCTAGAATCATCTTTAAAGTCTTCAGTTTTAATCTATTTGTTATGTTTAAAAAGAACAAATGCATTCAAACTGAAGACTTTTTGTAGAAAATCTTAACGCTCCTGTTAAAAGTATATGTTGTATTTGCATCACGTCAATTGATTTAAATTAGATTAGCCTATATGTACTGCATCCCATCAGTAGGCTAATAAAAAGTATCTTGAACATTGATTAACTTTAAGCGAAAACGCTCAACTTACTAGTCCATTTTAAATGTGTAGATATTACATATGATGTGATTTTAAAATACAAACGTTGCATATTTTATTGGTACATAGATAAGTATGTGAATTTTTCTAACCGTTTGCAAGTGATTTTATATCGTCTGCATTAGCCCACTGAACAAACATAATGGATGTTTATTGTACAGTGCAAAATGCGCAAATAAGGCTCTACAAAACTTTTTTTTCCCCAAAGTTCTACCCTTGCGTTCTTCGCGCACACTTAAAGACTTGAAGTAATTACAGAAAGGACCGCGAGTGTGTGTGCTGGATCCCTATCCATATCCTTTGGGACAGACCCAAAGAACGCTCCCTTACATTGGTCAGTGATTCCTCCCATCCTGAGGGTGGCGCCGTAACCCTTCATGCGCTCCGACTCTGCACACCAAAAATCAGCGTAGTTTGATCTGGCGCTGGGGCGGGGATGAAAGGTGGAAAACATGGCGGCGGCCTTGGAAGAAGATGAAATCGACAATGATGATTATTATTCTCTGTTAAATGTTCGCAGAGAGGTATGACATATTGTTATTAATAGAGAGGTTTAAGGTGAGAGAGCCGCGAGTGAATAGTAAATGCAGGCGCTTCAGGTATCGCGTTTTTAAACAAGATCCAGCAGCATGTCGTTAAGCTTTGGCTCAGTCAGCACACCGTGACCCTTACTTATCATTGTCTTCAAGCAGAAATGTGACTGCATGGTCATGAATAGATCGGATACATATAATATGTAAACGCTGTATGTTCTCTTTAACCTTAAACGAGAAGCACTGAGTGAAAACATTCAATAAGTGCTTCCTTTTTGTTGCGCTTCTCAATTCTAAAAGTGAAACCGCTTCCAAAGTGTTGACTTGAAACAAGAAAACTCTACATATTATATTGAACACATCCATTAAACGAGATTAGGAAAGAATAATGTAAACTATTGAAAACTATTTATCCTCATGTTCCTCTAAACTTGTACAACTTTCTTGTGTGGAGATGATATGCAGAATGTTATGGACAGTCATCTTTTGGCATACAGTGTAATCAAATGGTGACTTCTTTTAATCTAATTTAGTGTAACAGAACGATTTAAAATTAGGATTTTAATTTGTCTTGATCGTGATTTCAGAACTTGTTTTCTGATTATTTTGAAGTTATTGGACTTGATTTTGCCCCATGTTATGTTTTGTCCTCCCAAGAGCATTGTTGTAATTTAGGTTTATAATGTTTGATTTCTTTTGAACTTTATCTTCAGGCCACACAGGATGAGCTCAAGGCTTCATATCGCCGTCTTTGCATGCTCTACCACCCAGACAAGCACAGAGATCCAGAGCTTAAAAGGCAGGCAGAGCAACTTTTTAACTTGGTTCACCAGGCATATGAAGGTACGTCGTTTTTGTACACTTTTAAAGCCTTTGACAAAGCAAGCCACCTTTGTTCCATTGTTGTCTTTGTTTTAACTGTCAATGAAGCATTTTGTTTTGAAAGAGATAGTCCACTCAAAAATGAATATTCTGTCAACATTTAATCACTCATGTTGTTCAAAACCTGTGTGAATTTTATGTTGACACGTGTTGATAACCAAACCAGTTCCTCTTTGATATCCTTTGTTTTGGACTTCAGTGAAAACTGAAACTATAAATTACCTACATTCTTTAAAAAAAAAGTTCTTCTGTGTTCCACAGATGACACAATTTAAAATTTTGGGTGAACTATCCCTTTAGCAGACCCTTTCTCTGTAGTAAAACAAGTTTTTAATTTAAAGTCATTTCTTGATTGTGCTTTCTGTTCTCCTGCAGTACTAAGTGACCCACAATCTAGAGCAATCTATGACATATATGGCAAGAGAGGGCTGGATGTGGAAGGATGGGAGGTAAGTTGGAGCTTCAGCAGACTAAAAAATGCTTCAGCGTTCATTTCATACTTCCATAACATTTCAGGCAAATCATTTTCCCAGCAGGCTTTTGTGTCATTTCTTTTTTGTGCTCACTACAATAATGATTTCTAGGTAGTGGAGAGGAAAAGAACACCGGCAGAGATCCGCGAAGAGTATGAGCGACTTCAAAGAGAGAGAGAGGAGAGAAGACTACAGCAGAGGACCAACCCTAAGGTTTGACCTAATGTCTTCTAAGCAGCAGCCGCTGTCACCATTAAAACAGGTCTCGCTGATTGTTCACTGTCTCACTCAGGGGACAATAAGTGTGGGTATTGATGCCACAGACCTCTTCGATCGCTATGAGGAGGACTATGAAGAGATCTCTGGTGGTGGCCTGCCGCACATTGAGATCAACAGGATGCACATATCTCAGTCAATAGAGGTATATTCCTTACATCATGTTTTTTCTGATGTATATTCTCATAGATACATTACTGTTCAGAAGCATGGGTCAGTAAAATTAGTTTCTTTTGAAAGACATATACTGTTACTCTTAGAGGATGCATTGAATTAAAAACAATAAGCAATAATGTGTTATGCTGCAAACAATTTGGTAACTGCAGAATGGTAGACCTTTATTTATAAATTATTAGTGCTATAAGAGACATCTTTTTAACTGCTATGAATGAACATGAAACAGCATCGTCTACAGCACATTATCAGTCTAAAACAGGGTGATTGTTTGTGTCCAATATTTAGTGTTAAACTGTTGGTCTTTAAAATAAATCTACTTTTGACTGATAACTTCTGTGAGGATGTGCCAAAATGGCAAACTAATAGGATGTGCAGTCCTATAGTAACGATGTATGACTGCTGTATCCGAATATATGAACTGGCTGTTTTAAATATTTTTATATTTAACATGTCAATATGTACTGTATAGTATATATAGCATGTCAGTATAGTATTTTAGTTATTGGTGCTTCCAGGCACTCTCTCTTTCTGATGTATGTGTGGTTTATGCGTGGATAAGTACAGAGAGTCGCTTTCTTGCCCCCACCCATAAATGATATATCATGTATCGGCGATCTCACAGGCTGACGATATGAAAAATTACCATATCGACCAACCCTAAAATAAATGTTGTTGTTTAAGCTTTCTGTTTTTCAAAGAATACTTGAAAAAAATGAGGCATGTTTCCACTAAAATATTAAGCAGTGTCGCTGTATTCTGATTATATAGCAATGTTCGTAGCAACAAATCAGCCTTTTAGAATGATTTCTGAAGGATTCTGTGACATTGAAAATTCATATTTCACAGAAACTTATAGTTTACAATGGCTGTATAAAAAAAATAAAAAATCTTAATGTATGACAGCGAAAACCAGTATGACTGGTTTTACTTTATTTGTTTAAATAAATTCAGCCTTGGTGAGCATGAAACACCTAAAGAATGTAAGAAAATGTAACTATGTCAGTTATTAAGTTTTGATAGGACACAGTGCGAGTGTTTACATATAAATATGTGTATGGTTAAGTGATGTGATGCTTTTTTGTCCTGTTGTATTTATTAATGCAAAAAAATATTTGTCTTTGTTTTAAATATATACAATTATTTTTAAAAATTATTTTGTTAAAAAAAATATATATATATGAAACCTAAATTTAATAAATATTTTCTAAGAGTCTTTAAACAAGATATTTTCTTTCTTTTAAAAGATTTGTACTTTGATTTATTGTGGAAGCACACTTTTAGGTCATTGGCCCTGATCTTAAAACAGTTGTAAGGCTTGCATTCTGTCCATCTCTGCTCTCATAGGCTCCTTTGACAACCTCAGACACAGCCATTCTTTCTGGCTCTCTCTCCACACATAATGGAAATGGGGGAGGAAACATAAACTTGGCCTTGCGACGAGTCACCTCGGCCAAGGGCTGGGGAGAAGTGAGTGCTTTTAGTTAATGCTTTACATAATAATGGATTACATGAAATTTTTGCTGATCTTCTAAACATGATTCATACATGTTTAATACAGGTTGAGTTTGGGGCAGGAGACACACATGGACCTCTCTTTGGACTAAAAATTTTCCGTAACTTGACTTCACACTGGTAAGTACAGCACATTAGTTTAATTATTCTTTTATTTGTTTTTGTAAAAAAATGTGACACTTGACTGTTTTTAAGTGTATTATATATTGAAATATATTTGTGTTTTTTAGCTTCACAACAGCACATTGTGGCATGCAGTTTTCATCCCGCGGCATACGGCCGGGACTCACTACTATGCTTGCACGCCACTTGGACAAAAACACTATGGGTTATTTACAGTGGCGCTGGGGAACTCAGTCTTCCATGAACACCAGCATCGTCAGGGACACCAAAAGCAGCCATTTCACCTTTGCTGTGCAGGTCAGTTGCTTGTTTTGCACAGCAACACCTAATCTTTATTCCAATGGGAATTTTTTTCTCAACCACTGTTCATAATCTTTTATTATTGCCATAGTTGGGAATTCCGCATACATTTATTATGATGAGCTACCAGTACAAATTCCAGGATGATGACCAGACCAAGATCAAGGGCTCTGTCAAGTATGTATCTGGAAGCTTCCTTTGTCTTTTTGTGTTTTGGATATATTGGTTTGTATGTTTATCTAGCTACATTTGCACTTTTAACCAAAAAGAAGGTGGTTAGTTTAAATAATTCATAAATCGGGTTAGTTAAAGGGTTAGTTCACCCCAAAATGAAAATTCTGTCAAGACCTTCGTTCAACTTCAGAGCACAAATTAAGATATTTTGGATAAAATCAGAGAGCTATCTAACCCTTCATAGACAGCAACACAACTGAAATGATCCCAGATCCAAAAACATCAGTCCTGGGAACATTTCAGTTGTGTTGCTGTCTATAGAGGTTCAGATATCTCTCCGGTTTCATCAAAAAAATCTTAATATGTGCTCTAAAGATGAACAAAGATCTTTCAGGTTTGGAACGACATGAGGGTGAGTAATTAATGAAAGAATTGTCATTTTGGGGTCAACTAACCCTTTTCAAACCAGTAGTTCAAAAAATACTGGTAGAATTTGTCAGCTTTGAGTATTATTATGCAAACTTCTTTAAAAAAATATTTTTAATAAATGATTTTTGAAAATGTAAAAAAAAGACAGTACATTCAGTACATTCTGTTTGAGTCAACTGCATTTTTTGGTTGGAGCTGTTTTGTAATTGAATTAGGTAAAGACAGCCGGTCTATTGAATGTAAACAAACAGGAAATCTGTGTATTTGTCTGTTTAAATGCGTCTGTCTGATACCCTAGATTCTGTGTTCATGTGACCTGCAGTTTATTTGTGGCTGATCTCTACCAACTGTTTTAATGATTCTCATTTTCTGTACCTAGCCTGTTAAAATAACAGCACTTGTGTTGCAGGTCAGGGTTTTTCGGTACAGTGGTGGAATATGGTGCTGAAACTAAGATCAGTCGACACAGTGTCTTAGGCGCTACCGTCAGTGTCGGTGTACCTCTAGGCGTCTCTCTCAAGATCAAGTAAAATGCTTTTGATCATATTGAAGCTCTATTCCAATAGGAGTTTTTCAGAAGCTCTGAAATCATGGTATTTTTGTCTATCCCAGGCTGAACCGAGCGAGCCAGACGTACTTCTTCCCCATTCACTTAACAGACCAGCTTCTACCCAGTGCCGTTTTTTATGCCACTGTCGGACCCCTTGTGTTCTACTTGGCCATCCAGCGGCTAGTTATAAGACCTTACCTTCGTGCTCATCAGGAACAGTAAGCCTTGTTAGCTGATTAAATGTGCAGAGTCACAGTAACTCGTTTCATTTTGTCATCTTTATTGGCCAGTTGACTTCCCAATGCTCTTCTCCAACCTTTATCCCCTGTGAGTCTGGATAATAATAGACTGAAATCCGTTTAAATGGCTGTGAAACGGAGTAAAAGAGTAAATTAAAATTGAACCTTTTGTCTTTTGTTTAGGGAGCTTGAGAAGCAGCGAGAGAGCTCGGCATCAGACATTGCCAAGAAGAAGCAAGAAGCAGAAGCAGCTGTGAGTTCATAACATCTAAATACGCTGCAAATAATTTATAATGCATGACCGTTTAAAGTGGTCATAACTTTCACAGAAGGCTCTTTGTGTTCGGAGAAACAATGAGTTAGCGTCAGGCTATCGTTCCTATCTGCACATCAGTCGCTGTGTCAGGGTGATAAATGTGTGCCTTCATTATGTGCATATACAAGCAGTCTTATTTGAAATCACTCTTTTCTCTAGGTTCTGCTGATGCAAGAGTCTGTGCGTAGAATTATCGAAGCAGAAGAGTCTAAAATGGGTATGTCCGCTTAACTCCCGATAGCTTTGGACTTTCTGCCAAGTGAGGATTGGTAACTTAATCTTCTTGTGTACCAGGTCTGATCATCCTCAATGCCTGGTATGGCAAGTTTGTGACGGACAACAGCCGGAAGCACGAAAGGGCAAGGGTCATTGATGTGACGGTGCCTCTACAGTGCCTGGTGAAGGACTCCAAGCTCATTCTCACAGAAGCCTCTAAGGTAAAGTACAGTTATGCTTGCTTTGTAATAGGTTTTGGTCCAGAAGACAAATAGGGGATGAGAGTAGAGTTATGGAATAGCAATGAATTCTCAGAAGGTTTTATCTGATATGTTTTGTATGTGCTTTCTAAAGCTTGACTTTGCTGCTGAAATATGAAATGTAGTTTTTGCATTGCTGTACTGAATGAAAGGGAAAAGGAACTGCAAATGAGTGAAAAATAAAAACGTCTATAAAGACATAGGCAAGTTTAAAGTTTAAACTTTAAAGGTTTGAGTTCAGTGTGATATATTTCTTTTTAATTTAAGAATATACTTT
Organism: Enteromius trimaculatus; assembly: GCA_032361065.1. Lineage (NCBI taxonomy): Eukaryota > Metazoa > Chordata > Actinopteri > Cypriniformes > Cyprinidae > Enteromius > Enteromius trimaculatus. Next base: position 12,143,584 of record JAUMHP010000080.1, read on the forward strand.
CAGCAAAGATGCATTAAATTTGTTCAAAATGACAGTAAAAAACAGTTATGTTACAAAAACTAGACATATCAGTTTCCACAATTATATTAATGTGAATAACTGTTTTTAAAGGTGGTCTATGCGATCTTGCAAAACATTATGGGTGCAGGACCTACACCAAACAAAAACAAACTTCGGCCATCCAATCGGCAAGAAGAGGTGAGGTTTAACACGCGTTAAACCCCACCTCTTCTTGTCGGTTGTTTGGCCGAAGCTTGTTTTTGTTGTGGTGCCCAAAATGTTTCTTTCGATATTGCAGCCTCTGTGTTGTCTTTCGAGCGCGGGTTTTTTCCCAATGTATTCAGAGGGCAGACAGCAAGACGATCGAGGGATTATGCATACGGTTTGAGATAAAAATAAAATCGAGCTAAAATCCTGCAACATCGCATAGGGCACCTTTAACAATAGACATAAGAGTTGTTTTAAAAGGTTGGGTCCATTTCCTGTAAGTTTCCTTAATATTCCAATAAATGTTAAAATTAAAAAAAAAAAAGTTTTGAAATGTAGCTTAATGCGTAATTTTTAAAATATCAGTTTTAACATATTAGCCTTGAATGTCTTAATGTTGCACTCTTAATACTGTTGTATGAAATACTAACAAAAATATCTAAAAATCCAAACCTTGAGAAATTGGTACTGTTGTAGAGGGTATTAATTGATTATTTTTGCATGATTGTCCTTAGGCTGGGTTACCTGGCTTTTACGACCCCTGTGTAGGTGAGGAGAAGAGTCTGAAGGTGCTTTATCAGTTCAGAGGTGTGATGCACCAAGTTCTGTGTGGTGACACAGAAGCACTCAGGATACCAAAACAATGTGAGTACGTAAACCAGACAAAACAATCTGCAGAGCGTTTATTTTAATTCTTAATATACTGACTTTATGATGACAAATGCTTAATTGTGTTTACCAGCAGTAAAGATGAATGCTAATCCCAATTGTAATTTAAAATCTCATGTTCTTTTGTCTTTCCTCTCCCTTGTAGCCCACAGGATTGATAATGACAGTTAGGAACATGTATCTCTTGAGCTGAAAGGGACAGTTTGGACTGGTAGACTGAAGAGACACAGATGTTCAAATGTTAAAAGTCTTCATATAAGTATTTATCCTTTATTTTGTTTCCGTTTTAAATATTCTACATGATGTATGTTTGCAAATTTAGAACATTTAATTGGTACGTTTAATTCGATGAATTTCCAAGAATAAAAGAAAAAAGAAGCTAGATACAGATATATTTTTGTGTTGGTAGGCCTTAAATCCATTTTTAAATAAAGGCCCCCCTCCTCAAATATGGAGCCACAATGGTGCCTGTAATCAGCACTCAGCAGAGAGAGCTATTTTACCCTCATTACATCACACAGAAACATTGCTGCTTGATCCGACTCACTGAATCCCACAGGAGCTGGTGTACCCCAGCTGTCAGCCTTCTTTCTATATCTGACTTTTTGTATGACCAGCTTACAAATAAATGATCTTGCAAGTGTTTAGGAGGCAAAGCATGTTCTTAGTGAAACCCTTGCTGCTTAATCATTTGCATTATTTTTCTCTTTCATCCCATTCCCTCGAGTCTAATATTTAAAGGCCCACCTCTCATTCTTCACGTCTGCCAGCAGTGTCATAGGAAATGAAGGGGGCAATGCACACAATATGCCGGTATTGAGGAAACAGAATGTGAACTGTGTACTAAATCTCATGTAGGGCTAGTCTCCCACCTTGTGTCCAAAGACTTGAATAGCAGTGGATGAAGGGATAATAGTGGAACATTGTCTGTTTTAATCCCTGCATTTTAGTGCCATCATTCATACAGGGAAGATCTAAACCCACATCACAACCTTTGTTTGTTGCCTTTTTGGTATTTGGATCTTTATTCAAGAAAATGAATTTGTCTTTATAATTAACAAATCTTTTTATTTGAAAAACCGTCTGTATGGAATTACCTTAGTTTGGTTTTTGAGGAGTAATTTATATGAAATGTGTCCATTCTGCACATTTGCCATTTGAATTGTTAAAAAAGACAATCTATAATTGTTAGCTGGAGTTCAAAGGTGTTATACTTAACCTAATGGCCAACCACTTATAGACTGTCATTTTAAAAATAAAACTTCAAGGAACAATGGAAATGTATATTTTGTTTGAAAAGTACATGTTTTTTTTGTTTTTTTTTAATAGTGCATACTTACATAATGTTTCCTTAAATGCTTTCAGCAGGGTGACATTTGATAGAATTGAATCAATAACTCTTTACAATAAGGTTCTGTTTAACAGCAGTTCATTTCAACAGTCGCTAATGCATTATTAAAATTAAAAAAAGTCTGAGCTAGCATGTACTAGCAATTATCTTTTTTTTTTTTTTTATTTGAACATAACTTAAGTTAGTTTAGTTTAATGAAAGGGCCCTTACTGTAAAATGTTACCATTTATTCTATAAATGTTCTCTTAAAAATTTCTTTGGGCAGAAAGTCTTTCACAAACCAAAGCACAGTAAATTAAAGTTTTAATTGGACCTATCTGTCCAATTAAAGAAAAAACTTGTCACTTTTTCTGCTTTTCAAGAAATATTTGTTGAACACATTTGCCATGACCAAAAATTTGTGCTTCTTTAAAGTTCAAAGATGTTTGTGCAACCCGCAGTCTTCATTACTGCTTGACTGGGTCGTGAAGCCACTTCCCCATTAGACTGGGAGCTATGAAAGTCTTTGGCGACGTATGTGTCTATATCCGAGCTGTCGACGCAAAGTCAGAAGTTCTCTTTGAGCATCCTGCAGTTTGAGTTTCATTCTTTTTATCAATCTGCATTTGGTCTGCAGTCTTTTCTGTAGCCAGCTGTTGGCATCTAAAACATCAAACAAACGGGCTTTAGTCTTGCATGGATCCAAAAGAGCATAGGTGTGGTCTGTGGCAGCTAAATCCTGTTTAAAAAAAAAAAAAACATCCATAACTATTATATATATATACACAAAAATATAAGAGTAGGCTGTAAGTTAAAGATTCACTTTTGTAGTTTGACAGTAAGCCTCTTCAGTGCTGTGAGAGTGTTCAGCATCCTCCTGAATCTCCTCAGTTTGAGTTTCCTCAGTGAGAGGAGGCGTCCTGTCAGGTGAAGTGTCATCCCATTTATCAGCAGCAGCTTTTAAAGCTCTCTTCAGCCTCTTCCTACAATTATTTTGCTGACGGCACAAAGATGACAATGAGATTAAGATGAAAAACACATTTTGTATAAAATGTCTCTATTTTGTGACCTTATTTACCTTTGTATTCTGAGCTGGGAAAGCAAAGAGAGTCGGCACTGCGTTCCACAATAGATTTTTACGGTTTCCCAAACCACTGAAACAATCAGGGGTGAAGTGAAGTGAACAGATGACCATGTGCTTCTTTGGCTGAAAGTCATCACGTCCAATGTTCTCTAACCACTGTTTCAGAACCGAGGGTTTACTGAAAGGGAACCTGAGAAGGGATAAAGATAAAATGTTTTGCTAAATATATTAAGGGTGTCTTTAATCATCTTGATCGAAAGCTGCCCATCATTACCTACCGGTGGAACGTAATTTCGAGATTTTTGTTATTGTACCTATTTGTGCAATTATATGCAGAACAACTTTTCGGCATCTTTGCCCCGAACAAAGATGGCGCTTATCTAAAGCCCCGCAGTGTCTCAAAATGATTAAAATCTATAGCATGAACATTATCTTTGCTGTGTTATTTGATGCATTCATTATATTACAATAATAAAAATGAGATAAACTCGAGATAACGTTTTCTTATACACAAAAACAATCCTTTAAACGAACTATTTCATTGATTAGTTATTTTTCCGGTGATTCGCCTTCTAAGCATTTCAAAATAAAAGTCCCGGGGTTCGTATATTGTAAAGGTGCAATGCTTTAAAAAATAATAAAAGTCCTTAAAAATGATTTTGTTTGGTTATTAACTTAAGCAAGATTTCTTTACAAGTGTAATACTTCTAGTAATACGTGTATTTATTATATGACAACTATAAATAAAAGAGTGGAGTTAATGTGAACATGTTACATGGTTAAGAGATAAAGATTTTAAGTCCCACCCAAAAAGATGGTTCTATGTCAAAATTCCATAAAAGGAAGTATGTGAAAAATGCAAATACGGCTGCTATTTAATTACATTGCATATTTAAATATTGTCAAAAGTAATTAATATCAATTTCGTTCACGGAACCATGATGTATTGCCTTTTCATTTGCATAAAGGAATATTTATTTGCAGTGTTTCTGCTTTTGTTATAATGCTTTGATAAGTGTGAGATTGTTTTGTGCAGTAAAAAAATTACAGAGAACATTACCAAAGCGCAGAAAACAATCATTGTATTATTTTTGTGTATGTGTCGCGCTGCCTAATATGAATCACGTTTGATCTCGCCGCACATAACAATGGGCGTGGCCTCGTCCCGTCAGATGCGTCAGATGAGCCGCGGCTGTAGGATCTACTGAGGAAGAGGGGGATGGGGACAATTGTTTTTGTGTTGCATTCCTGCAGTGTGTTTGACCTTTGACCTCATTGTTGTGTTCTCCTCGTCTTGCATTCCAAACCGAGGATTTCCTGCAGTATGCCAAAGGCTGCTGGGGCTCGCCTGTTCTTCGCCCTGTTTCTGTTTACCTCCGTTTAACCAGCGAGACGTTACAAAAAACTCTCTGGAACGCCGCTCCTGCAACAACCGACAGATTTTTTTCCGGCAAGCCGTTCTACGAAAACGCGTGCGTGTTTGAACAGAGCGACTACGCAAGTATTTGGGGAGAAAGGGAATCAAAGACCCGTTTGGTGTTGCAGCTAGCCTAGCACGCTAGCAGGCTTGCCGTATATCACGCACACGTTTCATATCCGCTGCAGAAATCCGCACCCGCGCGACAACGCTGAGGAAATGAAGGACAAACAGAAGAGAAAGAAGGAGCGCACGTGGGCCGAGGCAGCTCGTATGGTAATATATTAACTGTTTTAAGTGAATTGTAGCGGTTTAATCCCTGTGCGTGGGGTTAGGGGTGTTGTACAGGAGCCGCGAACAAAGCTGTGTCGCGCTGGGCTCGAGCTGTTGTCGGGTTGGACACATGCAGACGCCGCTGCTGTTTGTAGGCAGTAGCCAATATGTTTCATAACCCGGCTTTTACCCTTGTGTTTACATGGCTCTTAATCCACGGTCCCTGTAATTACCATGTCAACATAAGCGTTACATTTGTAGTTTCTAGTGTCCCATTTGAATGAAAGAGCCCTTGCTGGTAGCCTAGCGTGTTAGCTGCTCTGCCTGTTTGACCCTTTGTTTGCAGGGCTTCTTTTAGCGAGCTGAGTATAGTACTGAAAATACCCATTGTGGGACATTTGTCTGTCATTTAAAGAACATTTTTAACTAAAGTGTGTCGCATGCTCATTTGTACTACTTGTTTGTCTTAAGCAGGGATTGTTAAAATATAGTAGGCCATATTTGTCATATTGTTTCTTCATATGCTATTGATCTTCTTTGTCAGTTTTGGATACTGATTAAATAAAATTACTATAAGGTAAATCCTTTTTAATGATTCACATCTGGCTCAAAACACACATTGTTGACGACTAATGTGGGAAGACTAAACAGCTCTGCTATTATGATAGTAGGCTTTATTCTCCACTGTGGTGGTCCAAGGGTGTGTAAAATTGGTCTGTCCTGCCTATATTGTTGCACATTAAATGTAATTTCTACATCCTGTGGTTTATATTCTTTGGAATACGTTTTTCTTCGATGATCTGCATCATCCTAGTTTCTTTGTTGCATTTGGTGTTGATTAAATTTAAAAATGTCGCATTTAAGTGTTGTTTCACACAAAAACTAGTCTCTTCATATGTCTGACGCTAGACTTAAATATTAGTATTGCCATAAAACGCTTTAGTAGAAACAGACCTGTATAGTGCGGGAATGTTTTAGAGCTTAGATACAGTGTCTTGGACAAAATGAGCCTGTGCAGTTAATTCAATCTACCCGTTTTTGCTTTGTCGATTAAAAAAATCATAGGTGGTTATAATCGGTATGTATGTCAGGTCTTTGTCTGCATTTCTAGGTGGTCTTGGCAGTTCTCATTCCTGAATTTGATCCAACCTAACAGCCCCAGACTGTGTTTGAATTCAGTCATTTTTGTAGTGTAAATCATGGCTAGTTTGAGATTTAGAACGAGAAAGGTTGGATAAGCTACAGACTGTGCTATCTGGTGAAAGTAGATCTTGAAACTCAAGGGGTGCCGTTTAGGGTGGGGATCTCATGTACTGGAGAACCACTGCTTGTATCATTTATTACAATGCTGTGTTATATGTATATATGTCTCAGTTTAGAAGCTATAATACTATGTCATGACTAAGTGACGTCACTCCTGGTCTGATCATGAATGATTATTTAATGTATTGTCTGTGGTCGAGATCCTAGAAAATTATCAAGCCAACTCATACCAAACAAATACATTACAAACACATTACAAACTGTGCCCTTTTGCAGGCATCTCACTGCTGGGAAGCAGGTATGGGCATGTCTGTATACCAGGAAGGATAGTCGCCTACCGGGTCCTCTTCTGTAGTAATGGGACAGGTTCTCTGGAAGATGCGGGAAAAAGGAAACACTTACAAGCAAATAAACTGAATACTTGATGTGTGAATGCAGAATTTCGATAATTAAAGGATGATCTGGCATTTTAGATGATTCAGTTTGTGTGAATTATCATGAAACTTCAAAGAGCATTGCAGCAATATATAATGATGTTGAAACAAAAGCAGCAGTGTGAAATGGCAGCTTTGGGAGTAAGATGCAACCAGATGCTTGGGCTCAAGGCCAGTGTATATCAGATCATCTCGGCGATACACTTGTAAGCAATAGGAAATGTGAAGCAGGCCACCTATTTAGTGTTTCTGGCCCTTCTCTATGGTTCCTTGCTTAAAGTGATGGTAACGGTGTATAGCCATTCTTGGCGTGTTAAAAAAACAACCTATTTTTGAGAGAGAAAATTTGGTTTTCATTAGTCCTGATTCTGGAAGTAAGTGAAGCTGCGGTTTGTTTTTTGTGGTTGTTTAAATATTGCATCCTCTACAAATGGTTTGGATGTCTGTGGCAACAAGGGAAACGTCACAGACTTTAATGAGGATCAGAGCCTTTTCATCCAGCATGAGTTTTGCTGGATGAACCCCTTGCCCAGTCTGTTGGATATTTATTCATGCAATCCACATGATGAATTGTTCTTTCTAAGGTTTTTACAAATAATAATACATAATGCTTATGCTTGGTTCAGGTATTTATTTATTTTTTTACCTAGTATTGTTAGTCTTTGGTAGTTCTCAGAAAATATTTGCCTACTGCTTAAAGGAACAGTTCACCCAAAAATAAAAATGGTAATTTACACCGCCTTGAACTGTTCCAAACCTGTATGAAATTCTTCAGTCAAACAGAACTTATATATACTTTATATATTTCCCATACTATTGAATTCAATAGGAATCAACAAATGTTTGGTTAGCCGCATTATTCAAAATATCCTCAGTGTTTAACAGAAGAAAGAAACAGGTTTGGAAAAACATGACAGTGAGTAAATAATGACACATTTTATTTTTGCATCATTTTAATACATTTGTTTCAAAGTTGGAAAGAAATTCTATTTTCTAAATGCATGTTTTTGGTTTTATTGTGAACCTCTCTCTGTTGATTTACATTTTTATTTACTCTTTTCTTATTTCGTCTGCATACACCTTTATTGAACTGCCTGTGCCCAGTAAACAAGTGAAGGCCCCGCCTATATTTTTCTTTTTCGATAACCTGAAAACAAGACGCAAGTATGGAAGCAATGAAGATGCAACTTCAATTTTATCATGGCTTTAAGAATACCAAACCACATATATTTAAAAGCAGTAATGTTAGCAGTGTTGTTTGCTCTCTGAATTATGATGGTATAAGATATCATGGCTGAAATGGCTGGGGTGATAGGAATAAAGACCAGGCCGCCACAATGCATGACTCTTCAGAAGCAATGCTTTAATGTACCGCTCCTTTCAATCCCATTTTGTACACTTGAAATGTTGTGCTTTGTCAGGACTGTTATAAATAACTGGAAAATTTGTCTTGTCATTGGCCTAGTAGTTTGGTTGAAGTTCTCTTGGCTGCTTCCTTGCAGGAAGTGCACCTGGTATTTTATAATTTGGTGCACATTTCTATTGTAGCTTGTGCTGTTCCATTTCCTGTTCCAGTGCCCTTGGTTCAAGACATAGCTGAGTACAGCGGGGAGCACTGCTTCCCATTTTAACCACCATACAAGCAGAAGGTTACATGCTCTCGTGCATTAGGAGTAGGAGGATATTATTTGCTCTGTATAAACGGAGAGAGAAATGTTTAGTTTTGTAATAATCCAACTCCTTTTTTCCACAATTCGTTTTCAATGTTGTTGCTAGTCATATAGGCTAAAAGCCTGTCATCTATGCCTGGAACTACTCAACTGTGTGTGATGGCAGCAGGTCGATTTTATGCTTTTTACATTGTGCAGAACCTGTGTAATTTGAACATAACAGAAGAAAGCTGGGTGTTTGTTATAACTGACATGGTCTTAAAATAAGTATAAACTGCTGTGATTGGCAAGTGGAGAGTGTGCTGTTTTTCACCGTAAAACCCTCACAGATAGATATAGATGCAGTTGGAGATGCCATTACAGTTGCTTTTTAATCAATTAGTTGTTCATGTAACCCACCAACCAGCCAGAAAACATGTATTCTTCCTATCCCTAACATGAATGAGGTGAAAGTGATTTGACTGTGCACTAAATTAAATAGTTGTTGATTTTAATGTGATTTTTGTTTGACCTTTCGCAGGTTCTGGAGAACTTTTCTGATGCCCCAATGACGCCCAAACAGATTCTGCATGTCATCCAGACAAAGGGGCTGAAAGAAATGAGGTGTAGTATAAACTGTTCATGAATATTCATGTCTTTGTTTGGATTTGTTTCTGTTTCAGTACATTTTTGCTGCCTCTATTTGAGCATCTTTAAAATTCGATTTTGCATTTCTCTCTCTTTCCCAAACATTTCTCACCCCAAAATAGAAGGTAAGATGAATTTATTTATCTGTATATTGTATTTTTACCTTTTAAAGCTTACTTTCATGAGCAGCACTTAGACATTTCTTTTCAACTTTCCGTCCTCCTTCAGTGGCACAGCTCCACTAGCCTGTCTGGTCACCATGCTTCACTCTCAGGTCAGAGGAGACAGAGTGAAGAACAGTATTTTCTTCAAGCTTCCTGGAAGGATGAGTTTGTTTACCCTAAAGGTAGAGAGTCTATAATATACCCCTATCTTCCTTTCGGTGATTTACATTCTTTGCAACTGGATTATGATGCCAAAATCTGCATAGAAAGAGCTACATATCCTGTGTCTGTATGTACCCACTGATGCCTATAGAAAAATGCACTTCAGTGGACAAAGAGCCCGACTGCAAACGAGTCTGGAGATGGGACTGGCACTCCAACAGCATCCACCACATCAACAGTTGAAGGAGCAGAGCAGGAGAGTTGTGACTCCACAGAAACGGCTGCTGCTAGTGGTGAAAATGATGGTGTGTGGACTATTCATTCTTTTCTTATTTTTCCCAGAATTGATTCATTCAGCCTCTTTTCCAGTAAGTGGAACAGGCTTATAAATTAAAGAAGCGTATAAAAGAGCTGAAAAGTAGAGGCCCCATCTTTTCATTTTAAGAAAAGCTTTGATTCCAAATGGTGATGAGCATTAAATACCCTGAGCTTAAGAAGCATGTAGTGCCTGAGAGACATTGATTTCTTTTTTGCTTTGGATGTGTGTGTTGCCATGGATACTGCGGCACATGACACATCCAGCAGTGACCTAGATGAGAGTGGTTTAGAACATGTATTTTTGTTGCGTGAAGGAGAATACATGCAAAATTATGCCTGGAAATGACAGCGTATTTCACATTTGCTCTATTTTCTGAATTTGTGTGATAATCTGATTCCTTTTGTTCTTGATTGTTGTGGAAAGATAGCATATCAAATGTTAATGCTTCTAGACATCAGCATTATCTATTCTATTCTTTAAAAATATACATTCATCATAACTAAATATTTAAAAAAGATTACTAGATTACACTGTATTAGAAAGTTTATGGAATGGAGTGCATGCAATATTTACCACCTTTTGCAAAATGTAACTTGAATCATTAATTATGAATGGCATGTGGGGGGGGGGGTTATGCAATGCTAAATATTCTTTCGTTCAGTAAAATGGCTGGTATTCGACCTGGGTTCCTGTAGGTTCTAAAAATGCTTTAAAATTTAGTTTGATCCAAATCATGTATTTTGAATGGTATAATTATTTATTAATCTTTTTGAAAAGGTGTGAAATTGGTAGGACAGATAGACTGGAATTGCAGTACAACCTAATGTGATGAGTGAACTTTAGAGACTGATTTGTTTTGTAAATTTTTAGTTACTGGCTTATGTGTTCAGAGCCGTTTATAATTAATGAATATTGCATGTTTATGACAAGTGATTGCTTATCATTAGCAACACAGTAGCTACCGATAGTGGGGAAACTCCTTTACAAGCACTCATACTTGCAATCAAAAATGATATTGATACTTTTTTTTTGTGCATTTTATAGAGATTGAGCATATGAGGGCAAATGCATCAATACTAAACCATCAACCTACAATACATTACAAAGAAAACATAATTGTTCACCTGTAAATAACATGTAGGAAATTATAATGAATCACTGCTCCTACACTATCGACGGATTATGATGATTTTTACTCTATGGTACTTATATTGTAATGTGCTGTAAATGGTTGTAAAAGTGTATATTTAATTTAATCTTTTTAATGAGCAGCTGAAGTTAGAAACACTAATATTTTACAAAAATTATAAAGTGAAGAAATGATTACCTATTTTTTCCCTTTTCTCTCGTTCAAATTATCATGAACGGGACTAAAATGTGATTTGCTGCGGTAATATTGTTGATGGATGTTCTGCTTGTGTCCTCTTTGTTCCAGCTTCTGTGGATGAGACTTCCTCCAGTGCCTCTTGCTCCACAGAACCACAGACAAGACTCAGTCGCTCCTCACAGGTACCAGCAGTGCCTAACTTCACTTTTCCACTGAACCATTCCCTTCATAACAAATTTTTACATGCAGGAGCCTCCAAGAATGGATTACCATCTCACCATCATTCTTATGCACAACACTCAACTCCTCCTCAGATCACCAGCTATGCCTAAAGGCAGTTGAATGCATGACGTCACTATGTGAAAATGAGTCATTATTGAAGTTCCAAAAGTTGACGATGTGAGTCAAATCAAGAAAACCCCACAGATAACACTGACAACATTAGTCATGAGTAAGACCTTTTGCACATCGTTTCAATTCCAGGTCGGGGATTTCTTGATTTGAATATCATCATGTACTAAACTGATAATTTGCTTAGTTGATCACTTACAGTAAATGCTGTAAAATATTTTGTGATTTAAGCACTGAATCCACAAGATACTCTGGCACCAATCAGCAGATTTTGAAACTTAAGGCTGCTTTCATGTTTTTCCCCTCTCATTTGCTTAATGTTGATACTCGCACTGCTTGTCAGTCTCGCTATCCTGTGCCAGCCACTCATCTCCCATAGAGAATGAGCTGAATACTGTCATCCCCAGGACACTTACACCATGTCCTTTCCTTTTATATTCTTCGTACCTGCATTTATCTTAATATTTTATTGGTAAAATCTCAACTTTTACCAGGCATATGCATTTCCATTTAAATTCTCCTCTATGAGCATGCTATTATTTTCCATGTCTGTGGAGGACCTGCGTGTATGTGCTCATGATTATTTCTCCCATCTCTCTTACAGTCAGGGAGACAGAGGAAGAAAGCTGTGATGATGCCCCGTGTAGTGCTCACTCCTCTCAAGGTCAACGGTGAACACGTCCCATCAGGTTACAATAGCTCTTTTTCTTTTTCACTTTTTTTCTCTCCCTTCTTTCTGTTTTCCCCCCACTCTGCAGTGGTTTTGTATACCTGCTCCCTCTGACTGTGGATGCTCTTTATCTGAGCGGCCTAACAGTGTTTGTAATTTTACGCACTGACACTCTCTAATCGTTTATAGTGCAGTCTCCTCAAGGGCAGTTTTCCCACAGTTCCCCCCTGTTGACAGCTGCCTCCTCCTATATCTTGGTTACCTTTGCACTAAAAGCAGCATCTTTTCTAGAAGCCACTGACGTGTTTGTGACTTTAACGTCAATACCCCTCAGTGTAAAAGCAGTGTTTCTGGTTTGTCTTGTCTGCCCTGCTCTGTTCCCCTTGGATATCTGCTTTGCATTCACGCCTTAGAGATATCCATTCACCCCTCTTCCTCTTTGTCTCTGTGCCTTGGGATATCCGTCCCTTTTGACTTTTCATGTTTCGCGCACATGCCAAATCTTTGCCTGTCACTTTGGCCTCTTTAGTGCCACTAGCCTTCATGCCTCAGCTGCCCTACCCACACTCACTCGTTCTCAGAGAGTCTCACCAGCCTCCATCCTCCCCCCACCTTTACCCTCAGGAGCAGCGGGGAGGCGCAGGGAAGGCTCTAGGGGGGGTCCAGGCCCCACTCTCCGTACCCGCTCCGAGCTGGGCTGGAAACGCACCCAGCACTTCAAGAGCATACGTGGTCTTCGTTCAGGTACAGAGGATGAAAACCAAGGACCCCCATGTATTAATAACTACCCCTAAGCCCATTGCTTACCACTTTCCATAGAACATCAGTAATTTAATAACTCCTTTCCAGGTATTACACATTCAATCTAATAACAAACTATGTCTCAATCTTCACTATTTCTAACCAGCAATTAAGGCATTTGAATGGAGTAGGGAAAATAAACAAACAACCCCTTTATTCAATTGGTTTTCGTTTTTTCATTTATTATTTGCATTGAATGGTTGCATGCAAAAAAAAAGGTGTATACGTATTTTTGTCTTTGTGTATCTTATTAAATGAAGGACATAGGTTGCTATGTGTATCTTGTCATGCTGATTTCTCAAAGTGTGTAAAAATGTTTTGACCTAACACTGGTCAAAACTTTAGTCTATTGCAGAGTACCAACCATGGTTTGTCTTTGTCAGGATTGTCTTTTTTTTTTTTTTTGTGCGTGCTTGTTCTTTTTTTCTGTCAGACCAGCTTAGTTAGAGACTGTCATGTCTACACATCAATTTTTATTTTTAGATATGTTTTGTAGTGTGCATTATGCTTTGGTTTATTAATTGCAGCACTGGTTAAGGTCATGTTCAGATGATAAAAGCTGTGTGGATTTAATCAATAGCTCAGGTGTATTAAACTAATAATACTGTATTACTATTGCTTTATTATTTCTGCCATTACACCCTCTGAATACCCTCAGTTTAGTTAATGTAGACCCGAGTCTGCTCTAAACATATTACATATGTCCCTGCCGTGCAAGGTTTCATTAAGCAATGATCTTATGTACACTCAATGTAAGACTATATTTTGCAGGTCCCATGAAAAGGAATCGAGGGGGAGTGGAGGTGGATTTTGAGACTCCAGGCTCCATTCTAGTCAACACCAACATTCGTGCTCTCATCAATACACGCACCTTTGCTGCTTTTCCTCCTCATTCCCAGCAGCAACTACTCCAGCTTTTACCAGAGGTGGACAGACAGGTATATTTCTTTTAATTTTCACTTGTAACAGTTATATTTGTATGTATTTATTTGTCTCTCTTCTTACCAAATTTTTACTTCTTTTTAATGTATAGGTTGGCCCTGATGGCCTTGCTCGGCTAAGCAGCTCTGCCCTCAATAATGAGTTCTTCACTCATGCATCCCAGAGCTGGAAAGAGCGTCTTGCTGAGGGTACGTCTAGTAGTATTGTTCTGTAATAAATGTAAAGAAACTGTATATTATGAAATATTAAGTTTACTCTCTAAATACCTTTACTCTCTTGAAGGTGAGTTCACACATGAGATGCAGGTTCGCTTCAGGCAAGAGATGGAAAAGGAGAAGAAAGTTGAAGCATGGAAGGAAAAATTCTTTGAGGAGTACCATGGGCAAAGGTTCGATGGCCTTTTTATAATATTCTTAATAAACCGTTTAATTCCTAGAATAGATTTTGATTTAATTTTCCCCCCATTTTATTTCTTTAGGTCTGGGTTGACTAGAGAAGAGGCATTAAAGCTCACAATGAGTGAGGCTGGAGATGCTGCCAGTGCAGTTCTTGACTCTGATTCTGCTACAGTAGCTACACCCAAGAGGCGAAGTGTTGGACGAAGAAGGAGGGAAGGCCGCATCAGACGGCGTTCAAGGGCTGACCTCAGAAGAAGAGCTCGGCGAACACTTTGCAAAACTACAACGGTGGCTGTAGCTTCAGCAGAGACAGCAGAAAGCACTGCAACTCCAGATGTTGAACCATCAGTTGCATCTCCAGTCCCAGAAGCAACAGCAGTTCAGGGAGAGGTGGTCCTTCAAACAGACCTCGGACTGGAAGAGCCAGAAGAGAACCTTTCTACAGAGGCAGTCCCCTCTCCTGCTCCTGTACCCACACCTCCTCCAGCTTCTACAAGCTCAACCTGTGATGAACCAGAAGCCTCTACACACCTGTTGCCTGAAGTACCTGAACCAGCTGTTGCATCCACTTCCTCTCCTTCCTCATCCTCCTCTTCAACGTCATCATCATCATCACCCTCTTCTTCTCCCTCCTCTGCCTCAGAAAGACAGACTTTTGCTGCAAGCTCAGATTCCTCTTCATCCTCTTCCTCCTCCACTGCTGCTGTTGCCACCGACCCGCTGGATGATGGGGCTTCGGTCATTACCACTGGTACAGCGGGCACTGGTGCAAGCAGCCGAGAGAGCAGCCCCGCTGCCAGCCCTGCCACAGCAAGTCCAGCAATTCAGCTCAAGGAGCAAAAGAGAAGGCCAGACGAGTCCCAGGCCTTCACCAGCTTTCCCGAGAAAAGGGCGCGGCTGGATGAGCGTCAGTCCTTTCGTAACACAGTTGACTGTGTGCACTCAGAAAAGCCACAACCTACAACAGAGGAGCCCAAGGTCCCGCCAATCCGGGTATGTTGGTCACGTTATTTTTTTCCAGATTAGTCTTTTGTACAACCTTGTTGTAGTCGTAAACTGTCTTTATGTAAACCACAACTCATATGAGTTTTTCTCTTCTGCCCATTCCACTAGATACAGCTCTCCCGGATCAAACCGCCCTGGGTCAAGGGGCCGCCAACGTACCAAATCTGTCCCCGCATCGTCCCCCCCAATGAAGGGTCGCGGCGCTCTGGGACAGGGGCGCGCACCCTGGCGGACATCAAGGCCCGTGCACAGCAAGCCCGTGCCCAGCGGGAAGCCGCTGCTGCTGTTGCAGCCTCTGGGGATGGGGGAGGGCCTGGGGGGAGCGGCCCGGGGGGTGGTACTGGGATACCGGATCGCCCCAGCGGAAGGCGTTCGAGAGAGCACCCAGGTCCCGTTGAACCTGGAGGAGGAGGAGGAGGAAGACGAGGAGCAAGAGTTGATTTGGAGGAGCAGGAATCGCCTGCGAGCTCTCATTCGTCTGGAGCACAACTACAGCTGTCCAGTATAGACTCAACAGACAGGCCTCAAACCTCCACCCCACTTACCGAACCATCTCCTTCCTCTGTGTCTTCAAACCCATCTCTACCACCATCTGAGTCTCCGAAAACATTCACGCTATCACCACCTGCAACTGACAGCCCTGCTTCCCAGGATCAGGTGGAAGAGATTTGTGGAGTGGAAGAGGTGACTGCCTGCCCAAGTGATAAAGCCTCAGAGCAGACCTTAGACACCCCAGTGCCTACGCCAAGTGAACCAGAGTCTTTTTGCAGTCACCAAGAGGGGAGAGGTGAGGAGGCAGAGTCAAGTGAAAGCAGAACAAATACCCCCGTTTGCACCTCAGCATCTAATGATGCCATTTCTTTAGTGCCCACCTCTATACCAGACTCGCTGCCAAGATTTGGTGCCCAGGGTGTGGATGTCATCAGGACCTTGGCAGCTTCTTCTCAACCCTGGGAAGGTGAAAAGAATAGTGATGAGCATCACTTAGGGGCACCTGGAGTTATCCAGCATGGCTCAGACTTAAAAATGCCCAAAGAGACACTTGTTACAGCCCGAAATGGATGGGTAGAAAGTAGTGAAGAGCATTCCATGAGAGAGGAGATGATACAAGAGCTTAGGAATGGAGGAAGTGATGCTGATGACAAATATGAATCAGTATCTCTGCCTTGTCTACCAAGTAATGGCGAGGAAGACACTGGAGCACACAGTGATTCTACAGAGACAGCATCTGACTTTGAAAATGAAACTCAAGAGGATGAAACACTGGACTGGCATGGAACCCATATGGATAGTAACATGCGAGCTCAGAATACAAAGTTGCAGAATCAACCTGTCATTCAGACCTCAAGTAGACTCACTTCGATGTTGAATCCTCCTCAGCACCAGCAACCAGTCATACAAGCCCATATATCTAACCCCAACCATACTCAAACTGTCATTCAGGCTCGCTTTCCTAATGGTGTGTCAAACCACCCCATCATTCATCCCCACAAGCAGCATCCAATTCATAGCCATGCTATAAACCATGCTCAGGACCAGATTGCCACTACGCCCTCACAAGCCCAAGCTCAAGCTTACCTGACACAGGCGGAGAGGGACCAAAGTAGAAATCTACGACTGAGTGATAATGGCAATGGAGTGAAGCTGTTTGTCTCTGCAGAGGATGAGACCAAACCTCTCGGGAGAGGGCCTGGAGAAGATTTTGCTTTAAAGAATTCTGCAGTTCCTCCAGTTGGCAGAAGAGCCCAAGGTTCATCTCGACCAGTTTCCTCTGTAGAGGCCAACAACCCTCTTGTCACCCAGCTCCTTCAAGGTAGCCTACCCTTAGAGAAGGTCTTACCCCAGCCTCACTCAGTCAGCAAGCTGGAAATTAACAGACTTCCAGGTGCCCCTGCTGTTAACTCAACCAGTCGACAACCTCCAAGAAATCTGGGACCACGTTTTAGAGGCCCGTCTGAGTCAGGAGGACCTATGGAAACTGGTGGATCTGACTTCCAGCACAAAGCCCCATCTACCCGTGTTTCTCCTGGGCCTGGTCGGAACTTTGGTTCTTCACCACCGGGTTCTAATCCATCTCGGATGGCATGTTTGTTTGAGGAAACTAGCCCAAGATCTGTTCAGTTCACTTCTCAACAACCCGGAGGTGCAGTGCCCCCCGGAGCAGTACCTGTCATAACATCCCTCCCTTCAAACTCCTCTGCTAGAACCTCAATGGATGTGAACTCTCAGAATGCTCCAATTTATGAATCGGCTGTCATTAAAGAGCACCCTGGACCTCTTCCTCCAAGGGGTGAAACTCCAGAGAGGCCAGCTGGCTTTCAGCAGCATCCTAACAATCTCTCCCAGTCTGTATGCAGAACCACACCTGATGCTCCCTCACCTCCACACGGCGACCTTTGTCCATCAGAGGTTGTACCTACTGTTAAGATTAACTGGCGCCCAAACAAACCCCAACCACCTCAGCATCAGACCTATCAGCAACAGCTATCTCCTGTAGCTACAGTAAAGAATGAAGTCTCCTCACGCCCTTCGTGCCAACAAGCTCTGACCAAAAACTCGCCTGCTCCAAACAGTGGCAATACTTCTGTTGTAATAACCAAAAAGGAGCCTCTGGACAATTATCATGGAGGGGGTGGAGCTATGGAAGGACTGCTAAATATGGAAATGTCTCTTGTTAGAATGGCCAAGAAGGAACAAGTCAAAAATCCATATGCCCGCCAAGCAGACTCTACTCCAGTTTCCTCCTCCCTCTCCTCATCGGCCTCCAGTCTCCCTTACCAGCTATATAGCAAGCTACCAAAACTACAGCAGAGTGGGGGCAACGGAGGGTCCTCAACCAGCTTCAGTTACACAGCTAATGTGTCCGTGGTGGACGGTAGTGGGTTCTCTCGCAGTTTAGCCGATGGTGTGCTGCAGCTAAGGCCACGCGTGAGTGTCAGCAACAGTGGAGGCCAGAACGCTACGCTTAGCATTCAGGCATTCACGGACAGTGCTGCAGAAGAAGTGGCTCTCAAGTGTTCCTGCCGACTAAAGGCTATGATCATGTGCCAGGGCTGTGGCGCTTTCTGCCATGACGATTGCATTGGCCCCTCAAAACTGTGTGTGTCATGTCTGGTTGTCAGATAGTTTGTTGCAGCTCCTCCAAACTGAGCCGGTTGGTCAGAGCAAATGCTTTGACCACTCCAGACAATTCTAGCCCTTTGCCTGTGGTTGGATACCACTGAAAGTCTTGGACTCTTTTGAGCAAAGAATGAAGCTGGACACTGCGTTGTTTATATGGGATGGTTGTTTTTTTTGTTTTGTTTTGTTTTGTTTTGTTTTTTGATGGGCCAGGCAATACAATAGGGCTGGAAGATTACTTGTAAGATAAAAAATTCAGTCTGTATTTTTGTTGCATATTTTTTCTATTGCTGTTATGGTGTTATTATTATTATTATTATTACAATAATAATGATATTGTTGGTATTATTGTTGTTATTATTGGTATTATAACATGAATTTACATTGTAAATTGTGCCTTTTTTTTCCCCCAACAAAACATTTACCTCATCTTCTTGACACCAGTCATCAGTTCAGTGTGAAAATGGTGGCATTCCTGTTTGTTTTCTTCTCTTGAATTCCTCTCGGTGAAGAGAGCTTTAAGAGAATTTTGTGTGTAATGTCTTGCAAAGATTATTTTTTTAATCATTAAATAAGAAAATACATTTTTGTTATTTGTAAGTGCTTTCACTCTTCTTTTTGTTTCCATTTTTATTTTCTTATCCAAAGTGAAGTCCAGTCTGTACTTGGCAGTTAAGCACAGTATTCAAATCTAATAAAGCTGAAAGTGAGCATATTTTCTCTAATTGACCTTTTTTAACTGAGGGTAAACTGGGCCACAGTTGTGTTTGGGGGGGAAAAAAGGTATCATTGTATCATCACAGTGATACATTGGTATCATTGTCTTTGTTTCCACAGCATGTGCAGATATTTCTTTTAATGCCACCCATTTAGGGAGTATTTATTGTCTTCAGCCCTCATAATTATGCATAAAGTATGGTCCGCACTTTCAGAAATCTAAATTATGCATTTAATCTGTCTCACATATGTCCAATGTCTATCAGTGTTTAGACTTTATTTAATTTTACATTAAATGGTTGCAGAGACAACAGTCTGAGTTTGTTTTAAAATACATACATAATACTTTGGTTTGTGTTCTCCCAAAACTGTAAATTGATTTACAATCAGTGATCTGGACCCATTTGAAGTCTTTGCTACATTTGGCACCTCATTGTTAACTGTATGCCACTTGCACACGTTAATTTGCATAATGAAAATAATATTTGATCATTTTAAAGTTGAAGGATTTTGGTCATGATATAGATTATGTAAATGTATAATTTAAAACAGTTTTTTTTTTTCATTCTACATCACTGGACAAATTTCACATCAGAGCATTACCACGATTCAGAGCACCATTTTATAACTTGTTACATACACCACTATAGACTATACCTTTTATACTTCTATATAGCAAATGCAAAGGCCCAATACTATTTCAAATTGGCCAAACATCTCAGATAATCAGTCTGTATCATCTTGAAATCCCTGAAATTGTACAACACGGATTATCTTGGACGATCACATTTTTAAACGTGCCATTGTATTTTCACACAATAAGTGTAATTCAGCACACAATTAGACTTTTTTTTTGGTTTTTTGGGTTTTTTTACAAATCCATACACCAGAAGAATATTTTGATTTTACTTTTCATAGTAAATCAATGAACTGAAACTAGATTTTACATAACTCACAAAACAAGTGAGACTACACCGCATTTATGATTTAGTAAGTTGTTAGCCACTAATATCAGTCTGACAATGTCACTGCACAAATAACATTAAACGTAGATTAATAAATACGTTTTCGCTCTTTCTTGGTTCCATGATAAATAGTTAGCATTCTAGACCATGAATACAGATCCGGCATTAAACCAAATAAGAATTTTCCTTAATAGATAAATAAAGTTAAGTATCTCTGCCACCTGACTAGGCAGAACAAAGAGTGCTGAAATTCTATGATAAAGGTTATCAGGATAATGCAAAAGGTGAATTCTTGATGTGACAGTGCTAGGTAGATGTGCGTAGTTTACAATAGACTATTCACTGGAAGGAGAAGTCTACTTCTCTCTGTAATAAAGAAGATACATCTTGAGAGGCTCTGGCAAAGGCAGGCTAAGGATCCTCTCTCTTAAGAGGTTCACTGGAGTCTCTATCACCAAAACACTGCCCTCATTCCTTCTCTCATTTTCTTCCTTCTCTTCTAGTTGTTCACAAACCCTTCTGCAGTCTTCATCTTCATCCTCATTGTCTGTGGATGACTGGTTGTTGTTGTTGTCCATGGGTCCGGGAATCAAGCGACTCATGAACAAATAGCTATTGGTCAGAAGTGGGGTGTCACGGTGCTCTCGTCTCTGTTTAAGGTGATTTCTTCGCTTCAGTCCAGTTCTCCGTGGTAGCGGCAAGGATCCAGACCCGGATTTCTTTAGAATGTGACGGATGGAGATGCGGGCCAGATCCTGAAGACTCCGCACCTCGAACATGGCAGCTGGACAGCATGAAACATGGGGGGGGTTGACTGCATTTGTTTAGATACACCAATCCTATTATCATTATACTCAAAGCCTGGTAAGATTTTGATTATCCAGTATTTTTTTCTCACCAAGTCTGCATTTCTTTGTAACGATGTCAGATTTTACTGACATTTTTTATTTATTAGTTGATGTTTTTTTATACTTAAAAGTATACTTTTAAACCATAGTGTGCAGTGCTGTTCAAATTACCAAGAGAAGTTAAACTGCATCTATTTTGAATTTGTCTAATTTAATAAAGAAAAGGGTACGATGATCGAATTTAATAAAACAATATAAAATACGTGACTTACGTAGAGACACTGCTCTCAGTTTGCCATTTTCTCTGTGTTTAGGGAGCACAAGTGGTGCGAAGGAAACAGCAATTATCTTTCTCGTGTCCCATGTGTTATATCCGGTACGAGTAATTTTGGTGAGCTACAACAAATAAGAAATGCACAGACATATAAATTTCACACACAATCGCTCCTGAATTACCTGAAACCAGACGTACTGTAAAATTACTTTGCCTTTCAATTATTCACCTTTTCTTCCAGAGGCAGTACTAAGATGCCGCCAACCTTCAACAGCTTCTTCATGTAATCTTCATGTTCTCTCTGGACTCCCGCACCACAGTAAACCCTGTCATACTGCCTGCTCTCCGGGGCAATCTCCAGACAGTTGCCCACCACAAAGGAAGGCTCACAGAACTCAAACCTAAACCCAAAATATTAACAATGTCAGTCACTTAATTTTTGCACATTCCACTTTAAACTAGGGAATTAATTTATATACATCCAAAAGTTACTACACCTGTCAAAACTATCATTTGTCTTGATGAAGAAGTCCAGCTTCTGATAAGCATATTCTATAACATCGTTGTGTAATTCCACACCATGATTCACACCGAACGGTCCTGGAAATATGTCAGTAAAGATTCAGTGGCCACATATTATGGCATGTAAAGAAAATACACTTTTGAGGGAAACAACTGGGTTCAATGTTAATAACTCAAATGCAATTAAAAACAACATCTGTAATCATTTTCTCACCCTTATGTTGCTCCAAAGCTATTTTTTTTTCTTGAACACAAAAGAAGATATTTTGAAGAATGGTAACCAAACAGGTTTAGTTTTCATTGATTTCCACTGGAAGCTGTTTAGCTACCATTCTTCGGAATAACTTTGTGTTCCCCAGAAGAAAGAATACAGGTTTCAAACGACATGGGGAGTAAATGATGCCAGAGCAAAATGAAAGCCTTCATATTCTCTATGAACTCACCCAGTATAAGTCCCACCATGGTGCTGAGGTAGCCTGTGCCACTGCCCAAGTTAAGAAAGGACAAGCCAGGCTGCAGGTCTAGAGCCTCCATCACCTCAGAGTAGATACAAGGCGCAGAGAGGTGGATGTTACCGTGTCTCCAGGCCAGATCCTTGTAGGCGCTGTCGCGGAATTCTTCCAGATAGTAGTCGGCACGATCAATGGCTCTGAAGGCATGTTCAACCAGATGTGAGCGAATGTACTGGGCCTCTTTCAGGT
This sequence comes from Enteromius trimaculatus, assembly GCA_032361065.1. Lineage (NCBI taxonomy): Eukaryota > Metazoa > Chordata > Actinopteri > Cypriniformes > Cyprinidae > Enteromius > Enteromius trimaculatus. The sequence continues at coordinate 12,165,844 of JAUMHP010000080.1, forward strand.
TGTCAATTAACTCATCATTGTCCTCCCCAGCGCTGACTGCACCTCCCATTTTAACTCTGTCAGGGTCAAAACAGAAGATGAACTTACAGATGTGAAACTAGAAACATATTTCATGTTGATTTGGGCCTTTAAAAACGTTTACCTGAAAAACAACCACTTTCATTGATTTCTTTCTATAACAGTTGATCTGAACTGATCATCCCAACACAGTACCAGGACTGAGTAACAAATTAAACTGAAATGTATTAATATATTACAATGAAGTGAGTAGACTAAATCTTTAGTTTCTTTCACACTAATATTCTAAAGTGGGTTCTTGTTTTTTAACAACGTTGTTTTTAAAAGTCTTTTATGTTCACCAAGGCTAAATTCCTTTGAAAATAAAATAAAAAAATACAGCAAACCAACATATATATATATATATTTACAATTTAAGATGACTTTTATCATTCATTATTATCATTGTACTATAATAATGTTAAAACAACTGTACTATTGTTTTATTTTTTTATTGCCTTTTGATGAATAATGGTTCAAAATAATAGCATTCTCAAATAGAAATCACTTGTAACATAAAGGTTTTAAATGCATATTTTCCA
>JAUMHP010000080.1:12166542-12196501 GCA_032361065.1 Enteromius trimaculatus
ATATTTTTTTTTATATGAGATGTTAAATGTTATATTTGATGCATCAGGCTTTGGCCCATTGAAGCTCACACTCAAGGAGGAGAAATACACCTGACATTTAAAGGCTTATATAGTTTATGATCAAAGCTCTTTAGTTTTAATTGTGAGAAGCAAAACATATAATGCTATCTAATACAGCAATTATTGACTGATGACTGAGAAGCTTGTTGTATTGTTTTTGATGCTAACATTTTTAACCTGAATTTTCCAGTAATGTATGGATAATCAAGTAAAGGCATTAGAAATTGATCTGACAGGCTTTGTAGGGTTAAAAAAAAGCATTGTTATATAGGTTGATTTTGCTGCAACGTTTTTTCATCATTATGTTTTTATTAATTGGGGTTGTTTTTTGAAAGGCTTCTTATGATTTACATCTTCAATAAAGGCAAAACATTTTCCAAATGTTAATGTGTGGATCCTATTTCAAGAGAACCAATTCAGTCCTGAATGTTCACAGTTCATTAGTTCTCAGCTGGTTTTGTTTCAGCATAGATTTCATGCTCACACAGAACACATTTTTGCTTATTATAAACAAAAATGCACTTAAAACAAGCTTCTGCTTAATTTCAAATGTAAAAAAGTGGACGCAACATAAAATATGAGAAGTGTTTTTTTCCTAAATAGTAATAGTTTTCATTTAATTACTATTTCTTTTGATATGTGAACTTGATATTACAGACCTGTAATTCATTTTTGGGTTGTTAGCCACCAGTTAGAGCACTTGACATGTTTTTGCCCTGTACTAGGAACTGTACATTAACACGGTGAAATATTAGCTTGAAGCAACAGCATTTTCTCTTTTCTGGTGCTAGCTAATCTATTGTAGTGCTTGTTCTGCCAGCTTCGTGTCACAAGCCTGCTTGTTCATTACATTGCTAAATAAACATTTGGTTCTAGTCCAAACCTCCATGTCGTGAAACAGCTGTAGACGGGGGCTAAGACACAGCTTTTCGATCAGCACAGCAAGAGTTCGTATTAGCAGAATACACAACGAGCTTTCTAATCATTAAACATTGTTTCAGCAGTTCAGAGAAAGAGGGGTTCATGTAGGTTTGATTGTGGAGAGAACAAAGCTAAATGTTTTCCAACTTGCACTCTTCGCCTGGTTGTTCGCTTTAACATGACAAGCACGACCATGTAGTAATTTTGTCTCGCCCTCTCATGCTTGTATTTTGTTGAAGGTATAATTATGAAGGAATTCCATGCTGATCATGTACAAGGAAAACTGCTTCGTTATTAGAAGTCAGCACATAGATTTGCTCCATCACCTCGTGTTTTTGAAGGGAAGACCTCCTTGTAGTTGTACATGCTTGTGGTTGTGTATACAGGGAAAGTAAACGAGTCTTCGTCTTTAGTGTTATAATGTGTGTCTTCATGCATTCACTTATATGGTCATTACTCAGACGTTCTGATATATAGTCCTTTGGGCCTATTTTAAAACCTGTTGCTAGGCTGGTTACCAAGCACCGCCTGCAATTTCTTTACCTTCCAAGATCACAGCCTGTCTCTGAGCTTCACTGAATTTGGAATGAAAAGTGTCAGTCTACCTCTTGAGTATTTTAACAATGTTTTCACAACATCATCGGCATAGTCTTTCTTTCATATCCAGAAAGAAACAGTCTATACTTAAATTGGATAATATGAAGATAAGCACGGATGTTTTAGAATTTAGATTTAATATTCATCAAAGGTGTAACATTTAAATTTGCTAACCGTTTATTTGCCCGCTTGTCATTAGAGATGTAGATGAGTTTGTTTCTTCATCAGAACAGATTTGAAATCATATTATATCAGAATCCACTTACATATTTGCTGAACTGTTTTGGGCTTCTTTTCTCTCCTCTTCCAGACAAGATTAATTTTCCACAGAAAAAACAATCTCTATCTTAGTTGGAAGCAGTGGATTAAGGTGAAATATCTTGATGGATGCAGCTTTTTACTTCACAAGACATTAATTAATAGACTGGAGTGGTGTGGATTATTGTGCTGTTTAAAACAGTTATTTATACTGATCTGTCTGTATTGTCATTTGCTTTTTAAATGATGCTTTTGCTTGTTTTTCTCTTCGTCAATAGGTCATGTCATTTAGCAGGGCATTGCAAACAATGGCAGACAATCGATATATGATAATAGTTTCACATATGATAATACTGTGTTTTGCATGCATGAATATCCTCCAAGAATAAGAAAATACAAAGATAAAATATTTCCTATTAAATTAAGTTGTGAACAAAAATGCACTTGAAGTTGGTTTCCACCAAAGGATTTTCTGATTTCTGATCATGATTTTTTTTTAAAAATCTTAAATATTCAAAAATGTACTTTGAATATCAACCCCTTTATTTATAAAATTGGTAAAAAAGCATTCCTGTATCACAACTAGTTGAGCACGACACTAACAATGCTAAGGTCAGGAAAGATGTAGTAATAATAATAATGATAAAAAAAAACAATGTAGGATTTGTAATTTAATCTAGAGTGTGTATTTTTTGTTTGTTAAAATACTTTTTACTAGTACATTATGAAATATAAATTCATATAAATCAAATAAAACGTCAAATGTGTTATTAAAAGTTGTTGGAAAGTGATATTTGTACCTGCTTCAGGTACACAAAGATGAAAACGGCCACCAACATTTACATCTTTAACCTGGCCTTGGCTGATGCACTTGTCCTGGCGACTCTTCCCTTCCAAGGCACGGATGTCATCCTTGGTTTCTGGCCCTTCGGTCTGGCTCTGTGCAAAGCTGTGGTTGCCATCGACTATTACAACATGTTCACAAGTGTTTTCACCCTGACCATAATGAGCGTGGACCGCTACATAGCCGTCTGCCACCCTGTGCGCTCCCTGACAGTTCGTACCCCACTCCGGGCCAAGCTGATCAACGTGGCTGTGTGGGTGCTGGCGTCAGCCATAGGACTGCCTGTTATGATCATGGGTCAGGTGGAGGAAGAGAAGGATGTTTATGGTACTCTCTTTTCTCATTATCCTGTGTCAACCTGTCACTCCGAAGCATGTTTGTTCATTAAGTCACGGAAATGTGAATCTGTCTTCGCTATTTTGATGTTGTCATGTTGATGTCCCATCCTTTTCTTAGGCAGTTGTACCCAAAAGGATTCAATTTGTGGTTTTAGTGTATATTAAAGGTGCACAAATTAACCAAGTTAAAACAATTACCAACCTGCAAGGGGGATAACAATTCAAATAAAACTTTTCAATGATCCAGAAAATGTCTTCACAGATATATTTATCAACGCAAAACTGTATATAAAAACACATAGCAACATTTCAGAATATTACTGTTTTTACTGTATCTTTGATCAAATAAGTGCATAAATATGTATCCATCACATCCCTATTCTCTTGTGGAAGATGCATTGCACTTGATTGATTGTAAATCATGGCACTACTTTAAACCAGTTTTATCAATTCATTCCCTGTCTTTATTTCTGTGCAGGTGCCGAGTGCATACTGAAGTTGCCCAAACTAAGAGAACACTGGTGGCCTGTATTTGTGATTTGTGTGTTCCTCTTCTCTTTCTTGATTCCTGTGGTGATCATAAGCGTCTGCTATGGGTTGATGGTACGACGCCTGCGCAGTGTCCGTCTCTTGTCTGGTTCTAGAGAGAAGGACCGGAATCTGAGGAGAATCACCTACATGGTACTGTCTGTGGTCGCTGCTTTTGTGTTGTGCTGGATGCCGGTGCAGGTCTTGACTTTGATCCAGGCTTTGGGACATGTGGATCTTGGTACCAGCCAGTCCTCGATGGCAGCCATGCATTTCTGCATTGCTCTGGGTTATGCTAACAGTTGCTTAAACCCTGTCCTCTATGCCTTCTTGGATGAAAACTTCAAGAGGTGTTTCCGTGAGTTCTGTATCCCGGCCAACTCCAGTTTGTTCCTAGAAGAGCAGCGCAAGAGGTCATTGAGGCAGGAGAGAGAATGTGCTGAGGAGGAAGAAAAAGAGGTGGTTATTGATGAAGGTGCCATTCCAGTGTGTGCGGAGTAGAGCTTTGGATGCCAAGAAACAGCTGAGTAAAGTTATGTAAACATTGCTGCTTTTGTTTGGTTTAAGGTTTTTAATTTATCTTTAAATTACGGATTATTTGTGATGATTCATATTGTTTCACATGGGGCAAAAGAGCTTTTTTTTATTTTAAATCTTGTAGGGGCAGTTTCCCAAACAGGGTTTAAGACTAGTCCTAGATTAAAATAAATGTTAAGAGCTGTCTAAACTGGAAAAGGCTTGCACTGAGATATCTTAAAATACATTATGACCATTGTTTGGTCTTAAAAAGCTCACAGATAATGCAGTTTTGTAAAACATGTTTCTAAACATTCTTAAATGTCCTAAATTAGCAAAGGTCTAGTCCTGGCTTAATCTAATTCCAATTTGGGAAACCGGCCCATAGTGTATAGTATACAATCTTCACATTGTTTGTTGTAGTCCTTGTATAATTAAATGATGCATTTAATATTATAATATATATTATTAATAAATGTTTCTAAATGATTATATTAATTTAATTGCATTTTTATAAAACAAGTGTAATGGAATTGCATATGCAAAATATTTCTTAATTTATTTTTTAACTGCTGTGCAAAATGTTTGCGTGTATATATACTATATACAGTATATATATAGTGTTTGTACAAATATACACTTGTGTTCAAAAGTTTGGGGTCAGTAATATATATAATATATATAATTTTATTTGGCAAGGATGCAATAAGTGCTGTTGGTCTTTTGAGCTTTCCATTTGTCAGAGTGAATCATATATGAATATAAATTACAGTAAAACTGTTTTTAGAATCAGTAATATAAGTAATGTTCAAAAAGAAATTTAGCTTTGCAATCACGGGAATAAATGGCATTTTATACTAAATATTCTATAAATAGAAATTAGTTGTTTTAATTTGCAAAAGTATTTTACAATATTAGTGGTTTATTGAAATTTTTATCAAATAAATGCCGCCTTGGTGAACGTAAGACACTTCTTTAAAAAATAAATAAATAAATAGTTGACCCCAAACTTTTGTTTGTAGTATATATTACAGATACTTAAAAGAATGTATCTATTTAAAGAAATTAATATTTAATGACTGAGAAATCACAGTACTGAATGAAGTTCTTACATGTGCCTGTATCTAATAATAGGCTTGAAAGTGTTTTCAATTACATATTTTTGAGATTCAGAATGACAAGTTTTTACTAATGAAGACAAGACTTTTACCCATAATCACATCTGTTTGACATACAGACAGGTGGGAAGAGGAGGGGATTTGAGAAACTGTTGATTTGGGTTTGTTTTGTGATGGGATTGAGAGCATGTTTCCTTGATGTTGGGCAGCTTACAAAGAACATGCTGTGAGTGGAGGATCTTAGAAACATCTGTTTTTGTCTGTGTGGTGTGAAGTGCTTGCCAGATGGTGTTCTCGATATATGCTCCTTATGCTATGCTGCATCTTGTCCAACTTCAGCTTTTAAACTATATGTTAATTAAACTCTTGACTGAAGGGATGCAATTAATATGAAGAATGCATAAATTAACTTCTTGCACTTCTATACAGGTTGGTTATGAAAAAAAGAAACGCTGAGGCAGAATAATGCATGTTGCATTTTACAATGTATACAGAACAATATATTGTTTTATTATTTTTGTGTCAGGGACTGCATGAACACACTCAAAATACAGACTTTGAGTCTGTTTGGACAAGTGTCTGCCAGATGCATATATGTAAATGTGTCATAAATAATAAAGTGGTCTATTTATTAGATATTAAAAATACTACTTAATAAAAAAGTGATACATTTTTGTTATTAATTTTTTTTTTCTAATCGTTTAATACGCATGTTGTTGTTAGTCAGTTTATTCTAGCTAGTTAAGGACATTTAGTTTTTGTAAACAAGGCCACCAGAAGAACTTGAATGAGATATGTTCTGTCCATGATTTACTGTGTCATGATTTGACAATCAGAATTATTACTCTACACCCAGAACGTGTTTTCAGTACCCAAGCATTCAACTTTATTAATATAATTGCCAGGAGGTTGTTAGATTTTGAAATTATGTTCATAAACCGTATGTTGTTCAGCATTAAAAAATAATGTCCATCATTGGGAAACTATTGATTTTGGAGGCTTGAACATTAAAGTCTGTAAATAATTGAAAGCAACCTGTGTTTTCTAAGAGGTTGTTTGTCAAAATATGGATAAAATATTTATGAACAATAATAAACCACATATTTGTAACCATCTGGCTTTTGGTATTTTCTGACAGCATAACCACAGTATTTTGGTCATAGTATTTCTACAAATTCACTGCAAAATGATAATGCACCAGTGTTTGTCTTAAGCCTGGAAAGTCAGTGCCAGTCTGCAGATTGAAGCTGACAGATTCCACAGAAAATCTTGTCGTGTGTTATGGTCATAGACCCATAGATTTTTTAGCTTCAGTCATTGATTCTATTCAGTTGGAGGAAATCAATCATGTTTGAAATTTTCAGGCGATTTTAGAACCCAATTTGTTTTCATTTGTCGTGCGTCTCCCAGCAACAAAACACACATTTCTGCATCAGTTTGTTGTGATCGGAACAACTTTTAAACTCCAGTAGTGTATGATCCTCGGTCGTTTAGTGTATGATGCTCACTTTTCCTTTGTCACTTTTACAGAGTCTGTAAGTATGATCCCTACTGTTCTAATAGTGTGCATTTTTAAAAGGTTTTCTGTAATATTTTGGCTAAATAAAACTGCCTTACTGCCCCTCAGTGGTCGGTGAAGGACTTTGTGACGTTAATGTAGATTTGCTTAGTTTATAAAATGTAGCCTAATATGTATTCTTAGAATATTATTAACATTTAAAACAAAAAAAAGATCAAGCTTCTATAAATCGTCATGTAGGTTTTATCTTTGACAATTTATAAGCAACCTGCTATACTGCGGAATGCTTTTGATTTGGATGTGTATTAGGTATTACTACAACTACAAACTGCTTTTAAAAAGTTTGATATGCCAACATCTCAACCGTCTCGTTATATAGCTGGACAGATGGCTGTTTGGTTACGGACACCAGCCCATTTCATTTATAAAACCTGGCACAACCAGAGATGGAACTGGTTTGATGCATTTGTCTCCGTTTGCAGTGAAATGACCAATAATGTGTTTTTCTTTTTTTTGAGCCTGTCGATCCCTGCCAAGCTAGTACTATCAGATCTCGTGTCCGCGTTATTAGCAGTAGGTGGCAGCACTAGCACAGAAACGCTTTTGTAACTCCACAGTGTCCAACCTCAGTCTGTCACTGTCTTCGACCTCGGGAGGTAAGAGAGGAGCAATGTAAAATGCATTATTTCCTATTGTAAAAAGTATGAATTTGAGCTTAAAACATTTTAAATGCCATTGTTATTTTCTTACTACAGTAGCGTTTGACTAATGTTATTAATGTCTACAAAGATCAAGTATCTACAAAGACTTGATATTATATTTTTATTCGCATTCTTATCAACACCACTTTGTATGTTAATGTGTACTGACTGTGGTGGTGGTGAGAGCTGTTTTAAATCAGTGCATTTGCACTTCAAGGGGAGATTATGACTTCATTTAGCTACTATACCCATGAGGCGCCGCTGTTTACAAGGCAACGAGACTCTGAAGAGTCAGAAGCACTTTTAAACGCAATAGCTTTGAATGTTATGTATATTTGCATATGTTAATTAGCAAAATAAAAAAACCCAAAATACAAAAAATGTTATATATTTTTTAATAGAAATCTCTTTCTATATATAAATGTATATAATTAATCTGAATACATTAATATATTTTTATAATATTTACATACACTGATCTAGCTTGAGACAACGACAGGCACTAAATCGAGTCTGAATCAGGACTGCAGAGGCACCTTTTATCTCAGGCCATGAGATTGGATATCCTCTACCTATTATTAATTCTATATAGCATTATAGGCTTTAGAGTAAAAGCTACACGCATGCCTTCTGCCGTGATAAATTGCTTTCAGGTGGAAAATCAGGAGCTAGATGTTCAAACAGGAATAACGAGAAGCGTTTTTTGTCCCAGCCCTCTTTTCTCCCTCCCACACAGACACACGACCCCCTCCTTCCCACCCTCCCGTCTCTCTTTCCCATCTACTCTCTTTTCTACAACAAACATGGCCGCGAAATCAGACGGTACAGCCGTTTCTTTGCAGAATGACATTCCGCCGACGTGCCTCCCTGGTCTGGAGAAGCGCTCTCCCCAGTGCCGTCCCGTCGGGAAGGAGTATTCGCTCCTGGACTGCTGCTGGACCCTCTGCGCCCTCTTGGTCTTTTTCTCGAACGGGGCTTCAGACCTGTGGCTGGCTGCCGACTACTATCTCAGGCGACAATACTGGTTGTTCGCGCTGACACTCGTTTTTATCATCATTCCGTCTGTGGTGGTGCAGGTGCTCAGCTTCCGATGGTTCGCGTACGATTACTCCGACGCCAACGGGAGCGACACGGCTGCGGCTGCCATGGTAGCGGCGTCCAATGCGGAGAGCCACTTCAGCACCAAGGACAGCGATCAGCGGGGCGCTGGCCGCTCCGCTGCGGTCACCGGATCCCGGAGCAGCGCTGAGAGCTGCTGCAGAGCCTTCGTGTGGCTCTTCCAAAGCGTCGTGCACGTTCTTCAGCTGGCACAGATCTGGAGGTACGTGAGTGCTTAGAGCTCAGTAAAATGAGATACAAATCTGTAGTGCATTCCTTTGAGGTGTCACCTCAGCAGTTCATTCATATTGTTCTGTTATCATGTGCCTTCCCTTGGCGTGTAACTAATCCACACCCACGTCCAGGGGTATCATGGCCGTATGATTATACTAGGACGGCAAGGTTTACGTTAAGAAAATACTATAGGGACAACTTTTATTGCAGTCCGTGTATATGTAGTTTGACACAAATTGATTGGATTTAATAGACTTTAATATTTGAGGAGGCCAAATAAGAAGCAGTTACTGGAACACACTTTTAGCAAGTAGTGTCTAGAAAATGACAGAAAGGATGCAAGATGTCACTGCTGTTAGTTTGCATCGCCTTTCACTGTCCTGCAGTCATAGTGAGGAAACGGGATCCTCCTTGTATTTCCTGTCGTCCCATGCCAGTTCATCATTATCTCCAAGCCATTTGGTTCTAAGCTCCTCCTCCTCTTCCTCCTCCACCTCTCATGAGCTTCTGGGTCAATAATCTCCTGGAGAGACTCCTCCACTCATCCACTCATTCAATCTGTCCACCAGAAATGGCCTTATGCACACTCTGAAAATCCCTTTGTCTTTAGATCAGTGCAAAAGTTTTTTTTTTTTTTTTTTTTTTAAATATTACTTACTGATGTCATTGATTTAATTTCAAACATAGATGTGATGAATTACAATTTGTCTTTTTTTTACTGTCATTTATTTTTCCTACGTGTAAAGGATTTACCCATGAGAGAAAATATGTGAAAACTGACTCACTCTCAGGCCATCCAAGATGTAGATAAGCTTCTTCATTGAGACAAATTTGGAGAAATGTAGCATTACATCACTGGCTCACCAATAGATCCATCATAATGAGAGTCCAAACAGCTGATAAAAATACTAAAGTAAACTCACAGATCACACAAAACAGAGAATTAACGTTTTCACTGCAGGAGGCATTATAGGAATTGTGAACTTGTGAAGCACATTAATAATGGCAGCTTTTCATTTCACAAGTTAATAAATGTAAAAACAATTTGTGAGCTACTCCTTTAATAGCTGAGCTGTTTATATACACCAGATTTGACATAAAAGTTCCCATACAGACATGAAGATGGTTATTTTTTTTATAATAAACAGTAAGAGCTCAAGAAACAGTGATATTAGATTTGGCTTCCTCACACTCTTTTCGCTCAGTGTGGCTGCCATGAGCAGAATGTGCAAGTGTCTATCAAGTGCTAAGCATCTTGATTGCTGACAGACAGCGCGCTGCAACTCACAATGCAATTTCCATAATAATGCTCAGAAAAACATTTGCAGCCCACGATCACAGCCAAAAGTTTAATCCACTCGCATATAAATCAATAGGAACACACCCACACATATTAGAGGCATGTGTAGGGACTGAGTGCTGTGTAATTGTGGTTGTAAACACAGAGGCGGTGACGTGCTTGTCTTTCACTTCCTGCGTTGATCAGCAGTGACAGGCCGTGCTTCTGTGTGACTGGACACTGCTGCTGGCTGACCCGCGGGGGAACACAGGGTTAATGATGTTTTCTGCCATTGATATCACAAAGCTGCTGGTCATTTCCATCAAGCTTCACTTATGCTGCTGTCACAACACGTGTACTGTGCTTCTCATGCCATCTGTGTCATTCTCTAGCTTTTCATCAGACCTCTGCTCCTGACCTTTTTAGAAGATCCCTCCGCAACCTGTTTTAAACCAAATTTATCATAATTGGTGCTGGATGGTGTGACTAAATGTATTTTTTCTTTAGCATTATATGTTTATAGTGGCTCATTTTACTGTCAGGAGCACAGAATATAATAACATTGTAATATTGAATACAGATTTGTTAAAAAATTAATTAGCCTAAATGTAAAATAATACATTTAATTCAGTTTAGTTCCTTTTTAATTGTATATCATCTGACATATTCATAGTTTAGTCATAAACCATAGTTTTTATGGTTTATATTTATGGTTTAAATTAAAACATGGAAAACAATGTTGTGATATTTGTTCAAAATTATGAATTAAATATTTCTATTATTATTTAATATTATTAAGAAGTATTCTCTTGTCCAAGAGTAAAATATCCCTGCCAGAATTTCTTCAAGTTAGACCAAACTTTTATTGGCAGGTTATAATAAAGACCTCTGCATTTCTGTGTGTTTAAATAAATTGTATTACTATTATTATTATAATAGTAGAGTTGTTGTAGTATAATATTTTTGTTATATAATTCTTCAAGGTAAACTAAAGTTTTTTGTTTTTTTGACAGGTTGTCATGATGACCTTTTATTGTTTGTGTGTATATGATTATCATTTGTTTTATCAAACGAAATGATGAAGTGACTCTCCGAGCAGCTTTGGAGATGAAGCTCATGTGTTCGTGTAATAAGACGACAGACGCTGTTCAGAAAGAGAATGAAGATATCTGCAATTCAAAGCAAACCAGCCAGCCTGCAAATAAGGCACAATTGGGAAATAATTTTCATCTCATTTGAATAAATTGAACCATTATCCCTTTTTATTCACAAATTAGCCTTGAGACTTTTAGCCTAAGCCCTTCTGAGCTTATTTCCCATAAATATATAATTAACTCCAAATATTTCCTGTGCCACAAATGAAAACATGATTGGCACTGCAGGCCAGTGTCTAATGAAATATCCTCTGCTCTCTCTTTGGCTGTTTCTATCGGTATAGCTAAGAATAGTACCTTTTAGGAAGCACATTTTGGCATTTTCTTGTAACCTCTGTTTGACCTGCGATGGATTTCTTTCTGTTCTTCACCGCTCACTAGTAGCCTACTCTTTGACTGAGTCTTTGCTTCAAAGCTTCCGAGCAGAGCTTCCCAGGCTCTCTGTCTTTGTTTGATTGGAATTAGCAGTAATGCCATTAAAGCTGCCACCGGCACTGAGCTTGTCACATCTCTGCATTACAGGGATTATAGCTGTAGTGTTTACATGTCCCTACCTGCAGCAGACAGCCAGAGATTGAGAGAGCACTGAGCTGCTGCAAAGAAGGACAGGTAAGGAAAGATAGGCGGAGAGGAAATGTGAAAATAAATGCTCATTTTGAGATGCATGCTTGAGAGGGAGAATATGCGAAAATTGGGTGGTTTGATATGAAAATTAGCCATTATAAAGCAATTTCCCCTCATGGCTTGTAATTACATCAGACATAAAATAATGATACAACTAAGTGATGCCCAATAAAACATTCTCTTTCTTACATTTTCGTTTAACCAAAGACTTCACTGAGCATTTTGAGTGAGCCTTATTCAAGAGTCCCCTCTGGATACTTTGACCTGGTTCATTGCACACTTTCAAAGACGGTTTTCGATTCCATGTTCCCTGCAGCATCAGATGAGCAGGATCAATCAGGATCAGTCACCACCCTCGAAGGTGAAAAGGCACCTTTACACAAAGAGAAATCACTACATGCACTGCAAAAAGTGTTTGTACAACATAAAAGAACAAAGGTATCGCTTCAAATTGGTTTACATACTCATTTAGCCTTATTTAAGTATTTTACAGACTAATATTTAGTATCATAAAACATGACATTTTTGAACAATACATAAAAACTGAAAGCATGTTTATCAAAAGTCTTTCTTAATTATTCATAAAACAATAAATCATTGGTTTGTGAACCATACTGTTTAATGCACTAAAAATGGCAAAAGTTTTTTTAAATCCATGGGGCGTTTTTTTATTCAAAAGATTTATACATACACAAGATTGAGACCTAAAGTGTGAGTGAACAGGAGTGAAAACAAAAACAGAAAAAAACACCAATTTTGAAAACACTCTCATCTGTGACAATGTGATAATTTGCAAGCATTGTGAATGATTCTCCCCTCTGGATGCCCAAGAAAAACTCTTGTCAAGGAGAAGTGAGGCACATTCTAGAGGAGAGATAGGGGATGTCTATTGCTGCTGGCCAAACATCTTAATTCCTATTTGAGACATATTCCTGAGAGAGGGTGCACTGGGATTAACTGTGACAAGAAAACGAACCTAATGAAAGTTAAGCTGTGGTTACTGTGTATTTGATAAACAGAGGGAAGCTGTGGGCAGTGTGTATTTTAGTGTGATTTAGGTTTGTGCTTGTTTGAAGGTATGTCTGGTTGAGCACTGATGGGATGAATTAAATACCTCTAAACGACAGAAATTTAAGTATAAGCATTTTTCCAGTGTTTCATGCTTATTCAAGAAAAAAACATTGTGAACGTCTTTACGGTCCTAAATTCTGTCTATTATATTAGGTGAAACTAATTAAAGCTCTAATTAAATTCATCACATTTGTGTCTGACATTCGTACTCAGCATTTGTTTTTACAGAAAAAGACAATAATCTGTAAATGAGGGAACCCTCATCCATTTTTCTTCATATTCTAAATTTGTTCATTAAAGTGTAAGTTCACCCAAAAATAAAAAATGCTATCATTAATTACTCACCTTTATGTTGTTCCAAACCCATAAGACCTTTGTTTATCTTCAGAAGACAAATTAATATATTTTTGATAATATCAGAGAGCCATCAGACCCTGCATAGACAGCAACACAACTAAAATAGTCCAAGATCCAGAAACGTTGTAAAATACACTGGTAAAAAAGTCCATGTGACATCAAATTATCGACAACAGTGTATCAACTTCTGTTTTGCATTGATATGAGATGCAAAGAAATCAAAAATGGCATCATATACCCTGTCATTCTTTCCTATGACTTACATCTTCAGCCATTTTAGAGAACATTACTGTGCAAGTGTACTTATTTGTGCAAAACAGTATTCTCGTAGCATCGCAAAACTTGAGGTTGATCCACGGATGTCACATGGACTGTTTTACCAATGTTTCTGGATCTGGATCAACTTACTGAAATTATATATTGTTTTACATTTTTCATAAAAATGAAGATTAAAAATCAAAACAATCCCATAGACTCCCATTCACGGCATGTTCAGATGAGCCAAGACTCTGCCAGCTCCAACTGTCAAAATTCAAATCTAAACTCTGCAGCCAACTAGAATCAATCAGACTTCCCTTCTTTGTACTATTTCTAACCATTTCAAACTCATTTAAGGTTCCACTCTATCTAATACTTTTTCGAATCTATCTAAATCATGCTAGCAACATGCTATTCATTCTATAATCATGCTAGTATCTATCTATCTATCTATCTATCTATTATCTGACTTTATAATCTATCATCTAACTCTTTCAGACTGAAAACATGAAACTTAAATCTTAAACCTTTTTAATTTAAACTGTTTAAACTTTTTAAACTTCTTAAACTAGTCCAGTCCAGTCTGCCCGAAGCAATTGTCTGCAGATTCCAATCTGCAATCACAGCCAGGAAGGCCGATCCCGATCCCTGAAAATCCAGTTTGCCTGTCACGGCAAGGAGTGCCAACCCAGTTCCCTGAGGACTCCGTTCTGCCACCATGGCCTGAGGAGCAGAATCCAGTACCTGAATCACGGCCTGAAGAACCGTCTCTGAATCCCGATTCCGAATCAAGGCCAGGAGAGCCGTTTCTCAGTCCAGTTCCTGAATTACAGCTGATCCCAGGAATTACAACTAGGAGAGCCATATCCGAATCCTGATCCCGACTGACGCCCAAGAGAACCGAGTCCAGTTCCAGAGCTCGCACTGCAAGAGCGCCTCCCTGAGTTTACGTTGGAAGAGTGCCTTTCTGGGTTTGCGCTGCTATAATGAGCAGAGCACCCACATGAGCCCACAGTTTCCGATCCGTCATGGCTTTAGCCAGATTCCGATCCACCATTGCCCCATGCAGATCCCGATCCACCACGACCACAGCCAGCTCCCGATCCACCATGGCCTCTGGAGGCTACGAAACCTCCAAAATGCCCACCCCCTCCTCCCCCGCTGTTGTATTCATCATCTATTACGGCTCGAGGACGTGCCTTTCTGGAGGGGGGGCGTGATGTCACGCTCCTCACAGTCCACACACCATTACACACCTCTGCACCCAGATCAGTCGTGCCGTCACAGTTTGCTGAACCTGGATCAGTTCCCATTACCCAGTCACAGTCACCTACCACAAATCCCAGATCAGTCACTGCTGCACGTTCCCAATCATCCAAATATAGAACACCTGTTGCCAATCACCCGATCACTATAAGAGTGCAGCGCCTCACTCACTCTTTGGCTGAGTTCAAGGTCTCTAAGCTCAAGTTTACCTTCCTCCTGCCTGTCTGCCCGAGACCTTGTTTACAGAAGGAGTCGATTCAAGTTTAAAGACAGAGTATACTTTGATCACCTGTATCCTTACCAAACTGCAGTTGTTTGCTTCTCACCGTAGGGGGTTGATTCACAGAATTACAGGAACTGTACGTTTAAAGACTCACCTAACATACCTGACATTATTACCTGCAATATTTCCCACGCTGTTGGAATCCTCCATGTTTGTTTCCAGTATTTATAAATAAACCTGCATTAAGTTCTGTGTTTGCTGTATTACTGAGCCTGACACTATGTTTGTAAAGCAATGTAAAGATAGATTATTCCATCCTAACTTCTTTGTACTAATGCAGGAAAACTGTCTTTAGCTTTCTCCCTAGTGAATAGATGGTAGTCTTACATTGATTTATACTCAATGTCATAAAATAGCATTGGAAATTTTGTTAAAGAACCTACAGGGAGTCAAAGACAGATTACAACAAAATTCTCCGATCACACTTTTGGGAAGGACAGCAAAGAACGAAAGAAACATACTGTATATGTCGACAGGAAATAGAAAGCACTTCCATTTTCCTAATTCTGTTACATGATGACATGATCCAGTGTCTCATAACCACCTCAGCAGGGCTTTGCTGTTCAATAAAATAAATGACAGCCTAAGTCCAGCCAACTGGAAATCTGATCTAGAAAACATTCAACATTAAATTCAAGTCTGCCTTTCTTACTTTCTTTCTGCTGTCATTCTCAAGGGTGTGATCAGTGTTGTAACTTAGCAGAGAGGGGGGAATTGTATTTAACTGACTTACAGGAACTCTGCCAGTTAATATCTGAGTGCTGTTTGGCCTGTGATGACTGTGCCATCTGAGTAACTAAATGGGTCAATTGGCCCTTCTAAATATCGCTGAATTCTAATGGAGTTTAATGGCAGGTGAACAGCAAGATAATCAGGGTGGTGAGCCTGTTCTGACCTGTTGTTGTTATAGAAAGTCCTTTTTAGAGGAAGCCTGAGTCTTTGCAAAATGCAGGAATAGATTGTCTCCAAATGCGTTATATTAAGCTAAGTAATGGGCCAAGCTTGTCAGCTGCAATGTTTGTCAGTCGTCACCATGGAGACTGATGCATTGCCTGTCAATAATGGCTGTGTGAGGCTGTTTCTCAGCTGTAGCACTGCCTGTTTGCTAACATTTTCTTATTTTCTTGAAAATAAGGGTTGCATGGTCTCAAGGTTCAAGGTTTAATTTTGTCTGATATCATGTGCCCAAACTTATTTTACTAGTGAAGAGAACGTTTCTGACTCATTGAAAACACACTCTTTATTCAGAGAAAGAAAGACTCTTGTGTCACTTGTCAAATCGGAGGCACACTCGCTGACAGTCTTTCTCGCAGGCTCTATTGCTTGATTTTTCTTTCAGAGGCTGTTTTTTTTTTCTCACACAGCAAGTTGTGAGAAGGATGTGGAGCAATTTTATAGACCTCATCAAGTCAGGGTGATTCATTCTGCCAATCTCCTGACATCCGGCGAGCACTTCTATTACTCTCGCTTCCCTTGAGACAGACTGAAATATCATGGCACTTCCTGTCAAAAGAAACAAATTAAAGTCCGGTGAAAGTCAGATTTTTCAAGGGCCTCACATAAATATGTTTGAATGCACAGCTGCAGGTTTTGCTTCGTATCTTCCGAAAGTCACTCTCTGCTTTCCTCTGGCACTTCCATCCGTTTTACAGGATAAACAGCGCAGTCCTAAGGTCTTAAATCAGGAAATGTAAAATAACTACAGTAAGAGACAGTGATCCCTCCTGAGAAAACATGTTCTCTGACATCCGTGTAATCTCAAGTGCGACCTTGGTGTCTCACAAGACATCTGCAGCAGCATGTAGACTGTGGTGCTCAGGGTAGAACATTGCATGCTGGAGCACTCGATGGTATGCTGGCAGTCTGCCCAGACAACTGTACTGCCTTTTGCAGCTGGTCACACAGTGACATTATAAGCAGACTCTAGGTCTTTTCCAAGCCTGTAGACTGGCACAAAGGTTATATGGAAGTCTCTTATGCTCACCAAGGCAACATTTATTTGATCCAGCAAAAAACTGTAATGTGAAATATTATTACAATTCAAAATAACCCCATTTGTATTTGTTTCTATAGGTTTTAAAATTAAACTTATTCATGTGATGCAAAGCAGAATTTTCAGCAGCCGCTTTACTCTTAGTCTTCAGTGTCACATGATCCTCCAGAAACCTCATCAAAAGAACAGCATTTATTTTGATCAATTTAATATTAGTATCTTTCTTTCTTTTATTTATTTTTCTCTTACACAAATCTGGTAATGCACTATAGTGTGGTGATGCGAGTGTACCATCGCAGCAAAACATCCATTTCAGAATAGATGATAATAACATGAAATGTTTCTAAAGCACTAAATTAGCATATTAGAATGATTTCTAAAGAAACATGTGACACTCAAGACTAGCGTAATGATGCTGAAAACTCAGCTTTGCCATCACAGGAATAAATTAAACTTGCAAACATATTCAAATAGTAAACAGTGATTTTAAATAGCAAAAAGATTTCACAATAACATTCTCAAAAACATTTTCAAAACTTTTGACAAGTAGTGTAATTTGCATTTTCCGGTGCAAGCTTTGATAATTTGGTTAGAAATGATCTGGAGGTCTTATCCTATACTTTTTGCTCCAGGTGTGTCCATGCCTTATATCTGGGCGTGCAAAGCCGCTGGCGCGGGGACCACGAGCACAAACACTTCTACTGGCGTACAGTGTTTGAGAACGCTGACATCAGCATGCTAGGGTTGCTTGAGACCTTCCTGAAGAGTGCACCTCAGCTCGTTCTGCAACTCAGCATTATGGTTCAGACCGGCCAGGTCCTCCCTTTGCAGGGTAAGTTGATGACACCTATGATTAAAAACAGCTCACCAAGTATGCTAGACGAAGTAGGGCATGTGCTATTTGTCGGTATCATATGCATTATATTCATATTTCATTGGTAGTCTTAAGCCAGACAGTGACAGTAAAAACCACCCACATAGAAGATACACAGGCTACCAATCACAGTTTGTTTTGTCTTTCTGTGGTGTTTATGCACAGCTTCATAATCAGACGTCTAATGGCTGACGTATTGAATGGAACATTTTCTAACAAAACCATTTAAAAAATAGAGAAAATGATGGATAGATAGAAATGATTTTCTGCTCAGGATATTTTTTTTTAATCTTTGCTGAAAGCAGTTTCTTGATATTTGGATATTTTTAAATGCTGCTTGATATTTTTGCAGAAACCATTGTGCCTTTTTTTCAGAATAAAACATTTGTATTGTCACTTTAGCAGAAAACAACAAATAATGAAATACACTGAATACACTAATTGGAAATTTCTTCTTTGGAAATATTAAATATCAAAACAAAATACATTTGACGGCACTATCTTTGCAGACTTTTTATAAACACTTCAAAAGTGCACGTTTTCAGAAGTATTAACGAGAAAGTCTGTTCCTACCAGAATTTGCACAATGCCAGCCAATCCAAACCATTAGTACTGATGATTTCAACCTATTTTTGAGTGCACTATACGTTAGACCTTCAGAAAACAGGCTGTGGGCGGATTGTGGGCGTACTGTCTGAGACCAAAAGACATCATTCACCCAATCTGACATGTTGCTATCCACCAGGTCACATAGTACAGAGTATAGTGCAGATTGGGTCCTATTTTTCTGTCCGAGCCTGTAACCGAACCCGACCTGAGCCCGACAGGCATTAAGATATTTATGTCCAAGCCCGATCCCAACCTGATCAAATTATTTTCTCATACTTATGACACATGCACTTTTTTGTGTGGAAAGCCCGCTTTTATTAAGCAACTGTAGGAAGGCGTTCGGAAATGTCAACGGATAACAGCATCAGCACACACGGGGCAAAAAGCGGCGTTATAACACAGGGTCACATTCCCGTCGATGGTACCCGATGGGCCGGAGGATGGTATCCATCCTCTAGTATAGACTTTGATTCAATGACTTTCTTCCGGTCTGATTTCAGTATTCCATCTAATTTAAATGTGACACAATAAAAGTAGTTTTAGAAATTCATTTGGCCATCATTAAGGATCAGAGTGCAATTTCACAGCATGCATTTGGTCAGCATCTCATTTTCAATCCAAGAGCAAATTAGCTGGTAAATTACTAAGAATGTGAAAAATGTTACTGAATATGAAAGACCACGGGTTGCATGCATACACATTCCAGGTCATTGTGCATGAAAATTTAAGTAGGCTACTTTCATTATGATTAAACTATCCAACAGCAGTTAAGATGTTTTTTTCATTGTTCCTTGGAAGAGTGCACTCCTAATTTGCAATGAGTAATCATAAAGAGATATATAACTGAACATGAAAATTACAGTAATCAAAGGATCATTTAGAATATTACCTCATTAGATGTTCATGTCAGTGTCTTCATAATGGTGACATGTTAAAATCATATTTAATTGTGTAGTTTAATTGCTTCAGACTATCTTTGGCTCTATAAGGAGGGATCAGCACATGTGATCACCTGACAGGTGCCTTTGATTACAGAGCTGTGAGCACTCACTGTAGCATTATAGTTCAGCTCCATGGGAACAATTCTCGCCACTGTTAGATGTTCTCTGAGGAGTTTTATCCAAATGTCAAAGCACAAACTGTGACTTTTATAGAGCGCCCAGAGCTAGTTAATGAAAGGATGTGATTTTTGTGTAAAAACGTTATTTCATGTGACGTTCTTCTTTCTTTCCGTGCCATTCGGACTGGAGTTTAGAGAGCAGCCTTACTCAAATTACATTTATTCAGACTGCTGAAGGCCTCTTTTTCCAGCAAAATAAAAGTAAACCTGAGGAGAGCCAAAATGTGATTCCACAACAAAGCATATCCAGTTCTCAGGAATTGAGTAGGGCACCGTCAGCAGTGTAGAGAATTCTGGCATCGGTGCAAGAGTGTTTCCTCTTGGTCTGTCCTGACGTGCACTTTTCCAGCCTGAAGACTGATATTATGATTAAGGTGCTTCGCTGGGTCTGTCATAATCGGTCATAATCATATTCAGTGCAATGCGAGAAGGCAGGAGAACCAGCTAATGATTATGTTTTTGCTGATTAGGAGAGATTTTCCGTTTTGACTGCTCCTGACTAAACGGGTGAGCTGATGAATGGCCAGACAGGAACCTGATTAAATATTCATGAGAGCATCTCAGCACTCAAACAGAATTTCATTTTTTTTCCTGAGAGGGATGGTGAGATGTACTGTCATTCTTCATTGCCTTGGTGATGCATTGGTATAGGTTTTGATTTGAAATATATTTTAAATATTTCATTGATAAAATATTTGCTTTGGCCTTAATGTGTCTTCTAAAATTCCTTAAAAAATAAAAAGACAAAGAAATTCACCAATTTTTGGCATAAGTATCTATAAAATGAATCACAATTATTTATTCCTTTTGGCAGCCTACAGTTGGAAATAAATCAAAATTTTTATTAAATAAATATATATTATTTTAAATATTATATCTACTGCTGACATCACTATAATAGTGGGCTAAATACTAGGTTACACTTTATTAGAAGGTGTCATTGTTGAAGGTGTCAAGTGTAATACATTTAAGTAGCAAGTTAAATATTAATTAACTACATGTACTTATTATATGGTTAGGGTTAGGCTTAGGGTTACTTGCATGTGATTTTGAACAATAATAATTTTTATAATAGCAAGCACTTGCTGTAAAATGTTACCACAAAATATTGTTTTAATTAGATTAAACTTTAGTACAATCAAAATATAAAACATTTATTGTAAAATGTATTGTAATTAAAATTATTGTTATTGTAAAACAAAAATAATATTAATAAAATAGTATTTCAAAACAGTATTATTATTATTATTATACAGTTTTATTAGTATTATTATGATTATTGTATGTATTTCAATTACTTAATTTTTGTATTTTATTTCGTTATTTACATTTATATTATATTTCATAGACCATTCAGGTTTAACCAATAGTGACTGTCCCCAAATATGTAACTCACTGTAATCAAATGAATGGTAATTTTAAATATTGCCTCATAGATAATGTTAAATGTTATCTAATGTTACCATAACATTACCAAAAGATACACTTAAAATGATTTATTGAAATAATATTGTCCATATAATATTTAGTTTGTTTTGGCTTTGGTAAAGTAAACATATTAAAGCTTTATTAAAAATAAATTAATAAATAAATATTTTACAAAGAAGTTACAAATCTAATTAAATATTTTATATTATTTTAATATAATTAAGTTTTTATAGTTACTGTATATTAACTATTTTATAGACCATGCTGTTTTAAACAATCGCCAAAGTAGCTACTTATATGTCCTACCTAGTACACTAAACACCATCTAACTGTCCCATTTCCCAAATCATACTTCCTCCAGCGGTGTAATTAAATTGAATTAATGTCCCAAGTAAAGTGACCTATTTTCTCTGTGTCACTCTTTCTTCTTGTGCTTCATTTGATCCAGGTCTGTGTGCGTCCGCCTCTCTAGTGTCTCTGGGCTGGATGATGGCATTCTATCAGAAGGCATTACGAGACTCTCGTGATGACAAGCTCCCCATGTCCTATAAAGCAGTGGTGGTGAACATGCTGTGGCACATCTTCACAGTGGGAGCTCGCGCCATGGCCTTTGCCCTCTTCGTTTCCATCTTCCAGCTCTACTTCGGCATTTTCATTGTGGCCCACTGGTGCGCCATGACCTTCTGGATTATCCAAGGTGAGACGGACTTCTGCATGTCCAAATGGGAGGAGATCATCTACAACATGATGGTGGGCATCGTGTACATATTCTGCTGGTTCAGCGTCCGTGAGGGCCCCACGCGATGCCGACTGCTTCTTTACAGCCTCATAATCCTGGTGGAAAACGTGGCCCTCACTGCTGTGTGGTACATATTCCGCAGCCCGCAAACTTCAGACTTTTACGCCGTGGTAGTGGTGTGCGTGGTGGCCTGTAGCTACGCCCTGGGCACATTTTTTATGTTTGTCTACTACTGCCTGTTGCACCCTGACGGCCCAGTGTCTGGGGCCTATATCGGATGTTGCGACGTCCAGGTGGGTGCCGTTTCAGATCCTTGTGTCTCATCACCCACCTCCGCTCCTCCTCCTCTGGATGCGGTGAGCAGCCCACCACGGACTCTGCAGAGGACTAAAGGAGGAGAGTCAGTACTAGGAGGAGACGTTGGAGAAGTCTTTAAGATGCGGACCCTGAAGGCCTCGCGAGCCACTGCACCTCGAGTCACCCCAAGGACAGAGGGGCCGGTAATTCGCATTGACCTTCCCAGGAAGCAGTACCCAGCCTGGGACGCCCACTTCATTGATCGCAGGCTGCGAAAGACCATTTTGGTGCTGGAAGCCGCTGCTCCGGTCACACCGAGGATCCAGTACCGCTGTCTAGGCACACCAAAGGAAGTGATGGAATACGAGACGACAGTCTGAAACTTTGAACCTTCGCCAAGTGTTAGTGTGCAGAAATGTCAGTTGCATCCAGCTTTATTTGGTGAAGAGGTAGAGTTTGTAAGATCTTCACATGATCCCTTATTGACTCTTGTCATCTGTGGAAGCACACAATGCACTGGTGTCTAGAAAAGAGCCACCCTGTGGTGACGTTAGACATGACAAGTTATTGGGTTCGGAGGCTAGGCAGGGCCAAATGAATGAATGAAAGAAAGTAGTGAGACCACTGTAAATCTGTAATAAGCAAAACAACATATCAGTGTGGTACATTTACAGCAATGGTGCTTATACACATCCTAAACACCTTTTTAGACCATCCTGGGTGTTTTTAAATCTCTCGGGGCAGCTGCCGTAAACAACAAACACTGAATCCACTTGGTCGTAATTCTGTGGGTATTGAGGTTGAAGTCGGTGGGAGTAAAATGTGTGAGTTGTCTCATTAAAGGCCTTAAGACTTTCTTATGTTTGGCTATTTAGCATCTGAAAGGTGCATTTCACCCTGTTTAAACGTTAGCGGATCTGAAAACAGTTTGTGTGTTAGATAATTGATGGGTTGAGCTTCTGATAACATCTAAGCATTTTATTAAGCACAGAATATGTTGCCTTTAAGAACAGGGATCAGACTTTGCAAGAGACGCTCTTTATGTTTAAAAAAAGGAACTGTTCACAGTCATCAAGGTCTCTTTTCTGCGTATCTTTCAAGTGAAAAATTGCATATCATTTTTTTTTAAATGTTCTCAAAGGACATTTGTGTCATGATGGAAATAATGGGTCTGATGCTGAAAAAATGTGCACCTATAAAGAGAATTGAATGAATGTTCATCCCAAGGACAAAGAAACCTGTTCAAACCGGTTTATTATATGCCTGTAATAGGAACGTATGGTTGTACCACAGTATTTCAAACATGTCTAAGCTAACAAAGATTATGAATTCACATTTTAGAGTATTCGTGTGACAGCTGAAGGGGAAAAAAATCATATAGCATATGTTTACATGTTTCTCTTTTTAGGATTCATAATAAAGTTAGCAGCACTATGATTATGCCACTTCATGTCATTTACATAATGTGGTGCAATAATACTCACAAATACAGTGAACATTTTGATGGATATGAACAATATATGATGATGGTAATAATAAGTTTGGTCATATCATCTAATATCATCTACCAGTTGATGAGAATGTATATTTTTACTCTGATCAAAACAATGGCTATCATTTCCTCCTTTCTTTCTTTCTTTCTTTCTTTCTTTCTTTCTTTCTTTCTTTCTTTCTTTCTTTCTTTCTTTCTTTCTAATACAAAGCAGTTGTGTACATTGATTGCCAATTGGGCTGTTGAATAGAGGGAAGATTAATAATCCTTGGGTTTGTGCAGTGTTTACCGATATCATGTTATTGCTAAATCCATTAACCCATTGCAACTATTTCACTTCTTGACATAACCATTATGTATGTCCATTTGTGTTATCATGTCGGTGCTAGCTGGAACACCTCAGCACAGCCATGTATGCTGTACTTTATCAATGTGGATCACACTCATTCACTCTGGTTAATGCTGGATTTTACCGCAGACACGCTAAAAGACGTTAAGCCTTACACTGCACCTGCAAGACTGTTGCTGTCGACTGTAAAAAGGATGTCGATCTTCAACCGTGTGTTTTATTTGGACAATAAAGAAAGCAAATTGTGTGTTTACTGACCTGACCAAAGCAACTGAAATGATGTCTTTTGTTTTGCTTGTCATCTTAAGTTAAATGAACATATATGGTAGATATAGCAGGATTATACCACATAGTTTTTTTTTTCTTATCTGAATGTTTATTCCAATAATAAGTATACAGCCAATAGAAGTCTCAGTCAATGATTTTTATTTGATGTATACTGCACTCAAGTGGAAACCAGCTGAATAGCATTGAGAAAGCTAAAATGTTCATATCGGGTTCATTCACATTTTAAAGTCAGCTGGAAGAAATTTTATACAACTTTATAGAGTAAAATTAACATTGATGCACACAGTCCATTCATTCTCACCACAGGCTCTAAACAAACATCCACAGCACTATATTATGAAATGCATTCTAAAAGCAACCCCATAATCTAGAGAGGTCAATCAAGACATTTTTTACTAGTTTTGTTAAGTTATACACACTGGTAATGGGTAAATTCTGCAATTAATTATTCAACCTTTCATTCCAACTTGACTTGCAATTTTTTGCCCAGCCTCACTTATTCGAACTAGAATACAGACAATGAACTAAGAGAGATGAGTTACGAACAGAGTTATACTTCAGAATGGCAGCTCCTGCATCAGCACCACTTTGCATGCATCATGGTACTCTTGAGGAGGCATGTTTGTCATAGACCGACATTTTAGAGAAGAAACTGATGAATTAAGTTCTTGTTTTTGTCTTCTTTGTGCACAAAAGTATGATAATAGGTTGAACCACTGATGTCACATGATGTACTCATTACCTTTCTGGGCCTGGGATGTGAGTAATTAATTACAGCAGTTTTGGGTGAATTCAGAGGGTATGTATTTGTGTGGATTAGCTGTTAAAAACAAAACAAATAACTCTACTGTAGGAAATATTTTGAGCAGACTGATTAGACTGAGGTTAATTCCCTACAAACAGTGGACCATGTGGATTATGAAATATTAGCTTGAGCCTTATTACATAATGTGGAACTGCAAGCATGCAACATAGCAATAATAATAGTCTCAGCCATTCATTCCCTTAGCAATCTTAAACAAATGCATTTTATGGATTGGATATGTATTTAAACATAAAGGTAATTCTTTCGGAAGTAATTCTGGGAAATTGTTATTGCAAGGTTTTTAAGAACTTCTGATTATGCTCCTACTGCCAGTATTTTATCTGAAAAAAATCCGTAAATTGCTTTCCCCCCTCCTTTTCTTTATCCTATTTCATTATCCCACAAGCTGCGGGCATCACACTGCTTATTTACATAACAGAATGACCTGTATAGATAGAATAGTTTAACTCCTGTAATTAGCTGTGCTGAAACTTGGAGCTTAGTAAACTGCTGCATACAGAGCAGTGTTTAGTTATATTGTGAATAAAACTAGAAATTACAGAAACGAAAATTCATGATTGTGCTGACCATAGACTACAACATATTAGAGAAAATGTTGTTGTTGCTACTGTGAAGATTTTTGCTATTTGTGATGTTGTGTACATTTGTTTAGGCATGTTCCATAATAAATTATACAAGATGCACACAGTGAGGCGCTTTTTGATATTTAAGGGTAAAATCAATGCAAATGTTTTATATCATTAATCTATAAAAATATAATATAATTTTATATTGCATAATTACAAAAATTACAAATAATAATATACAAATAAATTAATTAAATAAAAAATAAAATACTAATAATTATACACAATTATGTACAATTATTAAACTCAAGTATCGTTCCCATTAAAAAACATATTATTAATCAAAGACAGCAACAGATGTCCGTCATATTCCGTGTGGCCTACATTTGAAGCGAAATTATTGTACAAATTTATGAACCAAGATCTCTCGTCCAATCCGCTGAGGCAGAGACTCGTTTATATGCAAGTGTCAGTGATTTGGACCAACAGGATGCCCGGGGGCGTGGCCAGACCGTCAGCCGGTATAATAGGTCTGTCTGCTTTTAGCTTACTCACAGTAGAATGGCGGCTGCTGCCTGCAGTCCTCGCGGCTGTCCGAGGACTAATTCAGCTAAACCATACAAAGAACACCTTCGAAAAAGCCGGGATTCCCGTCGCAGACAAGCAGCACTGTTGTTTCTCACGAATATATCTTTGGACGGAAGACCGGTTTACAACCTAAGCAATGGAATCGCTGGCCCCAGGGAAGCCGAGAGCCGGTGCGTGGATGTCGGCGCGGCGGTGACGGGTCTCCCTCTGTCGACAACCAGCAGCTACGGAACCTTCACCCAAGTGTCATCCTCCATCAGCGGCGGAGCAACGACCTCTCTACCGAGGACTAACATTTACCCCGCTCCTCTGAGTCCTCCTCCAGCAATCAGTCAAGGGAGCTGCGACGTTTTCACGGAGGATGGACGAACAGATCCTTTGTCAGTCCAGGCACCCCCGCTTTCACCGACCTCTGGACCGGTGAATCCGGTTTTAGTATCTAGTAAATCACCCGGACAATTCCCGGGACCGAATCCCGTGCCTGATCCCCGAAGGTGAGTTTTGTTTTTGTCATACAGGTTGGCAAACAATGAAACGCATTGTGACATTTATTCAGTGGCCGGTATTGTATGCATAAATTACACCAGTCATAACAAATATATTTAAGTATTTGTGTGGTACAACCTTTTCTGGAAAGGCGTTATTTGTTATTAACAATTCTTAATATGTTTATGAAAGCTACATGTTTATTCCCAAATCTTTTCAAGGTTTGATTATGAGGATAGTACGTTTATCCGGCCTGCTGTTTACCAGTGTTTACACTCGATTAACTCTGAAGAAGTGTTTATAAACAGTACATTACAATACGAGAAACAAAACAAAACAGATGTTTGAGGGGAATTAACGTACTGACTTCCGCCTTATTGTCAACAACTTTCATTTTCGTGTTTGAGAGGAGGTCTTGTTTTCTAGACATGAATTTAACAGGAAATATTTCATAAACCATATGACCAAAACCATAATGTGGTAACTATTTTGCAAGTCAGCTGCATTGGTTTGCATCTCAGCAGACATAACATGATCTATCTATTCCTGGTATACTTCTTACATGTGGAAAATAACAATTTACAGTAGAATTGTTTGACTAATTAAGTGTTTTTGAGTCACATGCTCAATAATCAATTTTTTTTGGCATGTTTGTGATTTACTTGTTATTACTCGTAATATTCGTTTGTGACAGGAATCAGATTTTAGATTTACTGCAAGTCGTGAGTAATTTTTAATGCTCAGTAGGAACCAACTAATTTCTTCGACTACTCGGGTCATGCCATATGCTTTCTCATTCACTAAAGATGAATGAATCTGTCTCCTCTGGGTGAAATTAAACATCTGGGCGATCAAGCACGTACTTTCTCAACAAAGCAGTTAATTAATCATAGAAAGTAGCAGAAGTGCTTGACGGTTAGACCTATATGCCGTTTAATGAGTGCGTTCTCTAACTTTTAAAGTCATTTGTAACTGTGACAACAGAGACGATGAATAGGAAAACCCACAGGACGGATGGAAGGTTTGTATGATGATAAGATATCACTGCTGTCAGAGTAGATAATAAAGGGGCTGCTGAGTCAGTCAAAGAAGTATAGTTTATCAACCGGTCACAGCTAGCAATATCTGTCTGTAGGTGATGTTACTCAAGACAAGTGAACCAAAACTCGTGATCTCACTGCAGTACGTGCACATCATTTCCTGTTTGTCTTTTTTGTTGCTTTTTTTTTATATCTCTCCTGTTCTGGTCCCTCAACTCTCTCGTCTTTTTATGTAAGGTAAAAAAAATGATGCTGGAAGGGTGACCTTTAAGCCTTAATTTATAGTCAAGAGCCAAAAGATTAAGCTTTTGCTTTAATTGAATCCATCACAGTTTTTCTCTAAGCGTATACCAATTAAAGCAAACCACTTGTATTTATCTCTAAATTGTATAAACTTCTGTCAGCAGGACACGTAACCTCTCTGGATCTCCAGGGCCAAAGGTTTCCAAGAAGGTGCATTTCATCAAGAATATGAGGCAGTATGACACTCGAGGGAGTAGGTGAGTTGGCGGGTGTTATATAGTTAGGGAAATATTTTCCCTGCAAGGAGGAGCTGAATTTGTTATTTTTTTAATAAATAGTGTGTATATGCAAGATCAATTTAGACCAGGGGTTTTCAAGCTAAAGGAGCCTTGGAGCAAAAATAAAACTTTAATTTAAAGTTTAATTTGTTGAATGCAGTTTTATTTTTTAATTTCCTACAGTTTTAATTATTTTTAGAATTATTTCTCTGTCGAAGACCCCTAATTTAAGCTCATCTTAAGGATCACTTTCTGTCTAATTTATTTATCTATTTATTTGTATACATTAATATTAATTTCTCTTGTACAATGTTTTTTTTTTTTTTTTTTCAGAAATTCTGTGACTATACTTGTTTATCT
Organism: Enteromius trimaculatus; assembly: GCA_032361065.1. NCBI lineage: Eukaryota > Metazoa > Chordata > Actinopteri > Cypriniformes > Cyprinidae > Enteromius > Enteromius trimaculatus. The sequence continues at coordinate 12,195,143 of JAUMHP010000080.1, forward strand.
GTTATATATATCAGTGCTTTATTAGCACCTGCTTATCAAACTCTTCTTTAGAATGGAGGTGTTCAGAGAATCTCATACTGGGCCAATGTCAGATAGGGTGAATATAAAAAATAGATGCTGGTGAAGTGGATTCTGGACTGTTTCCTCAGGCAGTAAAGTTCTTTGTTATATAACTGGAATGTGCTTTCATGCTAAGTGAGACTCTGATTCCTTAGCTAACTTAATAACTGGCATAAGTACTCACTGGGATAACTCACTTAGGTTCTTACACAGACGAAACGGGGGATAGATGTGTCTGCCTACACGAAGAACAACTGGGCTGAATTAAATTAAATTAATGGAACCTTTTATAGCAATGGCATCTTCTGAAAGTAGTGCTGCACCTTGGCAAGAACCATTCAAATGTATTGAAACTCAGTTATGTAAGATAAAAGCTTCTAAAAGTGTTTTCCTCCCTTGATTTCTTTTCTTTTTTTTCTAATTTACTTTCCTGGTAAAAAAGTGCTATGTACTTTTGAATCCTGTATTTTTTTTTTTCTGTTGTAGTTTATTTTTTATACAGGTTAAGGAAATAAAGACAGATGTTATGCTGGTGTTATTTTCTGATATGATCTTGAATATTATGCTAAATTTTACCCCCTTTTTCACTGGACATGCATTACTTCATCAACCATGAAATCACACCTTCACTCACACGCACATTCACCCCCAGCCTCATGACATCAGCAGTGATGAAATATGGTCCCTCTGACCTCCTTGAGCACATCCTGTGTCACAAGCTGCTGACCTGTTAATTGTAACGCTGTTCAGACCCCTGGGAAATGTTTGTTGTAATTAGATTTGGACCTGCCGTGACAAGGAAAGCTACATGCTGCTGTAATATTTGGATTTGTGGTTGAAGAATGGATTGACTTTTTTTGATCACACCAAAGGCATTCCAGGGCTGTAAGATAAGGGGATTAGCTTTGTGTAGCATGCTGTTATGACCCATATGCACTTGTTGTGTGGTGTAAACATGGCTGGTGTACTTTGATGGTTTGATGTTTAGGTGATTGATGTTGTCTGTTCTGTGTGCACTTGCCATCTGTGTCCTGCAGGGTTGTGCTGATCTGTGCCAAGAGATCCCTGTGTGCTGCTTTCTCTGTATTGCCCTATGGAGAGAGTTATCACATCAGGTACACAGCCACCACAGTCAGCCAAACAACTCATTTCATATCATGCTAACCATACATGAGGAATGGACAAATCAGCTGTTCTCTTCTCATTTTTTTTTATTTTTCTTCCTTTTTTTAAGCCTAGTTGATGAAAAATTATGTTCTGCATTTTCACAAAGCTGGATGGTCCGTGTAGAAGTGGTAC
>JAUMHP010000080.1:12196601-12221339 GCA_032361065.1 Enteromius trimaculatus
TATATATTAAAGAAAGAAAGAAAAAACAAACTAAATATTCTTGTGTTGGACATTGATATGCTATGTTTTTATTAAAAATTGAACTTTCAAAAGGTTCTTTACATATTTCTTATATTTACACATTTTGTAAGTTCAAACTGAGACTATTTTAATCAAATAAAAAACTAATAAATAAATAAAAAAATGATTTAAATTCATTTAGCAGAGACAGTTCTTGGGTCTTTTCCATTTTGTTTTTATTTGTATTGTCTTTAATAGAATCTAAATAAGCTTTAAAGGCAGTTTTGCTAATTTGTTCTTCCTTGGCTACAGCCTACATCACCTGAACTTTCGTTTAAAGCCACTAGATGTCAGCGAAGCAATGTTGCCTGATATTTTCAGCTCCGTGCCACTGAGAAGCATATGAGTTTGGACAAACTGTCTTCCTTTTGAAATCAGTGTATGTTTAGAAAAAATACTTATCTTTGAATCAAAGGAGTTACATCTTATTAGATTTTATTTATAAATAATAGCCTACAGACGCTGTTACCGATTTCAGTCATACAGACCATCATAAGAATTAATAAATAAGAAAAATAGCCGATTACTAAATTAATATTAAACAAATATGCATAGGATGAAAACTATTTAATGCTAGTAATAATTGTTTTGCAACTATTATAGCTGTTCGTAATAATGCCAGTAAAGCTGAGTTATCTGTGACTCAGAGAGAGAAAGAGAGAGAGAGAGAGTGTAAAGCTCTGTTTTTGGGGCGGAGATTTCGGAGTTTTTATAGCACATGGCCACACACAGTACAGATATTCACTCAAACACTAGACTAACAGCTTTACCCGGATTTACCTTAACTTTACCTCATCTCACACAAACTCTTGAGAGGATTCTGCTGGAATCGTTTATCTCATTACTGGCTATTCATCGTCTTTTTCTTTTCTTTCTTTTTTGTTAAAAAACAATGCAAGGTAACTGAGAGGAAAATATCATCTTTGTACGCCAACACAATGACAAAGACAAAAGTTGAGGCGAATCCTGAATCTAATGCACGCTCATCCCATCACGGACGGGACGGGCAGGATAAAGCCTGCGGAGACGCGAGCAGCCAGCAGCCTTCAAGACAAATCCACCGGCATCATGTGCAACACATGACGTCAAAACAACCCCAGGCAAACGCTTGGTCTAAAATCATCCCGTCAGCCTCACAGAGCAAAACCAACGAGGTTCACTCTAAGAAGCCAAAGCGTGGGGCATCTGTCACGCCAAACATCCACACAGGGAAAAAGGAGATGAGACCAGAGTCGAGAAAGCGCTCCGATAGCAATCGCAGTAAATCGAGCGGGAGGAGAAAGCTGTCGGATGGCAGCATCACGTCTGATGACCTGAGTAAGGACTCTGGCTGCGCTACCGGGAAACTGTCTTCCACCGACAGCAGCTCTGAGATCTCGGACGCATCTGAGGAGCATAAGCAGTCCACTGATGCCCAGTGTGGTGAAGTCTGTCTCAGAGGTACTGACGAAAACATGATGGACGATACAGCCGAGCAAGTGTTATCAGGACACAGAGAGGAAGATGGTCTGATTAATGCCACCCTGTCTCCAGGGTTTGGCTTTGGAGAGGGAAGCATCTCTCCTGGAGACCAGAGGTCCTACGTTTCTCTGGACAGTCGCTTGAACTTGAGCTCGTCTGTGGCGTTCTCGGATCTGACTGGAGACTTTGCTGATGGGGTGCATGAGGATCTGCTGAGGGAGATTGATGACCTAAGATCAGAAAATGAATATTTAAAGGTGAGGTTTGCTGATTAATTTATTCATCCATTTATTTGTTTGTTGATTCATTTCAAATGTCAGTGGCTTTGCAGAAATTATGCTTGGGGGAGTTCAGGTAAAGTGGGACACATTTCATATTATGCTCTTTAAATACAAGACAATCAAATTTAAGTAATTTATAATTGCTATTGGAGACACTATCATGGTGGACATGATTAAACATCTGGAAAGATGGAAAATCAACCAAATGAATAAGTATAAACATTGTAGATGTCTGTATTCTATTACCAAAGTGATGTTTTTAAATAGTAACATATATAGAAGGTGCTCAGTGTCATTCACACAAACACTAAACACAATCATGGAATGAATTATTAAACTGAAATATGCAATAAACATTTATTTAACATCATTACATGTAACATACAACTCTAATAAACATAACTGATACAAAAAAAACTAAGAAGAAACGTAGTTATTCAAAGAAAAAACATCAAATTCAAACAAAATTTAAAATGCAATGCAGGGGATTCTGGGAATGTCAGTTTGCAGTGTTTCCCTGTAAATTTAACAGGAATTTACCATTAACCATTTTATGTTTTTTACCATTAAAATCACGGTCATTTTTTTACAGTGTGGATTATGACTATTAAGCACCTAATATCATCAGCCAGCATGGCATAAACCATGCCATATGATGTGCTGGACTATGTATTTAATGTAAAACTACATAAAAAAAACCCACAGTGTCTGCTACATGTATTTTACTTTTTAACAGTCACGTAAACAAAGCAAAAATAAACTGCACATGACGTGGCTTATACTGTGAGATTTACTCTCTTCTTAGAAGATTGTACTTTCGCTAATTGGCTCGTGTCATCCCTCATCGTCTCTGACATGCAATAGAAGGACGGCTTCACAGTGAGAACGAGACAAGCTTTACTGTGATTAAGTGCAAGGTGTCTCAGTAGAAATCAAGAAGTCAACAGTAGTGCCACCAATGCATCCAAGAAGGGCAGTGCACCATTCTTGGCACGCACTCTTAGTTGTGTGGGTTAATGAGCACAGCATGCTGGCACTGTAGGCCAGTGCTGTCTTGGATGAGTTGGCTGAAGACATTGATAGCGAGTAGGAAACACCCTTGTACACACATGCAGTAGAATGCATTAATTCACCTCATGTTTTCCAATCAAAAACGTCCATTTCAAAACAGTTATGGTGTCTGTAAATCTGCCACATATGATTCAGTGCTATGAAGTGATGTTTACATACGCCGTTTTTGACTGCATTTTTAGGACGAAATGGAGGAGCTCCGCTCTGAGATGCTGGAGATGAGGGACATGTACATGGAGGAGGATGTTTACCAGCTGCAGGAACTCCGGCAGCAGCTGGAACAAGCCAACAAGGCCTGTCGCATCCTCCAGTACCGACTTAGGAAAGCAGAGAGACGCAGTCTGCGTGTAGCCCAGACGGGACAGGTGGACGGAGAGCTTATCAGGGCACTTGAGCATGATATTAGGGTGAGGATGTGCTTACTGTTATAATGTGCTGGTGTTTTCTGTGAGAAAGTGCTTGTATGAGGTCAAATAAAGCATAAACAACAATCACTGACATTCAGGGTGCAATTAAATAGATGTTTCCCTCATGATTTGGGTGCAATTAAGTTAGAGTGGTGTGTGTACAGGAAAACCACTGTTAGGGCTTTGGATGCAGTCCATGGCATTTTTCGGGACAGGATGTTTATCTAAATAGCTTGACACTTAGTGCCAATTAAAGGCTGAATAGTAAGTCACTAAATGAGTCAAAACTCTATTTTTATGAATCAGCATGCACTTGGATTGTGTAATCCTTCCATTGTGGTTTGTGACCCGAATCGTGGTACTAAGGGTTCAGTGAGAGCTGAAGTATCATTTTGTTTTTAATAGTTTGACATGTATAGTGTGTGGTTTTATTTTTGGAAGTGGTCCAACTAGTAAAATGAGGAGGAAAAACCCTCGGTTTTGTGTTTGGCAGACAATTGGTGTAGCTCAGTTTGTGGTGGGCCACTCACAGCATACGCATTTTTTGGTTTGAACTTCCCAGCCAATCAGCGACAAAGCTTTCTGTAGGAACGTTACAAATTAAAAACGAATTTACACAGCAGGACACCCCATATAAAATAGCTGTTTTCTTTTGAAATCTGCTTCCAGACCATTCAAAATAAATTCCTCAGGTTTCTTCCCACCCCTTTTGTCTGTGCAGAATTGGACTGAATAAGAGTGAAAATGTATTTTAGGGAAACACAATGTGAAGTATACTCAAGGTTGAATAAAAGAGTGTGTGCATTTGCATGTGTGCGGAATATGTGTCAAGGACTATAACCACAGTATCTGAGAGGGGAAGTGTCCAAGCACAGCTGCTGGTGTGTGTTGTGGGCATGTCCATGACCAGTCTATTTTAAAGGCATGTGAGAGAAATAGATACCCTCCTTTCACAAACTGGGCCAGTGTGTGTCCATCGCTTCTCAGTGCCTTCACTAGAACTCTGTCAAGATATTCAGTCTTCAGCAACCCCCACAGGACTGTCCTGCAATCTGATATCCAACTGCGTCCTTTTCAAATTGGCCTGTGCTCCACATTTCCATCATTGACTTTTTTTTCACAGAAATACGAGTTTCTGGAGCTCAATGCTGTTAATAATCACCCTGCGATATATAAAAAAAGAAAAGTCATGTGCTGAATGGTGTGGTATAATCACATGCACTTTTTCCCTTGACATTGTTTGCAATTGTTAACAACCCCTTGAGCATCAAGAGTATGAATGTTTTGCAAAGGTTAGCAAAGGAGGGAGATCATAGGAGTCAACCCATACTGAATCCTGAACAATTAACTAACCATATTTCCTCTTATCCTCAATCTCACAAACCACAGCTGAAACATGGTAACTTAATCCTCAGTTTGCAATGTTCCATATAAAATTTCAGATGAGATTTTCTATAAATATAGAGCTTCTTGTGTCTAATAATGTTCCCCAAGAGAATGAAATGACATGAGATAATTATCTTATTAATGTCAACATTTTGTGGTCAGTTAGCATGGACACATGGTGTGCAGTATATTTACTTTACGCTAAATTAATATTGTTTTCCCAGGTGGCCAAAAGCGTGTCCCTTCGCCTACACAGCGAGCTTGAAGCCATTCAAAAGAAGAATTCACGACTGGAATGGGAAAATGAGGAGTTACGTGAACGGCTGCAGGATCTGGAGGTGGCAAAGCAGGTCCTGCAGGCTGAGATGGACAAGTCACAGGTGAGCACGATGCCGTTGCACACAACTATTGGTTAAAAGTTTAAGGTTTATGTTTTGAGTCTTATTTGTTAATCAAGGCTGAATTTAGAAATAGTAATATTTAAATATGTTTACATTACTACTTAAAAAAACTGTTCCATTTTATTTTAAATGTTCTTTTTTCCTTTTTTCCAAAAGCTAAATTTTCAGCATCCATTAGTCGTTGGTATCAAATCAAATCATTCAAATATGCAGATTTGGAAGTCTACAACAGTTGATCTGTTTAATTTAGTATAAAATGATAACATTCTTTATGATTCTTTTAAACTTTTAATTTAAAAAAGCAGCATTTATTTAAAATAAAAATCTTTTTTTAACATTATACATTTCTTTACTATCACTTTTTATCAATTAAATTTTAGCAATGAATAAAAGTATAAATTAAAAAAAAATTTCATCAATGTTGTCCTGAAACCTAAAAACAAAATTTGTTCTTGTCAACTTTGGTGAACTCAGATGCACTTCAAATGTTGACTGCTATATACTTTTTGCCCTATATAACTTTGTTTGTTGATTAAACTCCTTAGTTTCATGATGGCGTTAGGATTACAATCTGACCTTTACCCCAACTGTATGTAGAGGGTGTAACCGACAGCTGACTGCTTGGGTAGGGCATAGAATGATCTAAGGATCTGAAATCAACCTGCAGCTGTCATTCTCACTTGTAGATGCAGCGAGGGGGAAAAGAGAGAAAAATGAGGCAACTGAAAGGTTGAAGAGAGTGAGAAAGAAACCACTTAAAGATACCTGAAAGGGAGATACTGTACTTGTCCAACTTTGGCTGCAAGGCATTAAGCTTAAATGTGGGTCTTATGATGTTCGGTTACCACACACATGCTAAAAATACTAGCAAGAAGGCATGTTTTTGCTTTCACCTTCTCACAGTAATAAAAAATTTAGGCCACCACCATTATACCAACGCATCAAACAAGTTACATTTTATTGGCAATGAAGGCCTGTAGGTCTTTAATAACGGCACGCATTCGGTTTAATCCAGGATTCAGTGCTTAGTAGTGGATCCCAGCAGCTCAGCTCAGACAGCTGCTGCCCATTCCTGATCCTCACCAGCAGAACAAATCAGCTACAACCAGATTATCAAGGCCTCATGTGAGCCTGACACCACCTGAAACATGATAATCTACATACAAACACTTTTTACTCCTCCATTAGAGGCAAAAACATGATCCACAAGTTAAATGACTAATATATCATCTCAAAACATCAAATTGTAATATTATGAATACTCAATGAGGTTATTTTTAACAAAATAATTCTACATGCTCCTCCTCTGCTCTTTGTACTTTTAAGGGTTTGAGCCTCCCAGACAAAACAGCAGACAGATAGACTGACTCTGACCAGGATTCTTGACATACTTGGAGCAGTATGGATGTTTGTTGTAGTAATGGACTTGGGGTTCTTGCGATCTCACATGATTGAATGTGTTTAGTAGGTGCATGCTTTGCTTACAGTCACACATTTCATTGGGTATTGGAATGCAGTGGACAGCGGTATGATGGAAAATAACAACTATGATTAATATAACTCAAATGAACATTTATGCCCTTAGGAGGACATCGTCTTAGGGGGAAAAATTTAATCGACCCACTTAAACATAAAAAGCTGTGTTATATAATCTGCTGAAATTTCTTTAGACTAATTATGGATATGGTGCATCCACAGAACTCTCTAAAGAGACGAAGTTTGAGATCAACATCCAGCAAGAGTGAAAAGAAGCTCTCTCCACAGGTGAGTTGGAAGTTAAATTAGGTTTGTTGGTTTGTTGTTGTCTTCGTAGAGGCCCAACATTAGTGCTCCGGGTTCCTCTTATATACGCCAACTGTTTTAACACACCTGTGTCTTCTATAGGATGACAGCGCTGACTTAAAATGCCAGCTCCACTTTGCCAAAGAAGAGTCTGCGCTCATGTGCAAAAAGCTAACAAAGATGGCTCTGGAGAGTGAGGCGATGCGGGAGGAGCTCGCCAAATACCGTCTGCTTTATGGTGAGGTGGACGAAACCAAGGCTGCAGCGGGTGCCACTAACTCTGCCCACACCCGAGAAGCAGAGGTCAAAGTTCATTTGCGGCTGGTGGAGGAGGAAGCCACGCTACTGAGTCGTCGTATAGTGGAGCTAGAGGTGGAGAACCGAGGGTTGCGAGCAGAGATGAGTGAACTGCGTGAACGAGGAGGAGGAAGTCTGGAAGAAGAGGAGACGATGAAGGGGGCCGGTGAAGGATTAGCAGTGGTGCTCCAAACTGGGGAACAGGGGGAGATGCTTAGAGGTGGATGTCTGGATGGGAAAGAGAAAGCAGATGCGACAACTACCTACAATAAAATACAGGAGAACCATATGCATGTAGAAGAGGATCATGTGGAGAATTCTTCTATCAGCCACATGCACAGAGAAGGGCCCATTGGTGGGGAACAGGAGCTTTCTGCAGAAACTAAAGAGGAAGACGGACAAGCTCAGTGTAAGTCTGACTGCACGTTTGGTGTGAAAGATCTAGAAAGTCTTCTCGCCATCCATGACCAGGCACTCCTTGTCAGATCGACTATCCAGCTCCTAACAACCCCAGTAAAAAATGGCCTCTCACCTACATGCACCCATAACACTCCTGCTGGTGGTTCTTACTTAGGCAAAACTGCAGTAGATCCTCAGTGCAGGACACAACAGTGGCTTTTGGACCCCATGTTGAGTCCCTTAACCAATGGATTAGAGGTGTTACAAGCCCAACTGCGTGGTCTTGTGGAAAAGCTGGAGGTGCTGTCAAACTCCAATTCAGAGCAACCTGGGCCTGTTACAGAGAAGAACATGTTGCATTTTGGTGAAGATTTAAGTGAGATGAAAGAGGATGCGAAGAAACAAGCAAGTCGGGGGGAAGGAAATGTTGGAAATCAGTGTAACCAGGACAGCTTAGTGCTGCTCACGCTACAGCTCCAATGGTTCATCCAGCAATGGAGGCAGGGAGAGAGACCCACAGCAGATGGAAAGAGCCTGTTTGAGGTAAATTGGGCAGTAACATTTGCTACTGCGGTCAAGCAACTTTATCGATGAAGGTTGAAGTAGAGATGCAGTTAAAATAATAGTATATGCTTTCCTGTAGTTCAGACATAGCACGAGCAATGCCAAGGTCATGGGTTCTATTCTCAGGAAATAAATAAATGTAAACTGAATGCAAAATAAAAATGCCTGCCAAAAGCATATATATGTTGTGTAGTTAGGTGTGAACTTTGGGCACTTTTTGGGTCCTTTAAGTCCTATTTGAAAATGCTTTATTTAATTTGCACACTAAATGATACAGTATTCATACAAGAATTGCCATCAAATCTTTCACATCTCATCATGTAAGGTGTTAATAATGATCTGTGATGAAAAATACATGTTTACCATGTAATGTATCCTAAATGTTTTTTTTCTGAACTTCTATAATTTTTTATAGAATAAGGCAAACATATTTGAAAAGCTTATTATTATTGAGTGTCACATATTTTCTTAAAATGATAATACAAATAATTTCAAACAATAAATGTTAAAACTGTGTAAAGTTAGTTTCACATTTAGAAACAGACAATTGTATATGTTTTTTTTTTCCATTTCAGATTTATTGTCAGAATGATCTTCATCTGCTTAAGGACACAGAGTCAAAAGCTAGCAAATATAATATTCAACAGAAGTGCAACAGTCAGGTATGAAAAAGAATGAAGATGACTGGGGTTAAACATTCATAGTGTTTCAACATTCTTCCATAAGCATTTTATTCGGCGATGAATTCAGCTTAAAAGAAGTCATTTCAGACAGTTAGTCTGGTTGTGTTCCTCTCTCAGGTGAGCAGTGCCCTGCTGTCAGACCTCAGGACAGCACTGTCGAATCTGTTCTCTGAACTTTGGGAGCAGCACAGAGCAGCCCAGTTTGTCATCCAGCAGTTTGCAAATGCCAAAGCAGCATGGGCCGTGGAGTGTCAAGAGCTCAAGAGCCTCATAAGCAGGGTGAGAACTAAAAGAGTTCAAAGTCCCTTCAGAGAGTATCAATGAACCTTTTGTCTGCCTCTCATGTCGTCTCCTCCTCTTTCTTCATTCTTGCGTCTGTAGGAACTTAAGGGAGGAAATTGAAGCAGAAATGTCATCAAGCTGTTTGTGTTTGTTTATAGCTGGACGGTTCAGCTGGGAAGGCAGGAGGAAAGGGTCAATCAGACCTGAATGTGGCTTTGCAGAAGGACCACATTGAGAAGCTTCAGCACCTGTTAGCGGAGTCCTATACTGCAGTGATGGACCTGACAAGACAGCTGAAGGTCCGCGAAAGCAGCTGGAGCTCTGAGCGGCAGGAGCTGCTAGAACACCTGAACCACGTGCGTCTAGAGTGTGAAGAGTTGAAGACAGCTAAGCAAAATAGAAAAATGCAGGTCAGAGCAAAAATTGGACTAATACACTAAAACAATAATTTGCATATTCAGTGTATTGTGACATTATTTCAGCTGTTAAAGGTCAACAATCAAAACAGGTCTTACTATAAGCTTTTTTTTTGAGGAGAGGTGTCAACTATTGTTTAATTCAGCTTGTTAACATTAGTCTATGAACATTAGGTATAATGTTATATAATTTATAAATATACTGTATATATATATATATATATATATGTTTATTGTAAACAAATTTGTTTTTGTATATATTAATTAATAACTTAATATTAATACATATTTTATGTAGTAATTTTTAAATGGGACCTCAGGTGTTATTTCTGTTAATATTTATATTTACCTATTTCTACCATTCAGTTCTTTTTTTGCCATTTTTTTGTGTTACCGGTCTAAAGTTTGTCATCTGTTTTTTTTTTAAGAAAAAAACTTTTAAATGTTATGTTTAAAAAGGATTTTTAAAAAGGGGTAATGGCTGCTAAAAATTCAACTTTTCCAATACAGGAATAAATCTATTTTTCAATAAATATTCAAATTCAAACATTTTTAATTGAAATTAACCAAGTAAATAGTCTTGGTGAACACGAGAGACATCTTTCAAAAACATTCTAATATCTCACAGACTCCATACTTGTTCTATGCTATCTGAAGTCTGAACTATCAAAAATAAAATAAATGTTTTGCAGTCCTACTACAGCTACAGAGGTCAGAGTTATGAGACAGGCCTGTGTGCGTGTGTGTAAAGGCCGCATGGCAACTGAATTTAGGCTAATCCCCTTTTGGGACTGTAGGACAGCAGGCAGAGTGCAGACATCAGCTTCAATCACAACTTCTGACTCTGAAAAAGGCTTAGCCAAACCACAGCGACCACAGAGAGACTTATCAAGGCTCAGCTGAAGTTCAAATAAGTAGTTTACTTTCCTTTACAGTAAACGGAGGGTAACATTGTACAGAGTTAAGGGAAAGGAGGCGACAGAGAAATAAGGAAGCATTATACAAAGGAACAAATGCATAATGGATATTTTAAATTGTATCGCTGTCCTTGAGGTTTACAGTACTTTCATTCTTTCCTTTAAACAAAAAGTCCTGTTTATTATCATAGATGCTAATAATAAAAGTGGAATGCAGGCAGTGACAGTTTGATGGGGTTAAGTAAAGCCTGGATTGGAGTGCAAAGGAATTTTGCCAGTATTTTTTTCTCCCTGATTCAAGGGTTTTCTTACTGTTTTCTTTTTTTCTAATCCTTAACTATCTCTCTGACACACTTTTTTAAATAAGACAGGCCTTTTCATTTAATGCGGTTTATCTTAAATTACTCATCCCTAAGCAATATGGGAAGGATTCCCTGTCTTAAAACGATTCAGTCTTTTTCCGCTGAAAGGTTATATTGCAATACAATATTTGTTGTGCCATGTATTTTTATCTCAAGTTGTTTCATTTTATTCTTAATGTAAAGGTGTTTTTGAAGTATTTTTTTGTCATTCAATGCATGATTTAATATAATAAAATTACACAAATCAACTAATTATGCATGCAAAAGTAATAATCTTTCTGATGTATTTTTAGTCCCCCAGACACAAGTTAACTAAAGAAGCAAAAATGGAGAGGTGAGCTTGATTCTTTGTTTGCACCATAGTTTGAACTCAAATTATCTGGTTAAATTCCTTGACAAAGTTTGGTTTTCCCACAGGATGCCTCTCAAAACTAGCATGGCAAAACCCAACAAGAACTGGAAGTACCTCAGTCGAGAAGCTGCCGTTCTGGACAGAGAAGACCCCTGCAAGACTTGGGACTCTCCTCTTATGCCTCCCAGTTTCCCTGGTCTGAACCTAAACCAGGAGCTGACCCAGAGAAGCCACACTGCTCCAGAGAGAACCGGCATTCGCATATATTACAGCCCACCATCAGCAAAAAGGATCCAAATGAGCTCTCTGATAGCAGCAGAGGAGGAAGAGCTTGAGGAGAGCCAGGAACCACATTTCAGTGGCGTTTCCTGTGGCCTTGTAAACCAAGACTGGGTTGCTGCTTATGAAAACTGGCTGAGTAGCCTGCCGTTTGACTGCCAAAGTTTGATGGAGAGAGATTCGATGGCTGTCATCAGTTCTACATCCTCTTCTGGTCTTCAGACCTCCAGTGTGAGGTCTCCTTCACGCTTGGCTTTCAATAACTTGGATGTCTCAGCCAACCTGAGTGATGACATGAAGGAAATCACAGCCAGTGTGCTGCAAACCTCTCAGTCCAGCCCTGTGGAGAGGAAAAGAGCGAAGGATTTTGTGAACGGTGTTGTGAGTATAGGAACACAAACTCAATCCCAACCACAGGTGACCACAGTTGGACTACAAACTGATGGTCCTCGATGCCTTTATGCAGCGAAGAACTGGTCTCCCCGAGTGACCTCATTCGTTTCTTCAAGAACCCCACAGACGTCAGTGTCACTGGAAAAGGTCCCTGGCCCAGCAGATCGGTTTCAACCACAAACCACCTCGCCGAAAATACAACGCAGGCACTCTGCATCATCTCCCTTCTCCTCTAAGTCTTCCTCTTCCACATCCCCCTCATCCTCTTCGTCTTTCACCGCATCTTCTTTGTCCTCCTCCTCATCTCTCAGTGCTTCCTCCAGGCCGGATTATGGAGCAAAAGAGCGTGTTTTGTGGGCTCAGCCGTCACGTGCTTCGACACCTAGCAGGCCAAATTCAGTTTCAGTACAGGGCGGTACTAAACATGCCGGCCGTAAAAATGTAGGTGTTCACAAGTACGGTCTGGTCCATGAGTTTCTGCGCAATGTGTGTGGTCGAGGCGAGAAGACCAACCCGGAGGTGGAGAAAGCCCCAGCAGCTCGTAGGGATCACATCGGTCTGGTGGGTCCAAAGAAACCTGAGCACCCCCCATCTCGTATTCCAGCAGTGCCACTGGTCAGAAACGACAGCATCACCAAGATCGTAAACCGCAGATTTATGAAACAAAGCCAAAAAGAGGAGACGGCGTGTCAGAGCCAGAACCAAACTCAGCGCCAAATCGACAGGGGTTCAGTCAGCAAGAACAAGGGCTTGGAGGTTAGTAGCAAGGTTAGTTTAACCCATTCAACAACCAAAAAAAATATTGTATTTGTTTTGAGGGAGTAATTTTTCAGGAAATTAATTGTATTTATTTATGATTTAATGCCATGTCAGCAACAGTGACTATATTCAGAGCAAGATGAAGCATATATTATGGCACAATTCAGTTGTGAAATACTAACTTGTTTTAATATTTTGATTACATATATTTATATTTATTTATATATATATAATAAGAAAATGGCTATGTGGTTGTTTTAAAATTTTATATATACTATATACATATATTTTTTCAAACTACAACATAACCATATAAATAAGTATAAATATACAAAAAAAAAACCATTTATGTAATCAAAATATTAAAATTAAAATGTTAATGCATGACAAAAAATGTAAATCATCCCAGGAAAATTCTTTTTAATATTTCATTAAAACTAAAATGGGGGCAAAAATAATAAGTTCGACAGTAATTTGAAATCTAGTCGCTCCGGAAACACTCGTGAGTGTTCATGTGTGGTTTTGTCAGAACCAAATGATTCGTATGAATAAACTCTTTTTTATTGAGTCTATTAAAAAGATTCATGAAATGGCCTCGGACTCACCTGTTAGTCACTGTATGAATCAGACTTGCTCAGAGCTGTTATTGAGTTCACAACGGACTTCCTCAGAAGTTATTTCTTAGTATGTCTAGATTTGTGAGTCAATGTTTATTTTAAAGATACATATTGATGATTTAATGATTTATTTTATTTTAAACAAGCAGAAATATTCTTTGACAATGATATATGGGACACATACACTCAGGAAGATGGAAATGGAACTCATTTTTATTAAATACAAGTAGTTGTATATTCTACATTGTTACTCTTCTAGTCTTTGTCTTAATGTCACATGATGTGTCATAATGCTAAGCGAATCCCTTTATGCTTTCCCGTCTCTCTGCCAGGATGGAGCCTGTGATTGCAGCTCACGCTCTTTGACATCTTGCTTTGCTCGACCATCACAAAAAAACCTCCGGCACGTTCACAGTCAAAACAAGCCCCGCACACATGAACACCCCCCATCCCGTGGTAAAGGCGATTCTCTTACTTAATGTGACTGACCCCATGACACCTCTGGGATCTACAGGCCTGTATGAACAGGTCTTCAGTACTGAAATGCCCATCATACATTTCTACATATTCCCCACACCTTTTCTGTTCGGCCAAATTGATTATACCATTTTAGCGTGTTAAAATCCATTCCACAAACTTTTCCTCAAAATAAGCGTAACATGAAAAAGGTTTGCAGATGCCTTCTGGGCTTGGGGTTAGGGAAATGTCTCCAGCATAAGTTACTGGTTTTAATATTTGTTACAATTGTTAAATTTAATAGAGAAACTAAATGTGGCTTGTACAGAATTAATCATGTTGTTATCGTGCTGAAGTTCCCAATTCCAGCAAGATCCAGGTTTACTTTCTAGATCCTTGATGAACTTAACTTCATTCAGTTTTAAATAAATATAATTATGCAACATACCTTAAAACAATGTATGATTTATTATTCTTTTTTTTAATAATATTTTATTGTGTAGAAACATTATTGTTTAAATGTTTTTAGATGCCTTATAAATGTGACCTGTTTCTCATAGCTGTCTTAAATGTAACATGACCTGTGTTTGATATGTGAAAACAACAGATTTGGGGGCCAAGCACCTTAATCAGAGATTAGGTTTGTGAATTGTAGCTATTTGAAATGTGGCACTTTTTATGGCGTGTTAATAAATGCAGATACATGTTGTTGTTTTGTCCTGTGATTTAAAGATATATCAACATCACAATAATGATATTTGAGGTTTTGCTCTTGAACTGCCCGTAGCCACAAAGAGAAAGAACAAAAAAAATGCAGAAAATGCACACAATCACTCTTGAATGTTGTGAAGTAGGCTCTGTTTCTGTTTCTGTATAACTGTGTATATGGAGATTTAGTTTTAGCTTTTATCGACAAACATGCAGTTTTGTCCGACGTAACCTTTCTACAGAGATTTTAACAATTTTTAAGATTCGTGTATGTGCAGCGTCCCCTAGTGGCTAGACAGTGACACAACAGCATGAGCGAGTCGTGTCCAAATTAATTTATACACATTACATTTACTATAAAACAATTTTTTAAATACATTTTATATCCATATCTCATAAAACTAAATTACAATAAGAAATAATGTCACAACTAACTCCGCTCACATAGTGTAAAATAATGTTGTTGTTTTTTTGTAACACTGCATTTAGTCCATATGGTGGAACAATTATTAATGTTTTATGTAGATGTCTATGGATTTCAGTCTGAGTTCCGATGACCCGTGGCTCGGTGGTCTGTAGAACGATATGGAAAAGCAATATAAAAATGTGTATGTAAAAATAAAACAAATACATATTCAGTACAGCACTTTAATGAGTAGAAAACAACGTAATATTACTCAATAAAATTTTTCTCTATATATATATATTCATTTTACAGTTCTATTTTGGGCTTTATTTAAGAAAATATAGACATTTTTCCAATTTCCAAACTTTATCTCTTCCATATTAAGCACTGCATTTTCACAAACACATCTCAAAAGCAAACATTTTTGCAAACATCTTTGTCAACCACTTTTACTGTAAGCATTTGTGGTTGTGAATACACTATTACACAGTACAAAATAAAAGAAATACACCAACCATGTGTAGACGTGTGAATCACTGTGCCATTTTGATTGGTTGTGTTTGAAAACGGAAATTACATTAGATGAGTGGTTGTAGTGTTTGAGTGTCAGGTTTCATAAGCAAAGATTTTGAAAAAAAGTTGAAAAAAAATTCATATTACGATGGATATCTGTAATATTTATGAAGCTTCCGTAGCATCAAAAAAAAATTAACTTGTCTTTCTGATGTTTTACCGGACGTTCCACGTCGGCTTTTATTATGAAAGAACAGACTGGTTTGTGGGCGGAGCTTCAGGCGTCACGCCACTGCACCGCCGCCGCTCACGCGCAGCACTGCGGATACTGTGCACCGACACGGTGGTGAATTTCGGTCCGTCTCAGAGCCATGGCTCAATACCACTATGTCACCCAAGAGCAACTCTCAGGTTTTGATAAATATAAGGTGAGGCCGCTCTTATTCTGCTAAATGTGTAGTACTACAGGGTGTCGGCTAGCCGAGCCCTACTGTTAATGCTATCATGAAGCATGAGGTCTGCCGGTGTGTGCCGCTCTTTATAAAGGACAACGGCGGCTTCTTATCACTTTTAAAGAGAAATAGTATATTTTCCTCTCGAATTTGTGGGATATATTGATACAGCCTTTACTTGTTAGCATAAATACACCCAACCGCAAGGTTTTAAGGACATATTAGTGTTGTTAACCGGTTAATTCACTGGCGTACCACAGTGACTTGAAACCGCCGGTGAAAGTAGATCTTCAGTTCCGAACATTGTTTTAGCAGTCCAACACAAACACGGTGTCGATGTTTGTTCTAGTTGGTCTGTATGATTTATGTTGTGGGTTATTTTGTCAGTTTGGTTGGAATTGAACCGGGATGGGCTTCTGGTTCCGCCTTTAACAAGGATCTATGGTTAGGACATAATTTGCATGTGAGTCACAAGCACCCCGTGCTTTCACTTTAATTGTCGTCTGTGTTCATTTAAAGTTCAGGTGTTACTGTATAGCGTCAGGGTCCTCTGAGTCTGATATAATTTACGAAAGAAGCATCTGAAAGGATTGAGATGCAAAGCTCTTTGTTTATCCAATTATTATCCATCTATCTATCTTTCTATCTAATCTGAAGTTGTTAATCAATATGGAGTAGTTTTAAAAGTATTTTTAAGTGATGCTTTTATTCAGCAACAATTATAATGTTGTAAAAGATTTGTTTGTCAGACAAAGGCTGTACTTTAAACTGTTGTTCATAAGGCAATCCTGAAAATTGTATCCAGGTTTTCACAAAAATATTAGGCAGCACAATTGTTTTCAACCATGATGATAATTATTACAATGTTTCCCAAGCACCAAATCAGCATATTAGAATGATTTCTGAATTATCATGTGACACTAAAGACTGGAGTAATGATGCTGAAAATGTATCTTTACAGCCACATTTGTAAATAATATGTTGAAATGTTATGCAGTTGTTTTAAATCAGAATATTTCCCAATATTACCAATTATATGTATGTTTAGCAGGATCCAACAGGAACATGTTAACTTAATGTATTGTGTTAATTTACAATGAACACAAAATATTTGAATGCATGTCTCAAATATTTCCATATATATATATTTTAATTATACTTTCTCGTAATGCATATTATGTTTCTATTATTTGATCATTATTAATTTATGATGCATTAAATAAATGATATCTTTAATATTAGGCATCTCTGAAGAAGAACATAATGGTTAAAAGGGTGTGGAACTGCAAGGGTCGAGAGGTTGAATTTCTGGGTGTGTGACAGAGTTTTGTGTATTCCTGAGTGGTTGTTTGACAGAGCTTGTGAATGAGTGCGTCTCTGACCCTGTGTGCATCCTGTTGGCCTGAAGAGGTGTATTTATTTACTGCCAGTGTTTTGGGCTGCTGAGTTGGAATGAGCTATCTTTGCTCTGCATGTTTGCACATACTTATAGGGTCATCTGACATGTATGACTGCCCCCCTCATGACTACCGCAGTGTGTTTATTTTACCCCTGTATCTGATCAGGGTTATTATGTTTACTTTTCAGCCTTTTTTGTGAATATTTAATTAGTGCTTTTAAATACATCATTTTCCTTTGTACTTTTTTATTTTAAATCAAGCTATGTGTTTTTACCTAAACACATCAGACTAAATAAAGGTGCATTTTAGAATATATTTCAGGGGTTCAAGAGTTTTGCTTCAGGTCTTCCCAGATCCAGATGTTTTTCAAGGCTCCAATAGCTGCCCTATCCCTAAGTGTGAGCTCCCACAGTGAACACATGCTGGGGAAGTGGTTGAAAAGTGATCTTCCTTCACCACTGAATCATACCACTTAGTATTGTGTGTTGTAATGAGCAATTTCATATTTGATAGACGGAATGCCATTTTAAAGTGCCTCTAGGTTTACGCATAAGAATTTATTTTCCAGTTTTACCTGCTTATGAAGAATCTAATTAGAGATTTAGTGATATTCAATATATTCTTGTAGCTTGTAGACACAATATTATGTGCAATATTAGTTGAGACAGCTTAAGCACACTGTTGTTAACACTTTTTGACATTCACACTTCCGGACATGAGTGTTAATGTGCTGTCTCATTCTGCATATCCTGTCATCTCTTTTTTTTTTTTTTACAGTACAGTGCGGTTGACTCCAACCCCCTCTCTATCTACGTCATGCACCCCTTCTGGAACTCAGTTGTGAAGGTGAGAGTCACGACTTATATTGAATCTTACCCAGAATACACAAGGGCATCCAGTATCTCACATAAGACTAAATTATAACAATTATTTATTATTATTTATTTGTATTATTTAAATAATGCATTGTTTTTATTTATTTTTATGATAGTGGTTTATAATAGTCAAGACTGGTATATTAAGACAATGCAAATGCAAAGCTCCCTTTCAAATATAAAAAATCATCTTAAACTGGTATATTTTATAAACTATACAGCTTTATCAAATTGTAATATTAATTTGTAATTATGCATTTTAAATGTTAGTATAGCTTTTTTATTTTTTGTTATTTTTGTATCATTTTTGTATTTTTTTATATATTCATTATGCATCGTTTTTTTTTTTTTAAATGTGGTTGATTCAAAATTTATTCTCAAAGGCCACAAATTGATTTTTTTCTATATTTATTTCCACAAACACTAGCCAGGTTTCCATCCAAGGAGTTTTTGCGAAAGAATATTTAGCGCTTCAAAGGTTTTGCTTTGAAAGTAAAACTGTATTAGGCCTGATTTTGTTCAGCATATTATAGTTGTCGAATCAGTAGTTTAATGTGTGCGACGCTGGCAGGATCAGTTGATTGTTTTCCTCTTATAAATGTGGAAACCACTTACTAAAGGCTACTCGTTCAATAATAAGGCATTACTCAAAACTGTTCTTAATATTTATTTTATTTGTGTACATTCAAAATAAAAACAGTTTATTTTATCTACTTTTGTAGATGCCGCTTTCAAGAGCGCATCACAAAAATGATCTGAGGTTCTGCATATAGGCTGCTGCTTATAGCAGTTTTTTATCTTTCGTTTCGTTAATTTATTATTTATTTACAAAAAATATATATTTGGCCTTTTTTTCTTTTATAGCTTATGTTTTTCACGCACAAGCTCTGCGCGTGACGGGAATCCTCAAGTTCTGATGTTTATGCTGCTTTTTGAACATATATAAAACGAATCCCTGGAATTTTAAGCTATTTTAATGGGATACAGCCACGTATCAATTCAAATTGAATTGAATTGTAATTTAGTATAATCTTGTTGGTTAATAATACCCTAACGACCATTGGTTGTTGGTTAGGAGAAATAAAATAAGCAACATTTATGTTACGTTTCCATACATTCTAATAAATAGTTTTGCGATATACCAAAAAGTATGCGACAATTAGTTTTTCTAAGGATGACGTCATCACGCACACCATTTTATCGATAAAAGGCCAGTTGGATGGAAACAGGCTGGAGATTTCACAAGTATTTTTTTTACGCAAATTCTCTTTGTCCATAACAAAACAGGGTAAAAACTGGATGGAAACTAGGCTGTTGAACATAAGATTTACGTTAATCTTATTACTAGTGTAATCCACTAGGTGTCACCCCTTTTGACACATTTGCCTTGTTACAATGGAGAGTCGTTATTTATTCATTACTTAAAATGAGGGATTCAGGTGTTTTCCCAACTTCAACACCACCTTCACATAGAGGGATGGAGGGATTTTAGATTTCGCAAGCACAATGACAAAAATGCTGTACACAAGAACAAATTTAGCCACTTTTAAGAACTGTCAGGTACGGTTCCAGTTGCGTTTACATGTTGCAACCCAAGGCATGTGTTCTGACTTTTTTTTTCAGCAACCAATTTTCAGCATCAGTTTTTTTTTATCTTGTATCAAAATTCTGTCTATTCATTGTGTTTAAAATATAGAGTTGGGTTCTGTTTTATAGCAACCAAGTGTACATAAAATAAAAAAAGTGTTGAATATACAGGGTTGTGGCTCTTAATTGCCTTTTATTAATTATGCATTTGAAACCTTATATTTACTGTTCATTTTTATAAATTTAGGATTTGTATTTAATCTATATTCATTCATATAGTCAAATCAAATCGAGAATTGAAATAGAAAATCTAATCAAATTGAGACCTTGAAAATCAGAATCAAATCGAATCGAAACATATGAATCTATACCCAGCCCTAATGTTCATATTAAATTATACTGTTAATAAATAGTTCGTAATGCATGAGATGTTTTGTTATAAAGATGCATTTATAAGAATTTTCTACTTGTCTGTCAGTCTTTATAAAAATCTTTAGAATCCATGACTTTATAGAGGTATTTTACATCAAAAGAATAACATTGCATTGTGTTTTGCTTTCATTGAATTGCATATATGCAACATTAATGAATGTTCCGTCTGGCTCTGATTACCTGCGAGAAAGATCTGACCGTTTGCAGCTTGCTAATTTCTCTCTTTCTCGCTCCGTCTCAGATCTTGCCCACATGGCTTGCCCCAAACCTCATCACGTTTACAGGGTTCATGTTCCTGGTACTCACCTTCAGCTTGCTGTCCTTTTTCGACTTTGACTTTACTGCCTCAGGTAAGGTCAATAAACTCTGTATATGATTGTTTTGATTTTGATGTGCAAGTGAGAGGTCATTTGTGGGTACTGCCCTCGTTCTCAAAGCTAAGAGACTTGGCATAACACATTTCACATAATTGCAACAATAACAATAGTGATTATGTGCAATAACAAAAAGGTTGTATAAGTATGTTTTTTTTTTTTTTATACGACAAAGATCAAGGTCTCACTTCTAGCTCATCATTCTTTCAATAATCAACTAGTCATCTGTTAATACACAGCTGCACCCTCAATGTACATTCAGTGTTATGGGGTAAATATTTAAAAGTTCTGCTTTTAAAAAAAGAAAAGGGTTTCCTTGTAACAAATCTGGTTCTATTAAGTAGTAATGAAGACAAAACTTAAAGTCATAAGGGTTTTCACTGATATGTAGCATTGAAAAGTTAAATTTATTCTTCACAAATGAACAAAAAAGTATGGTGATATAAATTATTACATTACATAATTAATTGATTGTAATAGCGATTATT
The DNA here is from genome assembly GCA_032361065.1 of Enteromius trimaculatus. Taxonomy (NCBI): domain Eukaryota; kingdom Metazoa; phylum Chordata; class Actinopteri; order Cypriniformes; family Cyprinidae; genus Enteromius; species Enteromius trimaculatus. The sequence goes on from JAUMHP010000080.1 coordinate 12,217,462, forward strand.
AATTACTATGATCACAATTTACACTGAATGATGTTTAAACCATTGCTTGAAGCTTTTCTACAGTATGAAGCCTCAAATGTAAACTATATAAAATCAAAAAGTAAAAATTTGCATATTATAATGCAATACTAAAGCTAAAATCAAAACAATGCAAAACCCTTAACATGTAGAAAGAAAAGAACACATCTTAAGCACACAGAATAACATAATCGTTCAAATGAATCGTTCGAAATTCACTTATGTAATTGTGGCGATTAGAAATTCGATTAATTGTGCATCCCTAGTATGTATGGTTTTTATTTATTAATTTTGTTTGTGTAATTTATTGTAAATTTTCAAGTTTAATGCGGTTATATCCTAATTGAGATGTAGCTACTCACTAATGGCACTGATTATTTCATGGGTGTTTTGTGGCACAGGGAAAGGCCATACACATGTGCCAAGCTGGGTGTGGATAGCTGCCGGTTTATTCAATTTTCTGGCCTATACCTTAGGTAAGTTTTTATTTATTTATTTATTGGTATATATTTTGCACCATTTATTCATGTGTTAGTCACATTTTTGCTAATAGAACAAGATTGTTCAAGTAGTTCAGAACATTTTACAATTCTCATTAACACTGCAAATAACTGTATGTCATTGAACACAATCCTTTATTCAAAAAGCTAAACATTAGCTATTTGTTTCTACTACAGTGTACAAATCTAATCTTGTCACAAATCTTATTTTTAGTCCCACCTGTCTACTTTTATAAACCTACTGACATGTGCTGTATACTTTAATTAATAACTCACTAGCCCTTTGACCAAGAATCCAGCCACAGAAGACACATTTACATATGAAAATATGGACACTCAGCAAATGTGCAGAGGCTTGCTTTTCAACACTGGGACGAGCTGTGACTTTGTCTAGGATCCAGAGAACCTCTGAAACTTTACGTGAATGTCGTAGCAAGATTTGAAACATGTTTGTGATTGAATACGAGTATGCTTGCACTAAGGTATATTTTGTCGTGTGTATATGCAGATGGTGTGGACGGCAAACAGGCTCGGAGAACAAACTCCAGCACTCCTCTGGGTGAGCTGTTTGACCATGGCCTGGACAGCTGGGCATGTGTGTTCTTTGTCGCTACAGTGTACTCTGTCTTTGGACGGGAAGCGACAGGCGTTAGCGTGGTGACGCTGTATTTTCTGTTATGGGTCGTCCTGTTTTCCTTCATACTGTCTCACTGGGAGAAGTACAACACTGGGATTTTGTTCCTGCCCTGGGGCTACGACATCAGTCAAGTGGTAATTTATTGAGCTAATGAAATATTAATATAAACTTTATATATTATGCAATATGAATATCATATTAATATTTTATATATAATGTATTAAGTAAATAAAATATACAAATGTATAAATAATTTAACTTGGAAATATGTTTTTACAATTGTCACTCAAGTCTTGAGATTTTACTTTTTTTTTTTTTTATTTAATAAAAAATACAGCAGTATTGTGAAATTACTTTTTAAAATAATTGCTTATATACACAAGCATTTACTGTCATTCTGTAACCAATGTAACGAATAACGATTAAATAAAGTATTATGTAAAACAAACTTTTTAAGCATTGGTGTATTTATATAATATGAAATTTAGATAGAATTTAGATTTCTGAACCTGTGACACAGCACATGGAAACTTCAGTATTTCTTAAATGGAAATATTTTAGTTTGTATTACAGTTTTTTTTTCCCCCCCATCTCTATGCCAGACTATCTCTGTCGTGTACATAATAACAGCGGTGGTTGGTGTGGAAACATGGTACCAACCTGTTATTGGGGATATTCATTACAGAGATCTCTTCACTGTTATGATTGTTGGTAAGTGAACTGCCTTGTCTTTAGCAAATAATTCTTCAAATGCTGCATTTTCATCCGCTCTTAGGTCAAACTTCTAAATTAAAAAAATCTGATTTCCTCATTTTTTTTACAGGTTGTTTATTTGTTGTAACACTGCCAATGAGCCTCTACAATGTCTTGAAGTAAGTTCCATTCTAGGCATCTTGTGCCTTAAAGGGTTAGTTCACCCCAAAATTAAAATGCTGTCATTAGTTACTCATGCTCATGTCGTTCCAAATCTACTATAAGTCATTTATTCATCTTCAGAACACAAATTAAGATATTGTTGATGATATCAGAGAGCCATCTGTCCCTCCATAGACAGCAATACAACTGAAATAATCCCAGATCCAGAAACGTAGTAAAACAGTCCATGTGACATCAGTGGATCAACTTTTCAGTTTTGTGACGCTATAAGAATACTTCTTGGTGCAAACAGCCACAGATTACGTTCATGCTCGTGCTTTCACCCGGATGTAAACAAGGCTGGTTATGTCAAGTATGGTAAAGCTTGCTTATGCGGCGATGTTGAGATACTCTCTAAAATGGTGGAAGATATAGGTCACTGGAGAAGCGTGAATTATGTTATTTTTATTTTGTTTGCACAAAAAAGTAGTCTCGTAGCATGGCAAGAGTGAGGTTGATCCACTGATGTCACATGAACTGTTTTACCGATGTTTTTGCTAAGTTTCTGGATCTGGGATCACTTCAGTTGTATTGCTGTCTATGGAGGTTCAGATGAGTCTCTAATTTGTGTTCTGAAGATGAATGAATGTCTTATGGGTTTGGAATGACATGAGAGTGAGTAATTAATGACAGAATTTTCATTTTAGGGTGAACTAACCCTTTATACATAAAACAGACTTGTACAGTGTAGCTTACTGATGCTTTTAAATAATGTATGTTTTGAAACATTGATATTGTTCTAAGTCTTTCTCTCTATATTATTATAGGGCGTATCGTAATAACACCCTGAAGCACAGTTCGGTGTATGAGGCCTTGTTGCCGTTTTTCTCTCCAGTCCTCTTGTTTGTGCTGTCTACACTGTGGGTCAGTCTCTCTCCTGCAAACATCATCGAGAAGCAACCCAGAATCTTTTATCTCATGGTGGGAACAGCCTTCTCTAATGTTACTGTGAGTGTACTCTAGCTCTCTGCTGTAGATAAGTTGTGCAGCCATGACAATGGAGGTCTTTCAGTTACATTTGAAACGTCTTGACATGCCCCTGACTTGTGCTCTCTCTCTCTCTTTCTCAGTGCAAGCTCATTGTATGCCAGATGAGTAATACTCGATGCAAGCCTCTGAGCTTGTTGTTGTTGCCGATGACAGCTGTGGTGTTGCTAGTGATATCTGGGATTTTGCAGAATGGTGAAATTACCATCCTTTACATATGGACCGCCATAGTCCTCCTCACTCACATACACTACGGAGTATCAGTTGTAAGTAAGACACACAGATCGCTCATTATTTCATTAATAATAAAGAATCTAGAACTGTGTTTATTCAAAATAGAATAAACAAATAATTTTGTCATTCTTTCATTATACTTTTATTTTTTTTACATTAATACTTTTAATCAGCAAGGATGTGAAACGTGATAGTAAAGACTTACATTATTAATATTATCAGAGAAGATATCTATGATGTTCCTATTACATTTTTATTCATCAAAGAAAAAAGTATCACAGGTACCAAAAAAAAAGCAGGACAATATTCAGTAACAAATCAGCATATAAGAGTAATTTCTGAAGGATCATGTAACATTGAAGACTGGATGAATGGCTGATGAAAATTCAGGGCTGCATCCAATTACTACTATTTTCAGTATTTTGGTATCAAATAAATACAGCCTTGATGAGCACAAAACATTAAAAAACTAAGTTTTACTGATATTTAACTTTTGAACGGCAGTGTGTGTATATATATGTAAGGAATAATTGACGACGGGCCGTTGAATTATTAGAAAAATAATGCACACCCGAGGTGGTGATGCG